>OY755239.1:64947631-65547631 GCA_963576725.1 Azorinus chamasolen | reverse complement strand
ATGCGACCACAAAAAAGGGGCATAATTCTGGGTGACAGAGGCAGGTGGAAGCTTAATGCAGGACGAAAGTTATGCAGAAAGCTCCTATAGGAGCTTTCTGCATAACTTTCGTCCTGCATTAAGCAACCACCTGCTTTAAACGGCGCCAGTGGCTGTTTATTAAGTGGTCGCATTATCGGGGTTGTACTGTACATTAATATTCATGAGCTCCAGGACTAACGTTGTTGCTGCCAAACCATCATTTTTCCCTAATATTATTAACCCTTTACGTCATGCATTCTTAAATATTAATTAAATTATTTTATAATGGCATATGTACAATGCATATGTTTGCTCAGATAGAAGCTGTAGAATTAGATCAATATTACACCATAAGCAAACAGAGCCGACCCTGATCAGACGGCTCCTATAGGAGCCGTCTGATCTGGGTCTACTCTGTTTGCAAAGGCGTATTTATATAGCGAAGGGTTAAACCCCTCTTTAACCGGTTTTTATTAGTGACCCCGCGCAACTGTGGGTTTTGAATGAATCTATTTTTATTTAGTATCAGTTCTATATAGGTTCATTAGCAAACAGGACATACCCTATTCAAACGGTTCCTACATGAGTTCTTTGACCCGGGTACTCTATTTGCAAAGGCTTGAAAAAAAGTGAATTGTTTCCTCACCAATTCTGTTTTCGATGAGACGTTTTAATAAAGTTCATTATTGAAATAAACCGGGCAGACCTGGATCGAAGGGTTCCTTCTGCCATCATATATGGGTCGACACTGCTGGCATATTTATGTTCATTTTATGGGAATATTGTTACAAAGTGAAACATGGCAAATGAGTGCACTGGTATTAACAGGCAGAGTAAACCCAGACTGGATAGTTCCATGAGGAACCATTGATCATGGCCTGCGTCTGCACTGTTTGTCATAACAAATTCTGTAAGAACGTTTTAATACTAAATGCATTCTTCTGATGGGTCCTTTTCCTTTGAATATTGGCATTAAAAGGATTAACCATTTCAATGCTTAATAATCAAAATGGACTGGCCCATCGGTGTTTAACAGCAGAATCCATACACTATGAAAGGATTAATTTTTTAAAGGATTACAAATTACAAATAATGCAGACCCATATTAGAGGGCTCCTCTAGAAGTCCTCTGATCTGAGTCTACACTGTTTGCAAATGCCAGGACACCCGCTTCCCGCATTTAACCACTTGCTTCATATAAACGACTTTTCACGCATTTGCAAACAGAGTAGACCCAGATCAGACGGCTCCTATAGGAACCGTCCGATCAAGGTCTGCTCTGTCCGCTAATGAAATTTGATAGATATATTTATTTAGTTTCTAAAATGGCTACAATGTTCCACCGTCCGTATTTCGTTATAACTATTATGGTCATTGAGTATTCAGTAGGAATGACAATTTGGAGTAAATATAGAACAAACAGGGAAAGGGATAAGGACATGTGTAACCAACTTCGTGATAACAATACTGTTGTTGAAGATAATGAGCATACGACGTGGTTGTAACAACGACTGAAATACGATAAGCGTGATATTTACAAAAACAGCTGCCAGTCCTCGCCTTGTATACAGTAAACGCTGTCACGACCGTCATTCACAAGCTCAGTTCTGGGTCTTAACTCTTCGCTTGCTATTCACGTCAATATACCTACCTGTAAATAGTGAAGACCCAGATGAGACAGCTCCTGCAGGAGTTGTCTCATCAGGGTCTGCACTATTTACAAGTTGATTGTGCAACCAGTGCACTCCACAGCAGTGATTGCTCAGAGAACTAATCGTACACAGTGAAGATATATGTAATTATACAACAGGGCATGGGTAAAGAAGAAGAAATGTATTTAAAATTCAGCAAGAGAAGGGTTAAACTTTACTCCATCAATACGCCCTTGTTACACCTTTGCAAACAGAGTAGACCCAGATCAGACGGCTCCTATAGGAGCCGTCTGATTAGGGTCTACTCTGTTTGCGTTTGAAATAATATTGATATTAGTCTACAGAATCTATAATTGCCGAATAATCATGTGTTCATGTGTCATAATAAAATTTCATCTAATGATTATCCATGGTGTCATTATTTCCTACATGAATATTCATGGAGTAAAGGGTTAAGACAGATGGTAGCGAAAACAATGCAAAACTCTCCCATAGATACGTTTTGTATTGTTTTCCCTCTGCGTTCATCTGGCACCTGTACCGGATTTTAAAGACATTCATTTCTATCATTTCATTTTGATAATTTGACCGTGACTTCTGTGATAAACACCGAAACCACAATCACAATTAATCAAATTATGGTTAAATCATTTAAGTATTTTCTATATTGCAATACCCCAGCATGTAGACACTTCATGACCTTTGACCTTCAACATTGTTTCACTCTCACTAGCGTGATATGAGGGGACAAACATGCGCTCGGGGACCAAATCATATCGGAATTATGACGAATAATAATCTCAATTTATTCTGACATTTACACAAATAGTTAGACAAAAGCGCTAATAGTAGGATTTGTCATGATTTTGATCATTCGGCCAGACTCTACCAGCACGTTTTAACACCAAAGAATTCAACGAATATGTTTATCTGTATTATGTTTTTCGGTTGTAGAAATTTGATTAACCCTTTCCCTCATATAAACGTGTTTTCACGCATTTGCAAACAGAGTAGACCCAGATCAGATGGCTCCTAGAGGAGCCATCTGATCAGGGTCTACTCTGTTTGCTAATAGTATTTGATAGATTTGATTCTTTGCTTACTAAAATGTCTACAGTGTTCCACCTTCCATATTTCCTTATAACTGTTTTGTTGATGAATATTCAGTAGGTATTAAAAGTTGGCCTAAATACAGAACAGGGAAAGGGTTAATACAACATGTACAGTAAAACCCTCTAATACGATCACAAAACGATGTCCAATTCTTGTCTGTAGAGGTATAGGCGCTAGCTTAATGCAGGACGAAAGTAATTCAAGAGCTTTCTGTATTGCTTTCAGCATGCATTGAGCACGCACCGGCTTTTAAAGACACTCATGTTTAATCATTTAGTGGCCGATGTAACCCTTTCACCGCCGATGTCACATAAATGCTCCACGACAAATAGTGCAGTCCCAGATCAGACGCCGCCTTTTCAAGGCTGCGTCTGATCAGGGATTTCACTTTTTGTCTCAATCTCTATTCCTCTATATATCTGTGCTTTAATCCTTGGAAAAATTGTATTTATTTATCTCATTTCATTATTGTACCGAATGATTTAACAAAAATTGAATTGCAGAAGATAATTAGACAAGGGTTCACGAAGGGTAAAAAATGGCCCAAACTCAGATTCGCATCAGATTTGGTCTATTTATAGCCAATAGTACAAAAAATAGTATTAAAAACTTTTGTCATTTTTATAATAATTCGCCTAAAGGAGCCGTCTGATCTGGGTATACAAATGTACCAGTTTTACCTTCAGGTATCAAAGGACTAATAATCAAATTTGTCAAAATGTTAGAGGCCAAACCCTCATCTGTTCGTGTGTTTTATTTCTATCTCTTTTGGGGTAAAAATTTAAACATTTTATTAACAAAAAAGTGTTTCTATAAAACCATACGGGCATGTCAATGAGCCTCTCCACATCAATGTATATACAGGCAATGTTTTATCTATTGTAGCCCAAGCTTTCGGACACAAATGATATGCAATTAGTATATAAACCCAGTCCAAACCGATCCTAAGAAGATATATCTTTGACCAGGGTTTATACTATTTGCTAGTATGCCAATCTAATTTAAGTTAGCAAAAGTATGCCAAATTGAATTATTCTTTACAAACTGGAGTCGATGAAGGACTGGTGTGTCCGAATACTTAACCCTTTCCTCCATAAATACGCCTTTCTACGCCTCTGTAAAAGTTACATTTTGAAACCATTGTAATAAATAGAGCATTTGCTCCTTAGGAGCAAAATTTTAATGCTCTATTTATCACCAATGGTTTCAAAACTACAAAATTCTAAAAAAGTTCCTTTTCTCTAGTTAATGCTCCTTTTCGGTAGATTTATTCAAAGAGATTGGTTCTAAAATAGCCTATGAGGGAATGGGTTAGTGTATTAGGGTAAGTTTGTGTTTGACAAATGCGATTTGATTTGCTATTTTATGTCATGTTTCAGTGTGAATGAGAATCACACGCTGAGTTCGTAGTGCTTACTAATTTCTGTCTTGAACTGTTTCACCAGACAAAGCAAAAACCAATTTTTAGATTTTATCTTAATTTCATGTGGAGTTTATTTAATAAACCTTCAATGTTTGAGAATTTCATTTGAGAATTTCTTGTTTGCAAATTGTTTCAATTCACCCGGATCTATGTCAAGGAAATGTTCGCTGAAACAGGTCCAAAGGGATGGACGAGTAACGTACGCCAGGGGCGTAGTTAGCGATACGCATTACGCACGTGAAAGGTGAAAACGTGCGTAACATCAATCTAAAAGGTAAAAATATTATTATGGCCGCAATTGAACAAAACTCTAAGACTAAGAGAGTGGTGGGGGGGGGGGGACTTTGATAAACGTTCTATGTTGTCATGTGAGGTTTGGGCCATTCCCTAATATTGACGCTTTTGACGCCTCTGTAAAAGTCACCTATTGAAACCATTGTGATAAATAGAGCATTTGCTCCTATAGAAGCAAATGCTCTATTTATCACAATGGTTTAAAAACTACACGATTCTAAATTGTCCTTCTTGGACATGCCCCCGAACTCCTATAGCCACGGTGCGACCATTTCATTTGGATTCAGATACGCTTCTGTACACACTAGCTCTACCATATATGCGGCAGTGATTTCCCCTTTTCAGACGTAGAGACATCGTTTTTGTGTCACCTGCCGAGAGGCAGTGTGTCACTTAGGGATCACTTTTCCGTAGTCTGTCTGTCTGTCTGTATGTCTGTCCGTCTATCCGTCCGTCTGTCTGTCCGTCACACTTTCCTTTTATGGTTGCCATTTCGAAACTAATCACTATAGAGCGTTCAAATGTCACACATGGAGTAAGCATGATGAGAGGAAGTGTCATGCACAAGGGCCACAACTCTAGCATCAATATATTTTAGTTATTACCCTTTTTCGTAATTTTTTGTCCGGACAATAACTCTTTATTTACTGGTTCAATTCATTTGAAACTTCACATATTGAACAAGCATGATGAGCGAAAGTGTCATGCACAAGGGGTATTACTCTAGCATCATTATATTTGGAGTTATTCCCCATTTGTCATTGGTTTTCTTATTATTTTATAAATGCCATTCAGGTTTGTCATGTTTATACCATTGTCATCTACACCATGGGTGGGTGGGTCAGTGGAGGTTTCTTTTAATCCGGAAGGGGAACTCATGTATTGCATAGCAATACAACATTAACTTGTTCCCCTTCGTTCTGATTTTCGCACTCCAGTATATTAACAGTTTTTGTGTCAGCTTCGAGCTGGTGACACATGTGTTCCTCCGAACACTCTTGCGTTACAGCTGTTAACACATGTTCACTGTTTTAAAGAGATTCTCCTGATGTCGGTATGCTTATCTGTGATGAGAATACCTTATGAAAACGATGGAAGGAATTAAATGTTACGATCAATGTGACTGTATCAATACTATAACATAAACATTGACCCTTCAACCGCTAATCTAGACCTGACTCGCATTTTCAAACAGTTTGGATCCAGATGAGACGCCGATTAACTCGGCGTCTCACCAGGATCCAAGCTGTTTGACACTCAGTCAATAGTTTCTCAAAAGCTTGCTAGAGTTAGAAGTAGTCACAATTGCACTATATTTGAGCAAGCATTTTCTCAGCGGGGTAAGAATTAATGTACATTAAAAACCCTCTAAACCGGACGTTCAATTTAGTATAAATATCGGCATTGGAGACAGGTGGCAGCTTAACGCAGGGTGTACGCCATGCAGAAAGCTCCTATAGGAGCTTTCTGCATGACGTTCACCCTGCATTAAGCAGCCACCTGCCTAAAAGTATCTTAATTGTTTCAACTAAAATTCCGGTTTAGAGGTGTTTCACTGTACTACAGTAGTATATCATTGATTGATGTCACCACTTGACACTACATGAAGCACCTGTTATAACTATTGACTCTATTACATGTACATAACAGAACACTTAAATCTTTCATTAGCGCAATAACCTTCATATATACATGTGGAAGTTCGTATATGTGGTTGTACCATTATATTGGTGATTAACAAGGCTCGGTGGGTCGAGCGATCTCACAGTGAACAGGGACGGAGGCTGCCATTGACATCGCTTACATGTACCCCCATCGATCGGTGTTAACTCTTTCCTTCATATAAATGTGTTTTCACGCATTTGCAAACAGGGTAGACCCAGATCAGACGGTTCCTATAGGAGCAGTCTGATCAGGGTCTGCTCTGTATGCCAGTGTAATTTTGAAAGATCTGCTTCTTTACTTTTTGAAATGGCTGCAATGTTCCACTTTCCATACTTCATTAGAACTATTTTGTCCATGCATATTCAGGCGGTATTAAAATTTAGAATAAACATAGAACAGGGAAAGAGTTAATCAGCACTAGAAGTCAACCAGTCTGCTAACGAAGTCCACAATACGTGGATGAAAGCTCAGGGGTAGCTTTCAAATTATCTATGTGTGTGTAATGGAAAAGTTTAGTAAAATCCCTCTAAACCGGAAATCTAGTAGAGAAGAATTTAGATACTTTATGCAGAAGGCTGTTTAATGCAGGGTGAAAGTTATGCATGACTTTCACCCTGCATTAAGCTGTCATCTGTCTCCAAGACCGATAGTTATATCAAATTCAACGTCCGATTTAAAGAGGTTTTACTGTACTAGTATATGGTCTAATTATAATACAGTAGATTCTTCCTGAGTGATCATAAACACTAGGTCTAAATATTGGTCTTTAAGATAGAGTGTAGCTTAGTGCAGGTCGAAAGTAATGCAAACACCTTTTGTTGGAGCTTCTTTCATAACGTTTGCCCTGCATTAAGCAACCGTCTACTTTTTTTAAAAATCCTATGTTCGTAAATGAATTATTGTTTAAGACATGTTCTGCTGTACGTCACGAAAGTAACAGTTTAGTAACCAGTGAAAAGTGCTACATTTTTATTGTTATACATTTAGAAACCACGCAGTATACATGTAATTCTCGTTCTACCAACTTTTGTCGTCTGCAAACTTTGTCGTCTGCAACAATTTTCTTTTTTTGTCTTCTTCATTTTTGCTTAAAACAAACAGTTTGCATCCTGATGAGACGCTGGGTAACTCATTTTGACCCAAATAATTTGTATAGGTAATCATAGATGGGACATTGGCCACGATGGAGTTAATTCCTTCACTAAGCCTTTCTCCGCCGTAGACGAAACCGTGATGGCCTTTGCAAACAATTTGGATCCAGAGGATCGGCGATTCATCAGGATCTAAGATTAGTATTTATTATTGGTACCAGTGGGGGTTACGTCGCTTTAACCCATTACCTCATAGGCTATTTTAGATCCAACCACTTTGAATAAATCTACCGAAAAGGAGCATTAGCTAGAGAAAAGGAAAAGTTTTAGAATTTTGTAGTTTGAAATCATTGTGATGAATAGAGCATTTGCTCCTATAGGAGCAAATGCTCTATTTATCACAATGGTTTCAACAGGTGACTTTTGCAGAGTCGTCAAATGGTGTCAATATGAGGGAATTGGTTAACAGTGCTTCAGTCATACCGCGAAGTCAAACTAATTACCATTGAAAGGAAGTCTAGTTTTGTGGTTGTAACGAGCTCCAAGTGAGACCACCTTTAAAACAGGTAGTTGTTTAATGCAAAGACAAAAGTTATAAAGAAACCTTTCTGCATTACTTTTGCCCAGGATTAGGTAACCGTTCGCTTTTATATTTCTCCATCTTTGCTGTAAGTTAAGTTTTATTTTGTTTCGTTTGTATTGGGGTTTTTACTTCGCTTTAATAGTATTTTAGGCTACAGTACCACTAGCGCATGCGATCGTTAAAGACCACTGGCGACCTCTCAGACCTCTGAAACCGGCGATTCGCAGTCACATTGACCACCGTAAGACAGGTTGTTGACGATCGTGCGAAAAGTCACTGGTATTCGTACGAAGGTTCAACAATCACTTCAGACCTGTTATGTGGTCACGTGGTCTATGCCTAATCACGGATAATCTTTAGGCAGTCGCTGGTGATCGCACGACAGCCGTAGGTACATGTAATTGTAGAAAGGTCGCTGATAGTCGTACGATTGTAGAGAAGATCACCAACGACTAGTTAGAGATTGTTGGAGACCTTCGTACGACGATCGCACGATTAGCAAAAACCCTCCTCTTAAAGAATACCGGCGACCAGTTCGATCATAAGCACTGGGGGCCAACTACGTATTATTATCAAAACGATTTGCTACGACAATTTATATGAGTATTATAATAGATTTGTTTACCTACGAAGGCAACTTTGTTTTCGTAGGAAAACATTTTCCAATTGATACACTGGCTTCGTAGGAAATCAAACCTATTATAATACTGATATAAATTGTCGTAGCAAAACATTTGATAATAATACGTAGTTGGCCCCCAGTGATAAGGAGGTTGTTGTGCATGATCAACAACCTCTCTGCGACTGAAATTGGTCGCACGACAAGTCACTGATAATCGCGGGTGGTCTTCAGTAATCGTTGGTAATCGTGCGACATTCTTTCGAATATCGGCAACCAGGGGTCTCTGGCAATCGTAAACGGGTCTTAATCGGTCGTAAGGCCTAGTGGGACTGGGCCCTAAGCATATCGCGAAGTTCAGCCAATCTACAAGTGAAGGATTCCCCCGTGCAAGGAACGAATTGCTTTGTTTCGTGCACAGAACATCCAGCCTGAACCACCCACCTATCGCAAGCCAATTGGAAGGCTTCCTGACACGAAAACGCTCACTTGGAGCTCGTTATATCCACAGTTGCCACCGCGTGGTCAATTTACGATACGACACATTTTAACGAGTTGTTGAAAAAGCCCGTTCATAAACACCAGAGCAACATAGCTCAGTCGGAGGGGGCTAATAAATGTAAATGACAACTACGTTGAATGTGTTTGTCTTAACCCTTCGCTCCATAAATACACCTTTCTACCCATTTGTAAAGAGAGTAGACCAATAGTAGACGGATCCTATAGGACCCGTCTGATCAGTTCCTGTTCTGTTTGCGTATCCCTTTCCCTTATGCAAGCGGATTTTGACGCATCTGCAAACAGAGTAGACCCAGATCTGACGGCTCCTATTGGAGCCGTCTGATCAGGGTCTGCTCTGTTTATGGTGTATTATAGTGGTGTGTACAGCTTCTGCCTGGGCCAAAATGTCATGTGTTCATATGCCACAATAAAAATAATCTTATTGATATTGATGACGTCATTATTTCCTACATGAATATTCATCAGGGAAAGGGTTATGATATAATTTAGATATGATTCTACAGCTTCCGTCATGGTCAACAAGTTCGAGCGTCCATGCGCTATTATAGAAATGAATCTAATTAATATTCATGGTGTCATTATGTCTTACATGAATATTCATGTTTGTCCAATGAAGCGCAAACGTAATGACACATAATGTCGTATGCAAAAGTTGTCTTCTGATACAGTTTTTTTTCTTTTTTTTTCTTTTTTTTTTTCTTCCGGCTTTTTTAATTTCTTACGTTTTATCGCTATTCTTTTTATAAAAACCCTTTATACCGTTCCACTATGTTCCTTTAGTTGTTTACGATACAACCAAAACTATACGCTACTTCTTTGGCAGTTCATTCGATTTATGCTGTTACCGGGGCACTGTTTTGGTTTTGACCTGTCATATTTCAATGAATTGTAGAATGGAATTTAGAAATAATTTTAGTTTATACATTTCATCCCTTTCCTGTTGAATATTCGTGCAAACTGTAGTTTTATAATTGCATATGTACACATATGTGTATACATATTTATGTCTCCCCCATATTTATTGTTTTCGTGAGAGTTGTCTGTCTGTCTGTCTGTCCGTCCGTCTGTCTGTCTGTCCGTCTGTCCGTCACAGTATATGGCTCATGCCATTGGATTGAAACTTCAGATATGGAAAGAGGAAGTGTCATGCACAAGGTCCATAACTCTGGCTTCACTAATATTGGAGTTATTGCCCTTTGTAAAAAATCACATTTTTTGTCCGGACGATAACTCCTATATGGCACATGCACAGTGAAACTTCATACATGGAAAGATCATAATAAGGGAAAGTGTCATGCATAAGATCCTTAACTTGGTCTTCAATAAATTTAGAGTTATTGCCCCTTGTACATTTGTTTAACACTTTCTTGTCCGGACGATAACTCCTACATGGCTCTTACCATCGTATTGAAACTTCATACATGGAGAGAGCATGATGAGAGAAAATGTCATGAACAAGGGCTATACCTCTTACTTCAATACTTTTGGAGTTTGTTACATTTTTGGCTGATCAATAACTCCTGTTCGACTGATGCTATTGGAATGGCATTTTATTTATGGAAAGGGCATGATGAAATTAAGTGTCATGCACAAGGGCCATAACTCTGGTATCAATATTTTTTGAGTTATTAGCTGTTATCATTTTGTTTGGAAAGTGCATAATGAGGGGAAGTATCATTCATCAGGCCCATAACATTTTTAGTGATTTCCCTTTACATATTGTTTTTATTAGAGGGGAGACATCCGTTTTTTGTGACAAAAACCTCTAGTTGGAATTGGTAGAAACAGTGAAGTCAGATATACTATAATTTTATATGCAAACAGAAGAGACCCTGATCAGACGGCTCCGACGGGAGCCGTCTGATGAGGGACTATACTCTGTTTGTAAGGGCGTGTAAAACGTTTTGCACGAGGGAAATGACTGATACAGTGAACCCTCATTAGAACGGAGGTGTTTGTTTCCAAACATTTTGTTGGTATAACGAGGTTCCCGTTATAACGAGTTTAAATATGATAGGAACCATATGGCCAGTTTTAAACTATACCCAACAGGTGAACACTTAATGCAGAACACAAGAAGTGCAAAAAGCTCCAAAAAGGAGCTTTTTGCACTTCTTGTGTTCTGCATTAAGCGATCTTATTGACATTGCACCTACTTTATTCAGTAGTTGTTTCAAAGACTTAACGGTAATTTTGTTTCAATGCATACTGCCCGGTATAACGAGGGTGTCGTTGTAACGAATGCCGGTATAACGAGGGTGCCGTTGTAACGAATGACGGTATAATGAGGGCCCACTGTATATAAATAAGTCTACAGTGCAGACACAAACTAGAGAATTTTCTAAGCAGGATACTCACTGTGTGCGTCATATTTTCTTCTCATATAATTAGTATAAAACTAAATTAGGTCAAAACACTCATTAAGACACATTAGAAAAAAACAACATTTAATACTAATGAGAAACGTTGTATCTTTATTTCACACTCCTACATCGTTGAAATCAGTAGCTTAATCTATTACCTCGTAGGTTAGTTTTAGATACATGTACAACCTCTTTGAATAAATCTACCGAAAAGGAGCAATAACTAGAGAAAAGGAAAATTTTAGAATTTTGTAGCTTGAAACCATTGTGATCAATATAGCATTTGCTCCTATAGCAGCAAATGCTATATTTATCACAATGGTTTCACACAGCGACTTTTACAGAGTCGTCAACAGTCGTCAATATGAGGGAATGTGTTAATCCTTTCTTTCATATAAACGCATGTTCACGCCTTTGCAAACAGAGTAGATCCAGATCAGACGACTTCTACTAGAGCCTTCTGATCAGGATCTGCTCTGTTTGATTATGGTATAGTAGAAATCGGTTTGCTCTTTTTGTCTGAGAAAAAATCCCCTATGTCCATATTCCATTACAAAAACTCAGCTAATAAATATTCATGGTGTCATTATTCCTTACATATCAATTGATTTATATCACCGTAAGTTGGGTCGTTTGATCTGGCTCTACACTGTTTATAATGTGTGTGTATGTGTGTTTTTATTACACCGAGCATAAATTATAATGCTATTTTTGTCTTCCTTTTATTTTGGCCTTATTGGTAATCGGATTATATCTGCCAAACTTTTGGCATGCAGACCAAAGTCTCATTGTCACACAATGCCTTCATCATTTCTAAAATTAAATAATTTATTTCTCCATTTATTATAATATAACCATTAGTGTGACATAAAGTGTGAGATCTTAGTGAGATATCCAGCGTCTTAAATTGGATACAAACTGCTGGCAATTTTTATCAGTTTTTCATCCAAATGTTATGACAACTGCGTCCACCTTGCGCTAAATGTTGACTAAGTCAGGCTTAAATCTTTCGCTGCCAACGTCGTATCTGTGATTACCTGTGATAACAGTTTGGATCCAGATGAGACGCCGTGTAACTCGGCGTCTCATCAGGATACAAATTGTTTGTTACTGTGACAGTGCTTTTTCAAACAAAAATGAAGCAAAATTAAAAACATAATTTGTAGCAGACAACAAAGTTTGCAGACGACAAAATTTGGCAGTAAAAGAGTTAAAGAGTCAGGTAGTTAACCTTTAGCCTGCTGAGCAAATTATTTTACAGACTTTTTCACCTACTGCATTTTCAAAATTCAAGATATAATCAATGTGTCTACTAAAATGCAATCAGGGTGTCAAACAGTTTGGATTCTGATGAGACGTCGAGTTACTCGGCGTCTCATCTAGATCCAAACTGTTTGCATAGGTAATCACAGATTCGCCCTTAGCAGGCTCAAAGTTAAATGATTTATATACCCAGCATACTGTTCCTCCGCAATGGCAGTCGGCATGTGTCATCTGAGAGCGGTAAACTGGAATTTAAAATCAAACATCTTTACTGTAATTAGAACAAAATATCCATAAAACACGTGCTTAATTGAGCCACACCAAAAGCACACTAAATGCCAATTTAACCCAATTAAGATTTATGTTACTTTAAAAATGGATGACTGCTCAAGCTCTGATAATTATAGAGCAATGTGTACTTATGATTCAAGCTTTTAAGAAAACTATTTGCCGAGGGTCAAACCGATTAGGTCCTGACGAGACACTGATTTACTCGGCGCCTCACTAGGACTCGGGTTGTTGGCAAATACCAGACGGCGCTTTGCATTATAGTGGCTAGAAGGCCCGAAACTGATTCCTTAACCCTCTCGGCGCCAAATTTCTAATTGTCGTCTGCAATCCAATTTTGTTAAATCATTCGGTAAAATAAGGAAATTATATAAATTATAAATACATGCAAATTTCAAAGAAATAAAGCACAGATATAGAAACAGAGTTTGAGACAAAAAGTGAAGTCCCTGCTCAAACGCCGTCTTGAAAAGGCGGCGTCTGATCTGGGACTGCACTATTTGTCGTGGTGCATTTTTGCGACCTTGGTGGTGAAAGGGTAAATTAAACAAATAGAAATTGCATTTTGTTGACATCGATCACTCGAATTTTAAATGCATCTATGAACGATATTTGACATATCAGTTCTGGCGATATACGTTTGCTTGCATAACCTTGGACACTTTTCCATCTAGTGAATCGAAGTGAAACTTTTTCTTCTGTATGTTTAAGTTGCATTAAACCCTATTCCCGCTGACCGCGACTTAACTCATTCCCTGATAGGCTATTTTTAGATCGAACCTCTTTGAATGAATCTACCGAAAAGGAGCATTTACATGTACTAGCAAAAAGGTAAACTTTAGAATTTTGTGTCTTTGAAACCATGATGATAAATAGAGCATTTGCTCCTTTGGAGCAAATGCTCTATTTATCACAATGGTTTCAAAACATGACTTTTACAGAGGCGTTAAAACGCGCCAATATGAGGGAATGGGTTATGTTTTATTTGCAAATAGCTTGTATCCAGATGGGACACAGAGAACTTGGATGTCTCATAAGGATCCAGACTGCTTTACACTTGGTCAATTGTTTCTCAAAAAAGTATGACATGCCACTTCGCCCATTGTTCCTCAAAATCTTCATTGAATGACAAATACATGTAGTCAACATCGCACCAGGTCCCAAATTGTGCAGACAATATTTTCCCAAAGAGTATAAGGGTTAAACCCTTTCAGTAGGACCCATAGAAGAGTCCTTTCATCAGAGACTGCACTATTTGGCATGTTACGCTTTTCTTTTAAAAAATCCCTGAATACGGGCACAGTAAACTTGACAGTTTGTAATATCACAGCGCAACAGGCAAAGGAGCGTACTCAGATGCTAATATCGTTATTTCTCCACTAAAACCTATGTTGTGACCACTCTTAAGAATCGTCTCGAAGAGACGATTCTAAAGAGTGGTCATAATATAGGGTTTGGTAGAGAAATAAAGAAGTCACTCTTCAAAATGTTATCTGGACCTCTGAATTTTAATTAATTATCAACAGTGAATTGGTAAAGGCAGAATGTGCAATATACTTCGAAAACGGTGCCTGTCAGTATGCTGTAAAGAGGTGGCAAAGACAGGAGCGACGAATAACATTTTTATACAGCCACTTCGTTTATAATTAGATATACCCAGTCTTAGGATTGGCTTCAAAATAAATACAGCATTAGTTTTGGTCCAGGACAAACGTTGAATCGACTATAAAGCTGCAAACGACACAATTTAATTATAGGAATGTTTTTTGTCTCTTCACAACATTACCGTAGGTAATTTGAATCGTGACGTTTCCAAATGTGTACTTTTATTTCTTTTCCTTCACTAGTCATACATTCAAGTAAGTCACCTTTAAGTATTATTAAAATCTCTAAATATGTGTTTTGTCAAGACGATCCTCCACTGGCAAGTATCTTAATTAATAGCTGTATTGATCTGCTTTACAAATCAATACACCTTTTCTTGTTTTGAAATAAGATTGTACTGTACTGTCATACATGTATCAGGTTGACATAGTTTAATTAGTATTTTCTTAGAGTCATAGATAACAGTGTCATAGGTATGGCATGTACATGTACTTCAGATAATAATACTTTACGTGATAAATATTCATGTAAGACATTTATATAATTAATAGTTATCACATGTAGTTCATTTTTATGATGGTGTGTGAGATGGTATATAAACACAAGACTGTTTTGCCATGGCAGAAAGTGTAAGATCTATAATAGTCCGTTAGCAAACAGAGCAGATCCTGATCATATAGGCGCCGCCTGATCTGGATCAACTATGTTTGCAAAGTCGTAAATGGCGTTTTAACCCTTTACTCCATAACTACGCCTTTCTACGCTTTAGCGAACAGAGAAGACCCAGATCAGACGGCTACTAGAGGGTCTGCTCTGTTTGCTTATGATATAATATAGATATGAGTCTATGCACGTTCTGCCATGGCCAAAACTTCCTGTTTTCATGTGCTATAATAACCATTAACCTAATTAATACTCATGACGTCACTATTTCTTACATAAATATTCATGGAGTAAAGGGTTAGATAGTTCTTTGACTTTTGTCTCAGTATTCTAACAGGCATTTGCCCTTGTGGTGCGTTAATTTGTTCCTATTTCTTTAGTTTAGTCTTTGGCCCATTACCTCATAGGCTAT
Source organism: Azorinus chamasolen (assembly GCA_963576725.1). NCBI lineage: Eukaryota > Metazoa > Mollusca > Bivalvia > Cardiida > Solecurtidae > Azorinus > Azorinus chamasolen. The sequence goes on along the minus strand of OY755239.1, from coordinate 65,532,054 downwards.
TATTAGACCCTTCCTCTTTGAATAAATCTACCAAAAAGGAGCATTTATTAGGGAAAAGGAACATTTTAGAATTGTGCAGTTTTGAAACCATTGTGATAAATAGAGCATTTGCTCATATATTGTATGGAGCAAATGCTCTATTTATCACAATGGTTTTAGAAAATGACTTTTACAGATGCGTCAAAATGCGTCAATATGGGGAATGGGTCAATAGTACATACAGTAAAACCCCTCTAATCCGGATAATTAGATACTTTAGGCAGGTGGCTGCTTAATTCAGTGTGAAAAACATACAGAAAGCTCCTAGAGGTTTCCGCGTGAATTTCATCCTGCATTAATCTGCAACCTGTCTTCATGGCCGATATTTATACTAAATTTAACGTCCGGTTTAGAGGGACTTTACTGTATGCTAAATCGAAGGAAAGTGCAGCTCACGTATGCTATCATACTTTACTTTGCTATGGTTGCATGACAAGGCAATATCGCAATCTAAGGAGGTAAAAAAAGCCCCCAAAATGTCATATTTGTACACGAGAGATCAACTATAGAACACCTCTATAGCAACCACTTAATTAATAAACATAAGGGTGGTGACATTTCCATAACCCTTAACCCTTCGCTTGCTGAATTTTAAAACACATTTCTCCTTCTTTACCCATGCCCTGTTGTATAATTACATATATCTTCACTGTGTACAAGTATTTCGCTGTGAAATCACTGCTGTTGAGTGCATTGGTTGTACAATCAACTTAAAAATAGTGCAGACCCTGATGAGACAGCTCCTGCCGGAGCTGTCTCATCTGGGTCTTCACTATTTACAGGTAGGTATATTGACGTGAATAGCAAGCGAAGGGTTAAATCCTTTTCTACGCCTTTAAAACAGAGGAGACCCAGATCTTACCGCTTCTATAGGAGCCGTCTGATCAGTGCCTGTTCTGTTCTGTTAGTTTATGAAAGTATATAAAACCCCGCTAATGCGACCACCAAAAAGGGGCATAATTCTGGGTGGCAGAGGCAGGTGGTACCTTAATGCAGGACGAAAGTTATGCAGAAAGCTCCTCTAGGAGCTTTCTGCATAACTTTCGCCCTGCATTAAGCAACCACCTGCTTTAGACGACATTAGTGGCTGTTTACTAAGTGGTCGCATTAGCGGGGTTTCACTGTATATAAATCTGATTCTTCAGTTTCTGCCATAACCAAAATATCCCATTGTTCATACACCACTATAAAACTGCAGCTCATGAATATGAATGATGTCGTTATTTCTTACATAAAAGGAACAGGTTAATGCACAACAAAAGTAATGCAGAAAGCTGCTAGGACAAATTAGAAAGCTGCTATGATAGATTCTGCATGCCTTTGTCCTGAAGTAACATAACACCTACCTCGTCGAGCAATGCTTTTTAGTTGTCTTAAGGGAGATTACTGTAGTGCGGTTGTTCCCCAAAATGAATTGACCAATTATGCATTTATAAACAGTCATATGTAAAAAGGGAGTTTATGTACAGGAAGTAAATCCCAGCGCCTTAACCTTACTGTTCGGGACACGAGTCACTAATGTCCTTAGCAAACAGTGTAGACCCAGGTGAGAGAGCTCCAAGATGAGCCCTATCATTACGGTCTGCACTGTCATGTCACACCTTTCTTTTTTAAAAACATCCCTAGATATTCACCATAAGCTTGACCTGTTTGAATTTCGGAATAGTCTATTTGAAAATGCAGCATTGTAAGAGTTAAAATAGATTATCGCTTGCTAAGATGATTGTCTACTGCGGGGTTCAGTGTGGAGAAGTATATTTAACTTATTTTCAAAACGTAATTAGTCAAACAGTTTTAATCCTGATGAATCTTACCTGGTGGATCCAAACGAATCTGGATCCAAAAGATTGTAAAAGTTCTAACAGAATCACGTATGTCACCATAATACGTTACCTTTAGTCTGTTGAGCAAAGGTTTGTTAGTAGAACATGTCATCGACTACAGCTATCACGGTTGATTTATCTTGCATTTCGTTTTAACAACACGGTCAAAATATCCAAACAGTTTGGATCCGGATGAGACGCCGAGTTACTCGGCGTCTCATCTGGATCAAAACTGTTTTGCCTGGGTAATCACTCATCCGCTCTCAGCAGGCTAAATGTTCAACGGGTGGTTACGTTAACGTTTTTATCTGACGATATATCTATCAACAAAGAGGAAGAAACTTATCCCTTATCCCGCTTTTCAAAAATTATGTCTGCTCAAATTTGGATAAGGTGCATTATGACTACTTCCGAATCGATTAAAAACTACTGACCGAGTGTCAAATAGCTAGGATCCAGATGAGACGCCGATTTCTTCCACGTCTCGTGATCTGGATCCAGCTTGTTTGCAAATGCGAGTCAGGTCGCTGGTAGTGGAGTAAGGATTAAGAAAAATACAGTAAAACCTCTCTATAATGGCCACTAAATTGTGTTAGTTGTTATTTAGGGCAGGTGGCTGCATAAAGCAAGGTGAAAGTAAAACAGAACGCTCCAATAGGAGCGTTCTGTTTTACTTTCACCTGCTTTAAGCAGCCACCTGCCTTTAACACAAAATATTTGATGTAATTTAGTGACCGTTATAGAGAGGTTTTACTGTACCTTGTTGTATTTAATACCATTCTTTATTCACCCTTACAATGCTGGATTTCCAAATGGACAAATCCAAATTTCAAACAGGTCAAGCTTGCATTGAATACTTATGGATTTTTTCTAAAGAAAGGTGTAACATATGACAAATAGTGCAGACCCTGATGAGAGGGTTCCTGTAGGAGCCCTCTCATCTGGGTCTACACTGTTTGCAAAGGATATTAATGACTCGTGTCCCGCACTGTAAGGGTTAAGACAAATCGTACACGCAACACATATTTATCAAACGTTTGACCAATTATTGTTTTCTTGATACACCCATCTAAATTATAAACGGAAATGTGCAGGGCATACGTACCGATTGGGTTTTTTTTCTTGATTTTCAGCTTCCCTTCACAGACATTTGCGTCATGAATTCACATGTATATAAGACTCCATGGTCATATGCATATTCATTAACAGGTGTTTTATAATGGCCATGTACTAAATGTACTTGGGTTTATAAGCAGGTCTATAATGCGTTACATAAGCAATTATATGTACGCAGTACACCCTGGTTAGACGATTCCCACAGGAGCCTACTGACCTGCGTGTAATTCTCTTTTCTAAGTATCTCTAATTAAAACGTTAAGGAAAAGAGCTTTGAAACAGCTTAAAATACGCAGGATTGTTTTCTTCTAAAATACAAATAGGGTTTGAAAGGTGTATAATTAATTAAAACTAAAACAATGGTCAAACTGTATTGCACGGTCTGATTTGAATATACTGAATGTGTAACACTGTAACAGAATGACACATTATGAAGGTGGTACTTCATTCAATATAATGTGTATAACCTGTCTCCAGCGACAACCAAAACATGTCTAATGATGTGGTTTTAAGACATGTGGTGTCTTAATGTAGATAGAAAAATTATATAGAAAGCTCTCCTATAAGCATTCTACATTACTTTTCTACATTACGTTCGTCCTCCATTAACCCTTTCACCGCCAATGTCGCAAAAATGCACCACGACAAATAATGCAGATCAGACGCCGCCTTTTCAAGGCGGCGTCTGCTCAGGGACTTTACTTCTGTCTCTATATAATTATGTGCTTTATTCCTTTCAAATGCATTTATTTATCTCATTTCCTTATTTTACCTAATGATTTAACACACTTTGTTTGCAGACGACAATTAGAAATGTGGCAACGAAAGGGTTAAGCACTCACCTGCTCTTATAGATTGGTATGATCACTGATATCATAGTATGGGAGTACATGTGTTAACCCTTCACTCCACACAGATCTCCAGATAAGATGCATATATTCAAACATGTTCAAGAATATCTCCTTTATTTCTCTACAGAACCCTATATTGTAACCACTCTTTAGAATCCTCTCTTCGAGACGATTCTAATGAGTGGTCACAACATAGGGTTTGGTGGAGAAATAACGGTTTAGTATTTGGGTTTGCACATTTACCTGTAGCTCTGATTCTTCACATAAATTATATCACCTTTGCAAATAGAGTAGACCCATCTGATCACGGCGTGTCCTGTTTGTGTATGAAATGACACAGATCCGATTCCCTTGTAAAATTTCAGTTCATTGACTCTGTGGTGCCAGCCCCTGTCGTGTGTAAAATTTGTCGTATGCTACGATTTTTATTTTTTATTTTTTCTTTATTTGTATGCCCCCATCGACGGGCATATATTAATCGCATTGTCCATCCTGCTGTCCGTCCGTCTGTCCGTCCGTCCATATGTCCTTCCGTCCGTCCGTTCGTCCCAAATTCCGTGTCCCTTCTGTAACTTTTTTAATTTGTGAATGGATTTCAAAATAACCTGGCACAAATGTTCACCACACAAAGACGATGTGTCGAGTTCAACTCCCTGGTCCATGGATCAAAGGTCAAGGGTCATCCGCCAGGGTCAAAGGTCGGGGGCATAGTGTTTCACAAACACATATTGTTGTTTCATGAAATACATTTTGTAGTAACAGTAACAAACAGTTTGGATCCTGATGAGACGCCGAGTTACTTGGCGTCTCCTCAGGATCCAAACTGTTTGCATAGGTAATGACAGATGTGACACTTGCAGCGAAATAGTTAACCCTTCGCTTGCTATTCACGTCAATATACCTACCTGTAAATAGTGAAGACCCTGATGAGACAGCTCCTGCAGGAGCTGTCTCATCAGGGCCTGCACTATTTACAAGTTGATTGTGCAACCAGTGCACTCCATAGCAGTTATTGCACAGCGAAATTCTTGTACACAGTGACGATATATGTAATTATACAACAGGGCATGGGTAAAGAAGGAGAAATGTGTTTTAAAATTCAGCAAGCGAAGGGTTAATATTATGTTATTACTTCATATATGCTTAGTCATAATGTAAAGCGTAACAACGCGACTCGTATCTGTGTTCTGCAGCTTCAGCACCCTGTCAAATAGTGCATAAACCGAGTGACATAGTCGACTTACATTCGGGTTAGGTGGTAGTCGACTTACATTCGGGTTAGGTGGTAGTCGACTTACATTCGGTTTAGGTGTAGAATTTCAACGCGAAAAAAAACCCATTGGATCCAAACTGTTTGCAAAGGTTATCACGGATTCATCTATAGCGACGAAAGAGTTAAAAGACAGTAATTCACATGTCCAGATATTTTCATTTATTCTTTAATTTTCTTCATTTTTGTTTACAAAAAATATAAACACAGTGACAAATAGTTTGGAACTAGATGAGACGCCGAGTTACTCGGCGTCTCATCTGGATCAAAGCTATTTTCAAAGGGGATTCCAGATTCGAGATTGGCAGTGACAGAGTTGGCACCATGCCGCGATCAAACGGACCCTGGACACACAATTGTGAACAGGGTTCTTTCTACGGGATACGCTCGTAGATAGACTAGTACGAGGTTAAAGTCCATCCTGTTATACTAGAATCTATCAGCATGGATTAACACCCAGGATATACGGATTAGTGTCGTTTAAATATGCGAGCTTTCTTATCTAAAAAAACACTAAATACGATATTAAAACAAACATACGTAAACACAGAGTGCATATCCATACTGTTATAATGGCTTAACCCTTTACCCCGTACATACCTTTACACCTTCCAAAGCCTTTGCAAACAGATTAGACCCAGATCAGACGAGTCCTGTAAAGGCAGTCTGATTAAGGCCTGCTCTGTTTGCTCATGATATAAAATAGATATTACAGTAAAACCTCTATATAACGGCCACCAAATTGTGTTTTAGGGCAAGTGGCTGCTTTAGGGCAGGTGGCTATAGGAGCTTTCTGTTTTACTTTCACCTTGCTTTAAGCAGCCACCTGTCTTTAACACAAAATACTTGATGTAATTTAGTGGTCGTTATAGAGAGGTTTTACTATATTCTACAGTTCTTGCCATGACAAACCTTTCCTGTATTCATATTAGTCTAGTCGGATGTCTAGAAATTGTGAAAAATGAAAGAGTAGTAGGCATTTCTTATTAAAAGTTGGCAAACAGTTGTTTTTACATAATCTGGGTGTGCTGAATCCGAATATGTTGTTTGCCAAGCTGTATCTTCCGTATTTAAGATACAAAATAGCAGAAAACAAAATGGTCGCCAATGAGCACTATTCCCAGGCAAACAAGGATACCCTACTCCGAAAATCTTGGTGAAACATTAAAGTGTTCTGTTAAAATTTACAAACGACCAATGGAAGACAATTTTTAAAAACTTATTTTTTTTATTGCATTCTAAATTATATCCAAAGTGTTAAACCAAAATGGCGGTAAAACAAAACCGCCGCCGGTAAACACTGTTTGCAACCAAACAATTACATGTATACACGTTCTATATAGCAGTACAATCGACATTGTTTAAAGACTGATTTCAAGTATTAGAAAATAATGTAGGGTTTATAAACGTTGGCCGCCTATGGTAAATATATAATTATAATGGGAAGATGGTGGAACACGTAATGGCCGCCTATGAACACTAATTAACGAACACGTAGGACAGTTTTACTGATATTTTTATAACAACGGAAAATACACCTGATTGAAATATCTATTCAGTGGAACACAGAACGATTTAGGGACTCTTGTAGCTCTTATTATTTAACGAATAAAACATCATTATGTTTGTCAATTTACCGCATCAGTCCTACCCAGCGAACTCAAATCTGAAAAAGAGTGCCAACTACTTATTTTAATGTTAATAACGCCGTTTCGTCGCCCGAGTGAAACTATAGAAATATTAACATAAAGGTATCTGTCACCATCATAAGTCTTTGTTACCAAGAGCAAAGAAGATAAAGAATTTCTTATAATACAAGCGGCAATAATTTGTTACTGCAAAATGGTAATACAAACTTAACTACTGAAATAGAAGGTAATACAAAAATTCAAAAGCATGATCATGTAGTGTCGGTCATTAAATTATAATAACGAAATGGAACCATTTGCACTATAGAGATATTAACGCGGCAATGAAACAACCAAATGTCATAGAAATAATACCAAATATGGCATGTGAGTTCGTCTTGTGTTGCATACTAATTTTAGGTTAATGTGACCTTGGGATTATTTACAAAAAAGTCTGTCCGGAGCATATCTCCTACACTACTTCAGCTAAGATCACCAAATATGGTGTGTGTGAGTACATGTACATAAAAGCTTGTCCGGAAAATGTCTCCTACATTACTTCAACTATGATCACCAAATAAGAGTACATCTTGGGAAGGCAGAGTGTCGCATACTATTTATAGGTCAATGTGACCTTGACCTTGGGCTTCATTTACAAAATAAAATTGTATTGAGCTTACCTCCTACACTGAATCAGTTAGGATCACCAAATGTGGTGTGTGGGTTCGTCTTTGGATCACATACTAGTTATAGGTTAATGTGACCATGACCTTGACCTTTGACCTCATTTTAAAAAAAGGCTTGTCCGGAGCATATCTTCAACACTACTTCAGCTAGGATCACCAAATATGGTTTGTTAGTAGATTTTGGGATAGCAGAGTGTCGCATACTATTTATAGGTCAGTGTGACCATGACCTTTGACTCCATTTACAAAAAAAGCTTGTCATCCCTACACCGAATCTGCTAGGATCACTAAATATGGTGTATGAGTTCATCTTCGGATGGTGGAATGTTGCATTTTTTGTAGGTCATGTGACCATGACCTTGAACTTTGACTCCAAATATGAAAAAAAATTGTCATTTGGGGTAACTTGATTTCAAATTGTGGTCTTACTATGCAATCTTAACTTTCATTTTGCAGTTGCATATTGCAGGCCTGCTTACAAAACGCATATTGTCAGTGCTTTGTTTTGGGGGCATTTGTCACGTTCTGTGACACATTTCTTGTTCTGGGAGTTATGCCCCTTTGAACTTAGAAATCACCAGTTAATAGTGAAGGACAACCCAGTTTCATGTCGTGTTGACATTTCTTGTTTTAAATTCTAATCTATTCCAGGAAACAAACTGTTACCAGTCACAAGGTTTCTCTCCAATAATGTTTAATGTTAAACTTTATGATTCAAACAGATCGGCTTATTGGAGATTTATTGCTCAACATTATAGTATATAAGTTAATTAAATATGTTTTAGGAATACTACCAGTAACAACCTTTCTCTCCATTAATGTTGGTGTATATGATTCTAACACATGGGTTTATTTGAGTTTTATTGCGATTACTGAATATGAAGATGATGCTGATGAAGATATTGCAATTTACTATTTCTCGGATTTCTAAATCATCTTCGGTGCCTTCTGTTTTTCCCCGCCCACTCAATATCCCTCGAAAACAGCCTGTTTTGGATATGATTGAGATAAACAAAATAATTATGATAAGACAATTCAGAAGTTATGTTAAGAAATAAATATCTGAGTTCCAATTATCTGTCTAAATTAATTTTCAATACAAAAATGTTTACATTTTTATTTCAATCACCTTTTTACATGTTTTGTTTTAATTGGCGATGGCCAGCAATGTGCTTGAGAAGAGATGGTCTAATTTACCGACACTATTCGAATGTCAGTGTAGGGGGATAAACAGCTAGCTAAAAACTACTTTCCCACAATCAAAGTGCAACTATTGTTGAATCAAACACATATAAGAAGAAAATGACTATGCATCTATAAAACTCATTTCTGCATTTAGAGTTTTTGGCGGCCATTTTGTTTTAAATGCATTAAAGGATATTAAGCTTTAAAAAATTGTCTTCAATTATTGGTGGTGTGTACATTTTAACAGAAAATGTTAGTGTTACGCCAAGATTTTCGATGTAGTGTATCCTTGTTTGGCTGGAAATAGTGTTCGTTGGCGACCATTTTGTTTTCCGCCATTTCGTACCTTAAGTACGGAACATACAGCTTGGCAAACGGCATATTCGGATTTAGCACACTCAAATTATGTTAAAAAACTGTTTGCCAACTTTTAACACGAAATGCCTAGTGGTGTCAGAATTTTCCAAATTCCGCGTAGGCTATATGCCATTACAAATATTAATCTAATTAAAATTCATGACATCGTTATTTGTAAGATGAATATTCATGGAGTACATTTGAAAAAGGTTAAGCCTTTCTCTCATATAAACGCATTTTTCACGTCAATGCAAACAAAATTGATCCAGATTAGACGGCTTTTATAGGAGCCGTCTGATCAGGGTCTGCTCTGTTTGCTTATAAACTAATATACAGTTGAACTTCGATATCTCGAACTCGGATAACTCGAACTTCGAGATTACTCGAGCTAAAAGTTCGGTCCTTCCAAAATGAACAATACATAATTGTTCTAAAATGCATCACCACATATACCTTAAACACACGTGACAGCTTAATGCAGGTCTAAAGTAATGCTGAAATACTTTAGACCTGCATTAAGCTGTGAACTTGAGATATCGGTCAGATTATCAATCGAATAACCCGAACCTCAGTTATCTCAAGGTATCTCTGGTCCCTTGCAGTTATTATTTCTTATGTGAATATTGAACATGGAAAGGGTAATTAGTGAAGAAAACATACACGTATTTGTATTAAAGTCGATGGTTATGAGCAATTAAACCAGTGTCAATTTTCAGTCATAATAGACAATAACTACAAACGCACACAACGCGACAATTTACGCGTAACTTCGGTCCGCATGTACAAACAGCTTGGATCCGGCTAAGACGCCGACTTATTCGGCGTCACATCAGGATCCAATCTGTTTGACACTCAATATTTTCTCAAAAGCTTGATCGAATTGGAAGTAACCGAAATTGTACCAGACCCAAATTCCGCCATTTTCATGTAAGATATAATGACATCATGAATATTAATTAGATTATTTTTATAATGGCATATGGACACGGGGAATTTTTTACCATAATACAAACTGTAGAAACATATTGTCTGTATTATTTAATAAGAAAACAGAGCAGATCTTGTAATATCCGTCTGATCTGGGTCTATACTGTTTGGTCTACGCCAATCCAGGCAGGACTCCTAGGAGTTTCTGCATAACGTTCGTCCTGGATTGAGTTTTTTTCTTTAAACATATTTTATTACTCATATTTCACAGTTGTACATATATGTCGCCTTTTACAAATGACCACAATTAGATATACAAGTAAATGGGTTGGACCACAAGTTCTGGCAACATTAGAAAAGGCATTGAGTTACCACATGCCTTTGCCACTGTGAATTATGCCTCTTTTTGGTGGTCGCATTATACATGTATATTACATATCTGATTCTCTACTGTTTGAGATGGCAATTAATTTATTTTATTTTATTTATTACTACAATCATAACCTAATTAATATTCCTAAAGGGCGGAATCTTGCATATAATTTTATTTATCCATGTAGTGAAAGGTTATGATATTCTGTTTGAAGTGTTCTGATCCAGAATAAGATGTGTAAGTCAATATCAAACTAATGTTTACGTTAGTTCACATCCTGAGCATGTTTGACTTTTATATATTCCCAGATAAATGTGCGGACCCAAATACTGAAATCGTCATTTCTCATCCAAACCCTATGTTGTGACCACTCTTTAGAATCGTCTCTTCAAGACTATTCTAAAGAGTGGTCACAACATACGGTTTGTCGGAGAAATAAAGCAGTTATTTCTAGAAATGTTTTAATATACGCATCTTATCTTGACCTCTTCTACCGTATTGTATCTAAAAAAGTCCAAACGTCACTTTGAATAGATTTAGCGAAATAGCGAAATGCTTAAAGGTCTGGATTTGCTGTAGCCTCATATTTGGAACTGGTTTCGTACTAGCCAGTGGCGAAATATTTCGATATAAAGTCGAGCATTGACAAGCCAATTAGTGATAGCATATTTGGTGTATCCGTGATTTTATGACATATTCGTCATTCTGCTTAGCTGTAATTCCCCAGGGATATGTTAAACTACATAATATACGGGGCTGTAGGCGATATTTGAAAATGCGAATACCTTTTCATGTGCTTGAACAATCGAGTTAACCCCCTTATCATGTAAAGAGCGAAATGACTCGCATTTCCAAACAGCTTGGATCCACATGAGACGCCGTGTCAAACGGCATCTCACCAGGATCCAAGCTGTTTGTTTTGACACTCAGAGAATACAGTAAAACCTCTTTATAACGGCCATTAAATTGCATCAAATAGTTTGTGTAAAGGCATGTGGCTGCTTAAAGCAAGGTGAAAGTAAAACAGAACGCTCCTATTGGAGCGTTCTGTTTTACTTTCACCTTGCTTTAAGCAACCAACAATTTAGTGACCGTTATAGAGAGGTTTTACTGTAGTTTATCAAATACTTGTACGAATCTTAAGAGAGTAAAACATGGAACTGATTAGACTTTTTGCAGGCCTATTTTTTTCAGCACGATAAGGGTTAAGCCTGTCTTCTCTGCGATTCGAGTCCTACTTGTCACCCCTCCCTGCATCACGATTTATTGTACAATATCAGCCCTGGGGTATATCGTATACAGTAGAACCTCTCTTAAGCGGCCATTCATTTATTGAACAAAGGAATCTTTTAAAAAAGCAGGTGGTTTCTTAATGCAGGTCAAAAGTAATGCAGAAAGCTCCTCGTTTTTAAAGGGATCTCTCTTTGATGGCCGCTTAAGACAGGTGTAGAACCTGTCATTGTCTAAGTTTGCTGCCAAAAAGGCATAATGTCTTCATTTCCTTTACAGAAACTCTATCAAAATGTCAAACAGTTGGATGCTGATTAGATGTCGAGTTACTCGGCGCCTGGTCTGGACCCAAACGTTTTGCAAATGTAATCACCAATTCATGTCATGCTTAATGTGTAATTAACCCTTTCCCTTATGTAAGCGCATTCTGGCACATCTGCAAACAGAGTAGACCCAGATCAGACGGCTCCCATAGGAGCAGGGTCTGCTCTCCTTGCTTAAGGGGGCATTTCTATCGGCTGTTCAATTTTCCCCACACGCGAAATTTATGAATAAAATTCCTTAAATCACGTCAAATGTAATTTCATATTCCTAAATTTGTAAACACAATGGTTCTGGCTTAGAGGTGTCTAGATATGATGTAAATGGTAAAGTTGTTCACTTCAATGTGAAAGATGAAGCATTTTTGACTTGGAATTGTTGTTTTCTGTTGAGATTTTGGCCTTTACTCGTACAACATCATGGGTGAAAGTCGTGTAGAGTAAATGTAACAGCAAAAATTGCGTAACTACTGACAACGCTTCCGATTTTGCCGTATTCTCCGGGAAAGTATTTTTTATTAAAAAAATGTCGTGTTAGAATCCAAGTAACAAATTTAGCTGTGCATTATTGCGCATTAGATGACAGTCGTTGAGATGTGGGTTATTAGATCACTCGGCTTGAAGGCCTCATGATCTAATGACTCCTAACTGTGATCTAATGCGCGATAAGGCACAGCTTCGAATTTGTTATTTCTTAAATACAGTAAAACCCTATAAAGCGGACATTCAAATTAGTATCAATGGCGGTCTTTAAGCAGTCACCTGCTTAAAAGTATCTAAATTCTTCTCTACTTATATTATGGTATATATATGCTTTTTACCGTATATTTCTTCTGTCAGTGTATTAACACATATTAGATAATTATATTCTTATATAATTGTATGTGTGGCCTAAATCAATCTTACATGTATATTGAATGTTACATTGATACCAACTAGACTTATCCTTTAAATACGGCAAGTGAATGTACTGGCTTTTGCAAACAGTGTAGTCCCAGATCAGAGCAGTACTCTAATAGGAACCATCTGATCAAGTTCAGCAATGTTTTCATTATTAAGAATCCTCTCGAACGGTTTACCATTTCTTACTGCATGAATTGTTTCATTAACCCTTTCTCTCATATAAAAGTCTTTTCCCGCATTTGCTAACAGAGTAGACCCAGGTCATACGGCTCCTATAGGACCCGTCTGATCTTGATCTGCTCTCTTTGCTTATTGGTCTGATTCTACATTTTCTATCATGGCTAAACTACAGTTGAACTTCGATATCTCGAACTTCAAGAGACCATACAAACTACTTCGAGATAACAGAAGTTAATCCGATTTCTTATCTGGGCACATTCTCAAGTTTACAGCTTAATGCATGTCTAAAGTAATGTTGAAGGCTCCTATAGTAAAGAAGAATTCAGATCGTTTTATGGATGTGGCTATTCAACCATTTCCCCCCATGTAAACGATTGTCACGCCTGTAGCAGCTTTCAGCATTACTTTACAGCTGTATTACATGTGTTTCTAAATATAGTGATACATTTGAAAGCAATTCTGTTTTTAAAGTTTTGGAAGGACCGAACTTTTAGTTTCGAGTTATCCCGAAGTTCGAGTTATCCGAGTTCGAGATATCGAAGTTCAACTGTATCTTGTATTTGTATGCCACTTTAATCCTTAATCTTATTAAAATGTTGATGATGTCAGTTCTTATCATGGGTATTAAAGAGGGAAAGGTTTAACACTTCTAGAAACACCCCACTTTAAAAAGTCAGCAATGGATGTGTTAATTGTCGGTTAGTGTTATTTTGTGCTGACTTGCAGATTTCAACACTTACCCTGCAGCTGAAAATTTGATCTGGTGCAATTCTGATTACTTCTTATTCGATTTAGCTTTTGAGAAAGCTGTGTGTCAAACAGCTTGGATTTTGATGAGACGCCGAGTTACTCAGCGTCTCATCTAGATCCAAGCTCTTTGCTAATGCCAGTCAAGCCTGGGATAGCGTGATAAAGGTTAAATGTGCATGTGTGCCGAAATAATTATGTCATTAGACAGACAAGAACAATTCTAGCAGAACAGGACATGTGCATCCCTACGTGAGAAATTACTTTCATAACGTACAGTTACGACCGCAAAAGATGTAAATCACTATCAAGTACATGTGAACTAAAGACCCATCGCAGTCTCATTCTTATTTCAGCAAAAGTGATTATTTTATTGTTGATATTCCTGTTCCTTTGTGTCTTTCGCGGCTTTTCGGTATCATTGCCTTTGTTTGTTTGTTTTGTTTTGTTGTTTGTTTTGTTGTTGTTTTTTTGTTTTTGTGCGTTGTTTTTGTTTTGTTGATGTGAAGGAATGAGAACATATTGACAAATTGGAAAACTGTTACCATTCGAATTCTACCACACCACCTGAATAGAGGCAAATTATGTTCATTGAATGTGTTCATACTACATAAGTCATGTATATATAGTTCCCATCTTAACTGACACAGGCAAACGGTGTAAACCCAGATAAAAGGACTATTGTAGAAACCCCTGGCCGGGTCTGCACTGTCTGCACAAAACAAGGCATCAGGCAACTGTCAATACATCTTATGTTTTTCCACAAAGCATTAGACAACTGTCAACAAATCTTATAGGGCTTTTTTCCACAAAGTATCAGACAACTGTCAATAAATGATGTTTGCACAAACGCATCAAATAAATGTCAACAAATCGTATCAGACAACTGTCAACAATGATAGTTTAAAGAAAATACCAGACAGCTGTCAACAAATCTTATGGGGGTTTTCCCACAAAGTATCAGACAACTGTCAACAAATGTTGTTTTTCCAAAAGAAAGCATCAACAACTGTCAGCACATATTATGGTTTTTCCACAAAATATCAAACAACTGTCAGCAAATCTTATTGCTTTTCCACAAAGTATCAGACAACTGTCAACAAATGCTATTGTTTTTACCAAAGAGTAACAATTGTCATTTTTGTACCTGAATGTATCAGACAACTGTCAACAAATAATCAGGTTTTACCTGTAATTACTAGACAACTGAAAACAATTACTAATCGTCCGTTTTAAAGAGTTTTAAGTGCGATGCATACGTCAGTTACAATCAAAACATAAAACTTTACTTAAAAACTGTTGTTTGACACACAGACAAAAACCTAAAAAAGTGTACACCTATAAAGCAGAAGACAATTATGAGGAAGACGTGTACATATACATGTGTATAATGGTATGTACATGTAGTAGAAAAAAGTTCAAAGGAACTATTAAGATGATTTAAAAAAACAAAAGGTTGACAATCATATTAAGAAAAGTAAAACACATTGAAAAGGTACATGCTCTAAGCAATAAAATCTTTCAAGCAGAAATAAGGCATAAGCATAAAATAAAAAGTATAAATACAGACAGCAGAAAAACTAAATCAAAAATGCATTATAAACAATTGCACATGACATCACTACATGCAAGCAAAAAAGAGATATATTGTGACAAAAACTTGTTAAAGCCTAAATATTGCTGACTGGACAGGTAACAGAGGGGGAGTTTTCCTCCAGAGATGAAAGGAAACAGAAACAACGCATACAATTTCTGCTGTATTTCATATATGGGCTGATGTATATATGTTTATTTTAGATGTATGTATCATTTAGGACTATCCAAGTATAGACCAAAATCAGAGGTTCCTAAAGAAACCATCTGACCAGGGTCTCCTCTTTCTGCTTAAGAAATTATAACATATCTGACTCTACAGTTTTTACCAAAATATCATATGTATATATTTCATTATAAATATTCTGAAAATGGGTGATCCCTCGAAAGCAAAGGTAGAAATGCAAAAAGAGAAAATTGCAGACTCGGTTTTATTGAGTCTGTTTATGAGTTGTAATTAAAAGTGCCACACTTCCCACGCCCCCTAGCACCGGTTTAAGCAGTATTCAATTTTTAAAACTGATAACATGAAAACTAATGATCCCGAAGGACCAGAAAATATAACAACAAGAATTCAGCTAATAAATATTCACATCATTGATTCTTACATAAATATTCAACATGGGAAATGTTAATGCTGGGTGAAAGTAATTATGTATGACCTTCACCTAGCATTAAACTTTTATCTGCCTTGACCTTTAGTCTGCTGAATACATTATTTCTACACAATTCCACACACACTACATTGTATATGTTCAGTATTCAAGCTATGATCAGTTTGTCTACCAACATAAATTCAGGATGTCAAACAGTTTGGATCCTGATGAGACGCCGAGTTACTCGGTGTCTCATCTGGATCCAGGCTGTTTGCAAAGGAAATGATAGGTCTACTGACAGCAGGTTAAAGGTCAAATTAAGTCAATGCTAATAAATTGAAGGTCCGGTCTAGAGATGCTGTACTGTAGTCTCCAATTTTTCAACAATGTTATTATGATATAAATCTGAATATTTGGTAAGAAATACAAACAACATGAAAATTAACTGATGTTTCTACAATGACACAATGAACAAGGGAATTGTGTACCTTGGTTAAAACTGTAGAATTTCATAGGCAAACTGAGCAGACTTTGATCAAACGACTCCTACAGGAGCCTACTGATCGTCTTCGTCTGCAAAGGCATGAAAAAGCGTTTTTATAAGGGATAGGGTTAATGCATTACTATTTTAGTTGTCTTTTTTATGATTTCAGTTGTTTTCCTTCGACAATCACTACCTTTTAAATCACGTTGATGTTCCTCATAAATCCAAACGAAGTGCTGATGATCATACCAAGCGTCTAAGTGATGATGACAGGGTAAGTTTGTCATGTTAAAGTGATACCAAGCGTCTAAGTGATGATGAATGGGTAAGTTTGTCCATATTAAAGTGATACTTCCTAGAAAAAAACGCCTATTTGCAATAACATCATAAAACTTGATATTTGTTGTGCTCAATTATTATTATGAAGAATGTCATAGATTTTGAACTTATATCGACAAATGTCCCTGTGATACAAAATAAACTGTTTTCAGAGATTCTTATTTTTATTTTATTTTTTAAATTATTATCAGCCTATGTGGAATAGTTACGACACTAAGAAAAAAAAATTAGCATATTGGTGAATAGCATCGGGTCTTCGATATCAAACACATGAAAAGTTGTCTTCTTCTTTGGCGTTTATTCGATAGGTTTTCTTCAGATATACTTCCTTTCAGCATATAAGCAAGTGATTACTGTGATATTTAAGCATTTGTAACATATGTGTGCCCACGATCCCATATATTGGACATAGGCACACAGTATAGACTCTGATCAGACGCCGCACAATGCGGCGTCTGATCAGAGTCTACACTGTTTGCTGATAGGAATTTCAATATAAATCAAAACGAAATTGAAAATTTAGGCCAGTCATCCCTTAGATCAAAAATGGACTAATTGAATGGACTAATATATAAACATAGAAGAATCCACTGGACGCAAATGGGTTAAATGCGTTGTAAGTAGAGAATATCCCTTTAACACTTTAACACCTAAATTACATTTATGTTAACTATAATGTTGTATGAATGTCAATTAGCTAACTTTATGCAATGACATTATAAACAGGGGATGGCTGTTCATGGCATAGAATCAGACCTATATTACTTCACAGGCAAACAGAACGGTCTCTGATCTAATCTGTGTGCACATACGTTCAAATTTGATTCCCTGGGGTAGAAGGTTAACTCTTCAACTTGCTATGTGTAGTTTGATTTGCACAAATGTTCGTTAGTTCCATTTTATGTCTTTGCAAACGGCGTTGATCCAGATCAAACTGCTCCTGTAAGAGCCGTCTGAACGGATCTACTCCTTTTGTTTACTGAATAATATGTATCTGATTCTATAGCTTCTGGCATGGACAAAATATCATGTGTGCATATACCACCATTTAACACTTTCCTCCATAAATACGCCTTTCTACGCCTCTGTAATAGTCACTTCTTGAAACCATTGTGATAATAGAGCATTTGCTCCTATAGAGCAAATGCTCTTTTTATCAAAATGGTTTCAATACTACACAATTCTAGAAATTTCCTTTTCTCTAGTAAATGCTCTTTTATAGTAGATTTATTCAAAGAGGCTGGGTCTAAAAACAGTCTATGAGCGAATGGGTTAAACATTTATCTAATTAACTCTTTCGCTGCCAATGCCGGATCTGTGATTACCTATGCAAACAGTTTGGATCCAGATGAGACGCCGAGTAACTCGGCGTCTCATCAGGATCCAAATTGTTTGTTGCTGTTACTATGTTTTTGAAACAAAAATGAAGAAAATAAAAAGAATGAAAATTTGTAGCAGACGACAAAGTTAGCAGACGACAGAGTTAGCAGACGACAGAGTTTGGCAGCGAAAGGGTTAATAGTCATTACTTCTTTACTTCTTACATGAATATTCATGAGGTAAAGGGTTAAATATCTTATTACTGTTATTCTTATTTCATTGACCCATAGCTAACGTTTTCATCATTTTTGACTTCCTTTGCAAAATAAACGTTGCATTTGTTTCTAGCATTTAGGGCTAAATCTTCACGAGATGAATATTCAGTTCAAAATAATATTATCATAACTACTAATTAAATCGATAGTATCATAACTACTAATTAAATCGATAGGCTCTACTTACAACGTGATTTAAAAATACCTAACCATTATATACATGTACATCATTTGTGTATATGCCGAAAAGAAGTATATCGCAAGAAAACCAGTCGAACAAACGCCGAAGAGGGAAAAATGTCACCTGTTTGATATCGAAGAGCCGATGTATTTAATATTTATTTGGCTCGCGTTTTAGTTTCGTTAACTGTTCCACCAAGGCCAATAATATTCTGTTGTAAAACAAAAGTTATAAGTACCGACGAAAACGGTTTATTTTGTATTACATGATTGCCATTGATTGGACATTTTTTCAAATATGTTCAAATTGACATTCTTCATAATAATGTTTGAACATAACAAATTCCAAGTTTTGTGGTATTATCGAAAAGTGTGCGTTCATTGTAGGGACTTCCTCTTTAAATGAAATTCAAATCTATATTATTCCACAAGGAAACAGAGCAGACCCTAATCTGGCGGCTCTTATAGGAGTCGTCTTATCTGGGTCTACTCCGTTTGCATTAGCGTTAGAAAGCAACACGTTATGGTAATCGTTACCAAGTTCTTCACGTAAGTAAGTGTTTAGGATTGATGCCTTGTGTTCTTGTGACTTAGGGTGTAGAATTTCCCTCTTTTGCATATGATATACATGTAACTACAGTATTAACCCTTTCCCTTATATAAATGGGTTTTCACGCACTTGCAAACAGAGTAGACCCAGATCAGACGGCTCCTAGAGGAGCCGTCTGATCTGGGTCTGCTCTGTTTGCTAATAGAATTTGATAGATCCGTTTCTTTGCTTTCTAAAATGTCTACAATATTCCATATTTCATTATATCTATTTTGTCCATGAATATTCAGTAAGTAATGAAATTTGGAATAAATTTAGAACAGGGAAAGGGTTAAGTGATATTAATTTTCCCGGGTAACTGAAATAAGAGCTAGAGATAAAGGTGCGTACTCAAATACTCAAATCGTCATTTCTCCAACAAACCCTATGTTGTGGCCAGTCTCGAAGAGACGATTTTAAAGAGTGGTCAAAACATGGGGTTTGGTGCAGAAATAAATGAGCTATTCTTGAAAATCTTTAAATGTACGCATCTTAGCTGGAGCGCTGCTGAAATGTTATTTATTTATTGTTTCTTTCGGAAATATTAACATTTAGTCTGCGAAAACAAATGGTTCCCGAAATCTGAACTGCTAAATAGTTTTTACTTATTTTCGAGTCTTTAACTTCTTTGAGAAACAAATTACCAAGTGTTAAACAACTCGGTGTCCTCGGCGTGTCATCTGGATCCAAGCTATTTACAAATGTCAGCCAGGTCGTGCTTAGCATGCTCTCTCTGTCTCTTTTTCTCTGTGTGTGTCTCTCTCTCTCTTTCTTTCTGTCTCTGTCTTTCTGTCTGTCTGTCTGTCTGACTGTCTTTCTGTCTTTCTCTCTCTCTTCCTCTCTCTCTCTCTCTAACTCTCTCCTTCTCTCTATTTCTTTTTCTCTCTCACTCTCTCTCTGTCTCTCTGTATCCCCTCACCATCTCTATATCTCTCTCTTTCTCTCTATCTCTCTCTTTCTCCTTCTTTCTCTTTTTTCTCTCTCTCCATCTCTCTGTCTCTGTCTCTCTGCCCCCTCTGTTTCTCCTCCTTTCTCACTTTCACTCTCTCCCTCTTTTGTTATCTCTCTATCCTTCTCTCTCCTTCTCTCTCTCTTTCCTTTTCTCTCTCCCTCTCTCTGTCACTGTCTCTCTGTCTCTCCATCCCTCTCTCTTTCCCTCTATTTCCGTTCTATCTCATTTTTTCTCTTTCTTTCTTTCTCTCTCTGTCTATGTCTCTGTCTCTCTTTCTCTGTCTCTGTCTCTGTCTCTGTCTCTGTCTCTGTCTCTGTCTCTGTCTCTGTCTCTTCTCTCTCTCTCTCTCTCTCTCTGTCTGTCTGTTGTCTCTCCCCCCTCTCTCTATATATATCTACTCTCTCTCTCTCCCTCACTCTCTCTCTCCCTCCCTCCCTCCCTCCCTCCCTCTCTCTCTCTCTCTCTCTCTCTCTCTCTCTCTCTTCATTGTTTTGTTCCATCTGTGTATCTTTGTGTCGGTGTGTATGGCACTCTACCTTCCTCTAATTATTTCCCTGTTTCACTTTCTGTATATCTCTTGGTCTTAGTATCTCTCTCTATCTCTCTCTCTCTCTTTGTCGTTAAATATCTAAAAGACCTGCTTATCTTTTCTATAATCAATTTATTTTCAGGCGATAAGGTTACAAAAACGATTTACGTCTTTCTAAGTGATGCTAATAGAAAATCTCAATCGTTTTGGAATAAATGTTTTATTTTGAATTTCCCAATGGGATATTTTCATAAATCTGTCATCATTCATTATTAGGGGCTAATTAGTTTCTGTGATATTTTAGATGCGCAGTGAGAATGAGGCGGTGGCTGGATCTGTGTTGTCCTTATGATTACAATTACAAACAGTTTAGGTCCACACTCGACGCCAAATCACTGGACATGTCATACGAATCCATTCTCTTCGCCACTATGGTCGTTATTTAAAGTGAAACATAAGAAAAGCTACTGTACAGCCCCTCTAAACCAGACGTGTAATTTAGTATACATATCGGTCTTGGAGACAGGTGGCAGCTTAATGCAGGATGAAAGGCATGCAGAAATCTCCTCTAAGAGCTTTCTGCATGACTTTTAACCTGCATTAAGCAGTCACCTTCCTAAAGGAATCTAAATTATTCTCTACTAGAATTCCGGTTTATACGGCTTTGAATTTTGATCATGCGTTTCTGCGTTCCTGTGTTTCTATAAAAGCCAATCTTTTTTAATAACTATGGGTTACTGTGAGACAAGGTTTTATTTATATACATTCATTTATTTTACTTATTTTGATTCATACATTTTTTGTTAGCGGGGACAAATATTTTTGTCGAGGTTATTTGCTTCTTTTCTGCCATTGAAAATGCTAGTGTATTATTGGGTATAAATCATTTAAAAGCACGTACCACTTGTAGCAGTCAGCGTAGTCGAGGGGTTGTAACGGTGGCCTAGGAAATGTGAAGTCGTGGGTTCGATCCTCGGCGGAAGCATAACTTTTTTTTTCTATCATTTTTTTGTTAGCACCCTTAGTTTACGTGCTTTTGGTTTAAAAACAATTCTGTACACAAATATTGTAAAAGTATAAGTCCTTTGTTTTAATTTTGTCTTTGGTAAAGTTATTTAGCTGAGACCTTTTACTCGTGGTTTTGTTGACCGTTTTGAATATTTCACAATTGTGCTGAATACCATTGATCTGTATTTACTTCGTGGTAATGTGTATTATTGGTGTCATACACAGATATTATGCATCATGGCTCCTTAAAACATTCCCCCGTTTCTGCTGTTAATTTATACATTACAGTCATGTTTTCCCAATGTATCTGTTAATTTAAACTACTAAACAATATTGCTCCCTCTTTTTCTTCTATCCTGCTTAAAGACGTTACGCAGCCATTTTACGCTTGCGTAAAACCTTGCTTGTAGATTTATGTGATAAATGAACCATTTGATTGTGTTTATTACATGTATCCAAACTGGAAGCATATAGGCTGAATATATAATAATAAACAATAGTTGCCTAAACGGTTATTCGATAGATTGTCGATTAACCCTTCCCCTGTTGCATATTCATGTAAGAAATAACGACGCCATGAATATTAATTATATTATTTTGTATAATGGCATATGCCATTTTAGCTCAGGCAGAAGCTGTAGAATCAGATCTACATTACATCATAAGCAAACAGAACAGACCCTGATTAGACGGCTCCTTTAGGAGCCGTCTGATCTGCGTCTACTCTGTTTGCAGATGCGTAAAAATGCGCTTACATAAGGGAAAGAGTTAACCCCTTACTCCACAAATACGCCATTCTACACCTTTGCAAACAGAGTAGACCCAGATCAGACGGCTCTTATAGGAGCCGTCTGATCAGGGTCTGCTCTGTTTGCTTATGGTGTGCTATAAATCTAATTCTACAGTTTCTGTCTGAACCAAAACGTGCTTTGATCATATGCCATTACAAAAAAAATTATATTAACCCTTCTCTTGCTGAATATTAAAATACATTTCTCCTTCTTGACCCATGCCCTGTTGTATAATTACATATATCTTCACTGTGTACAAGCATATCGCTGTGCAATCACTGTTGTGGAGTGCACTGGTTGCACAATCAATTTGTAAATAGTGCAGACCCAGATGAGACAGCTCCTGCAGGAGCTGTCTCATCTGGGTCTTCACTATTTACAGGTAGGTATATTGACGTGAATAGCAAGCGAAGGGTTAATACGCATTATTTCATAATTTCTTACATACATGTACATAGATACTCATGGAGCAAATAGATAAAACAAGTTTTGCTGTAATTAGACATAGTCATTTAAAAACAGGTAACAATTAACTCTTTCCCTGTTCTATGTTTATTACAATTTCAATACCTACAGAATATACATTAAAAAAATAATTATAAAGAAATATGGAAGGTGGATCATTGTAGACATTTTACAAAGCAATGAAACAAATATATCAAATTATATTAGCAAACAGAGCAGACCCTGATCAGACGGCTTCTGTAGGAGCCGTCTGATCTGGGTCTACTCTGTTTGCAAATGCGTGAAAACACGTTTATATGAGGGAAAGGGTTAAACGATTTACATCAAAATGTAGTAAAGCGATAAATGCAAATAAATTGTCTTTACTTAGAACGAAAGAGTAGCTTTTCAAGTAATTGTCTAAGTGCAAAAGATTATTATTGGGACCGAATAAAAACCTGATACAACAACGCGATAACCCTTTCCATGCTGAGCTTGTCCTGAGTGATATTTCCATTCAGATTGGACCCTGATGAGACGCCGAGTAACTCGGCGTTTCATCAGGATCCAAACTGTTTGCCGGTCTACCAATCAGTTCTCTAACAATTAATCCAGCTGGAATACTTTTTTATAACTATGTGTGCGAACAATTTTCAGCTAACAATTTGTTTTGATAGCATTAGAAGTGATAATTGACTACATACTAAAATGTAACAATGCACCAAGTAAAGTCTCGAAATTCGATGCTTTTCAGCTATAAAAGAACCTATTCAGGAGATAAGTGCCAATTCTAATTGTGACAGAAATTACGTAAGTCGCAAGGAATAATTGGTCTTGAAAATCAAGTGGCAGCTTCATTTTATTTTATTTATTTTATTTTGGTGTGTGTGTTTGGGAGGGGCTATGGTTGTTTATAGCCTCTTCCATCATATAAACGCATTTTAACGGTTTTGTAAGAATCGTCTGACCAGGGTCGGCCATGTTTGCTTATGAAATAGTATATGTCTGATTCTACAGTTTCTTGCCATGGCCAAGAGTTCCTGCGTTCATATGTCAGAATTTTTAATTTTACACTACATACTAGAGAAGACATATTTTAAAAGGTCATTATAGACAGATTTTGCTGTAGTCCAGATATAGGAAACTCTAAAGAAATGTTTGAGTGGTCAATGTCGAAATGTTTACTGTACTGATAAACCAGTCTAAACCGGGCGTTAAAGTTAGTCAGACAGCTGACAGCTTAATGCAGATTGAAATGCATGCAGAAAGCTCCTTTCGGAGCTTTCTGTGTGACTTTCGCTCTGCATTAAGCAGGCACCTGTTTAAAAAGATATGAACTGTTCATTATTAAAATTCCGGTTTGGAGGGGTTTTCAGTAGCCCAGATGTTGCATTTACTAATGCCGGAAGTGAAACATGTGCGGTGACTCTGTCGTGCTTAAATTATTCCGTTGCTGTTTAATAACCTGTTCCCCTTTAAACAATATTTATCATAACTTTAATGACACAAGTTTATTAAATTAAGCTACAGCTGAATGGCGATATGAACATTATCATAATTTTTCGACGACATTTATAATCTATCTAACCGTCATCATCATAAACCATTACATAAAACACAATAATACAGCAACAACGACATCTTCATCATCATCATCATCATCATATCCTCCGAACGTCAGTCCCCTCTCCCCCGCCCCCACACCCTACCCACACAAGACAAATGTACCCAGTTAGTAATACTTGTGTCTTGTTCTGTTTCATGTGTATCTAGTTTATTACATATGTGCCATTTTCTGTCACATATGTGCTTAGTTAGTTACATTTGTGTCTTGTTCTGTTTCATATGTAATCCAGTTTATTACATTTGTGTCTTTTTCTGTCACATACTTTTTATGTGCCCAGTTAGTTACATTTGTGTCTTGTTCTGTTTCATATGTATCCAGTTTGTTACATGTGTGCCTTTTTCTGTCAATAAAAAGGAGAATTTAACGTCTGTTTAGGCATATAGTTTCTTAACCCATTCACTCATAGGCATTTTAGACCATACCTCTTTGAATAATTCTACCGAAAAGGAGCATTAATGGGGAAGTCCCTACATTCAACACGTTTCAAAAGTGCCTAAATATACAAAACTCATTTGTTTATATGCTGAAAAGAAGTATATCGTAAGAAAACCAATCGAATAACACCGAAGAAGACACAATTTTCATATGTTTGATATGTTATTCGGCAATGTATTAGTACTTATCCGGCTCGCGTTTTAGTTTCCTTAACTGTTCGACCAAGGTCGATAATATTTTGTTGTAGAACAAAAAATATAAGTGTTAAGGGTTAAGTTTGTATCACAGGGGCATTTTTCGATATAAGTTCAAATTGACAATTTTCATAATAATAATTAAACATAACAAATATTAAGTTATATTACATTATTGAAAATATGCGTTCATTGTAGGGACTTCCTCTTTAACTAGCAGACAAGTAAATATTAGAATTGTGTAGTTTCGAAATTGGTTTCAAAAAGTGACTTTTATAGAGGCGTCAAAAGGTGTCAATTTGAATAGGAATCTACCGAAAAGGAGCATTTACTAGCAAAAAAGAGAAATCTTAGAATTGTGTAGCTTTTAAACCATGGAGCAAATGCTCTATTTATCACAATGGTTTCAAAGGTGACTTTTACAGAGACACAAAAAGGCGCCAATATTAGGGAATGGGTTAATGCAGGATGAAACGTCATGTAGAAGGCTCTTTTAGGGGTCTTAATGGTATGATATATAACATGCATGACGCTGCCACCTGTCTTATAGACCAGCATTGGTACTAATATGAACTTCCGGTTAAGAGTAGTTTTACTATAGAGTTCTGGATTTTTAAATACAGTAAAACCTCTCTATAACGGCCACTAAATTACATCAAGTATTTTGTGTTAAAGGCAGGTGGCTGCTTAAAGTAAGGTGAAAGTAAAACAAAACGCTCCTATAGGAGCGTTCTGTTTTACTTTCACCTTGTTTTAAGCAGCCACCTGCCCTAAATGCAAAATAATTAACACAATTTAGTGGCCAATATAGAGAGGTTTTACTGTACATGTGATAGTTTAGGGCAAACGTTTATGTTATAATGGTCGTATTGGCATAATTTTCGCCCTGTAGTAAGCAACCACCTGCTTTTACAGACTTCTATGTTATTTAATTCCATAGTCACATTAGCGAGACTTTTCCGTACAAACAAACAACAAAGGTGTCACAGTGATTCTGGATTGTTGTCAGCACAAAGGTATAAAATCACTTTATGAGAACCAATATCAACGGATTTCGCAGACAATACTGATGGCATTAATTACTTTGATATTTTGTACATTTATTCTCAGCTATCCTTTGATGAAGTGAAACAGCTCTTAATTTTACTGAAAGTGACCGTTCTGGTATCTTAAACTGACTGAAGATTTATCAGATGACCTGTTGTTACTCTTTTATCTCATCCAAATTGTTTGGCGCTCATGTCTGATGTCAGCCCAATCATAGAATATTAGTTAAGTTTCTTTTATTTTAACATGGACAATTTGCAGTAGTTTAAAGGTTATCTGCGCGCATGCGCGTGTTTACAGCTAATATCGTTTTCTATTTCACTGACGTGGTAAATTGTTATATTGTTTTATCGGGATTATGAAGGCCTACGCTGAACGACAAAACTGCCTTGTTTGTTGTCACATCTTCTGTGCGATCTGTCAAAATTGCTAATAAAACCGTGACTGGTACCGTAAAATCTCGTTTCGTATTCTGTGCAAATCTGCTAAGCGCGGGTTTAATAGCAAATTCTGGCGTTTCCTCTCTCCATTTCCGCCCATGAACAGCGGAGAGCAAGAAAAGCCGGAAATAGCCGGATCTAAGTGCTTATCAGATTATCTGCGGCCAATAGAAGAGTCAGCCTAGTGGCATGGCGAAGAAAATAATGTCCTCTAGATTTGATCTGCTTCTGAAGGCATCCAGGTCAAAACAATATAATACAAACATCACACTCAACTTCAAACGCCTTCTAAGGTGACCCAGTATTATTACAAATAAAATTGACAGATGTGTAACATGTTTTCAATTGAATAGATAGGTAAACGTATTGGTATGTATACCTTTAATTGTTTAGAAAGCACGTGCGTGTTACATGTAATGCATTTTAAACTTATATTCTATCTATTATTCTTATTAATCAATCAGCAACAATAGTTGTCATATACAGTAAAACCTCTCTATAAAGACCACTAAATCGTGTTAATTAGTTGGTATTTAGAGCAGGTGGCTGCTTAAAGCAAGGTGAAAGTAAACCAGAACGCTCCCATAGGAGTTAGTTCTCGAAATACATCTTATCTGGGGATCTGCAAACAAGCTAATTATGTTTGATTTTCCCTCCCTATAACACTTCCCTCTGAACAACACATACAATCTTCGTATCCCAAAGGGTGTCGTTGTAGAGAGGGAGCACTGTAAATATAATCTGAAAGTGGGAGATAATGTTTATATGTAAACATTAATTAACTCTTCCCCTTATCTATGTGTATTCCAATTTCAATACCTACTGAATATTCATGGACGAAATAGTTACAATCAAATATGGAAGGTGGACCATTATAGCCATTTTAGAAAGTAAAGAAACCGACCTTTCAATTCCATTAGCAAACAGAGCAGACCCTGATCAGACGGCTCCTCTAGGAGCCGTCTGATCTGGGTCTTCTCTGTTTGCAGATACGTGAAACACGTTTATATAAGGGAAATGATTAAAAGAGAAGTATTGGCTTAGACAAGCAATGCAGGATGGTCAGATCTAAATAACCCCACAAGCAAACAGGGCATACCCTGATCAGATGGCTCCTGCAGAGGCTCGTATATGAGGGAAGGGGTAAAAGACGGAAAAGTCGTCGATTTTTTATGGAAATTAATGGAGATATTCGGACAAACTCCGATTGACTTAGGAAGAGCATTATGACTATTAATTAGATTGCAACAACAATAACTGACACCAAACTGGAGAACGCGCGAAACACACGTCTAGTGTGTAATAGAAAATATACATGTGCATTTTCCTCAAATTGAGTACAGTAGAGGCCATCAAATAGAGGTAATTATGTGTCTGTAAAGCATGTAGTAGCTTAATGCAGGTCAAAAGTAATGCAGAAAACTCCTATAGGTGTTTTTTCATTACTTTTGCTCTGCATTAAGAAACAACATTTTCTTGTACGCATACATGATTTTTAACACAGATTCCGGTAATAGCGGATACGTGTCCGTAATGCCACAGTCACATTTTCCAAGGCGGCCGTACGGTCTAAAATTTCTACGGCCAATAGCATTTCTACGTGCGCCGCAGAATTCCTATACTACAATGGTCACATATGCTACGGCCGCTGTGGGGTGTATTTTTGAATTCGTGGAGACAGAAAACCTACAGCTGTCGTACGGTCTTTGAAATGACGACACACGATCACCGTATGGCGGCCATTAGGCGGCCATCGTAGCTCTTTTTTTTTAATTCCACGGCAGCCACACGGTGCCCATACGGCGCCCGCACGGCACGATGCCCGCGCGGGGCCCGCACAACCGCTGTACGACGCCAGTGCCGTCAGACTGGCACTTTCACTACACAAAGTGGTTGTCAAAAGCTACGATGGCCGTAGAACTACTTGCTTAAAATCATACAGCGACCATACGGACTATAAAAATAGGGACAATGCGACCGTGCGGGCTCCGCAGATTTTCTACGGTCGCCACAGAAATATCTCGATTTCAGTTACCTACGGCCGCTATAGTGTCCGTTTTGTTGATTTTTCGCTTTTGTTTGATAGAAATAACTCTTTTCGTAGTGTTCTTTAGTTTTTAGTCACATGTATAATTCATATGTGAGGCCATTTAGTTACGCAAACATTGCCAAAATATGAACTGAATACATCTTTAACCTTTAACCTGCTGAGCAAATTATTTTTACATAATGTTGCACCTTCTACATTTTCCAAATTCAAGCTATAATCAATTTGTCTACCAAAATGCATCCAGAGTGTCAAACAGTTTGGATCCTGATGAGACGCCGTCTCATCTGGATCCAAACTGTTTGCATAGGTATTCACTAATCCGCCCATAGCAGGTTAAATGTTAAGTCAGGTGGGTTTTATTTCATTAGAACTGTTTGAACTCTAAAAACCATCACCATCACATTTTAAAGACGTCTGTAAAAAATTTCAGGGGATTTAATTATCAAATATGAGAAAATTTATATTCGAAGTGGAAACAATATGCCTTTCCTAATTGAGAAGAACAGGTCGACAATAATGTTGATAGTGGTTCTAAATGAATTTACTTGATATTTAAAATGGATTATAATTATCATTCAAAGACGTTGATATAAGTGGAAACGGATCGTTTTAGACGCTCCATGAGCTGCACAGCCACTCTAAGCGTTTGATTCTCTCTTGACTGTCTACCTAATTAGAATGTGACTAAATGTACAGTAAACCCCTCTAAACCGAAAATCTTGTAGAGAAGAATTACGATACTGTTAGACAGGTGGCTGCTTAATGCAGGGTGAAAATCATGTAGAAAGCTCCTAAAGGAGCTTTCTACATGACTTTCACCCTTCATTAAGCTGCCACCTGTCTCCAAGACCGATATTTATACTTGATTTAACGTCCGGTTAAGAGAGATTGTACTGTATATGTATACATGCACCGAATAGAAAACCGAGTAATATTTACATTAACAAAATGCCTAAACCTTATCGTGCTAAAAATATGTACGCCAAAACCCTGATCTGTTGCAATTTTCTGATTTGGACAAAACAGAACATCACGACTAATATCTTAATGAAATGGCCACTCAATATCATTACAAAATGATAAAATAGAATTACATGACAACCAGTCGTCATATATCGGTGACCTAACATCATGTTAGACCTACTCAGCATAATGTGTTTTAACTGATCATAATGATGAGACAAGCGCATAAAAGTATTGGTCGACTGAACCATATTCAAATAACTCACTAAGAGGACTGCTGCACTGAGCACAATATCCTAGTGACTTAATATAAAGACAATTGACCGCATATAATACTTTCTTCTTAAATGAGACAGATATGGCGTTCCGTATCTATGGAATACATATATTATGATTATACAGTTTCTGCTATGGCCAAACATTGTGTTCGTGTGCCAGAATGAATATTTATCTCATTAATATTCATTACGTCATTATTTCTTACATGAACGTTCGCGGAGTAAAGGTTTAATTATCTCGCCTTACCGCTTTACTATCATGTGACATGTATTTAACTGGCATTTGAAATAGTTTCGAGACGCTTCTAAAGGGTGGTCACAACATAGGGTTTGGTGGAGAAAGGACAATATTAGTACAGTAAAACCCCTCTAATGCGACCACTTAATGAATGAACATGGATGCCTTTATAATCAGGTGATTCCTTAATGCAGGACAAAGTAATGCAGAAAGCTCCTATATTTTATCCTGCATTAAGCTACCACCTGCATCTAGCACCCAGAAGTATACCTCTTTTAGGTGGTCGCATTAGAGGAGGTTTACTGTATTTGAACACACGCCTTTAATTGATAACAATATAGACCCTAGAGACCGCTGTAGGCAATATTTTTACCAATGTGCAAGTGTCTATTTTAACCTTTTCGGTGCCAAATTTCTAATTGTCGTATGCAATCCAAATTTGCTAAATAATTCGGTAAAATAAGGAAATGAGATAAATAAATGCAAATTTCAAAGGAATAAAGCACAGCTATAGAAATAGAGATTGAGACAAAAAGTGAAGTCCGTGATCCGACGCCGCTTTGAAAAGGTGACGTCTTATCTGGGACTGCACTATTTGTCGATGTGTATTTTTGCGACATTGGCGGCGAAAGGGTTAAACCATTTATAACATACCTGGTGTATCGGGACAAAATATGTAGCAGTAATCACCGATCCGTAATGACTGCTTTATATGAAAGCAGAACGGTAGGACCTGATCACATTTTAAATATACATGTACACAAACATATTATCGCTTTTTGACACCTATACCTGTCTTAGTTGATGCGTTTTGGAACTGAATTTCATTCTAATTCTATTGCATGATGTCTTCTATACTTGCAGGTAAGCTGGGTACAGCAGCAGATAGCGAAATCAAGATCAAAACGAGGCTATATAAAGACCACACCAGCCCCTAAAAAAGAGCTGTTTAATGACCCGGACTGGGCTTACGAATGGTACCTGGTAAATATGACCTAGTATATCGCTTGAGAGAAAGGGTATTAAATAAAGAGAGAATATGAGATATTGAAAACACAGTAGAACCAGATGTGTTTCAAGGTTTAATGAGTGTACATGTATACAATGAATGGACTGTATTGTTAACCCTTTCGTTAACCCTTTCGTTAACCCTTTCGGTGCCAAATTTCTAATTGTCTTCTGCAAACCAATTTTGTTAAATCAGTCGGTAAAATAAGGAAACGAAATAAATAAATGCAAATTTCAAAGAAATAAGGAACAGATATAGAAATAGAGTTTGAGACAAAAAGTATGTTAGGATTTAGAAAGACAAACCGTGCAGACACTGATCAAAGGGCTCCTATATCGCGTCTGCACTGTTTGCAATTGTCAGTACACCAGTATCCCTCATTGAAAGAACTGATTGGTTTTCTTGCGATATACTTCTTTTCAGCATAAAAAAATACTGATGTAATTTTAGGCATTTTTATAACACACTGCAAGTAGTGACTCACTTAAAGCTTGCTTGTTGATTCTGAATACAAACAGTGAATACCATGATCTGGGTCCACACTGTTTGCAAATGCCAATGCAATCAAAATTGCACCACATCCAAATTTGAGCACAATGCATGGGGGTTTTTTTCACATCCGGATGGAGGCTAATACATGTTTAACCTTTTCCCTTATACAAACGCATTTTCACGCATTTGCAAACCGAGTAGACCTAGATCAGACGGCTCCAATAGGAGCCGTCTGATCAGACTCTGCTCTGTTTGCTAATGGAATTTGATAGATCTGTTTCTTTCGTTTCTAAAATGGCTACAATGTTCCACCTTCGATATTTCATTATAACTATTTTGTCCATGAATCTTCAGTAGGTATTGGAATTTGGAAAAAATATATAGAACAGGGAAATGGTTAATATGGACTGACAAAACGTGATAGATCCTTCATTTATATTTTGCAGCAAGACACTAGAGGGGACAAAACATGGCTCACCAAACTAGATCTCAATGTGCTACCAGTGTGGCAACGAAACATTACGGGACATGGAGTGAGGGTTACTGTACTGGATGACGGTAAGCACATTTGTAGTGGCCATTCCAAACATACATGTAACTTCGATATCTCGAACTCGGATAACTCGAATTTAGTGATAACTCGAACGAAAAGTTCGGTCCTTCCAAAATTTACATTACAGTTTGCAAATGTACGCTGCTTAACTCTTTTGGCGCCAAATTTATAAGTGTCGTCTGCAATAATTATTTCATATTAAATACAATTCTAAACTAAATAATAAAGGTATATTAGTAAAACATTTGGTTTTAAAAAACCTGTATGCTTGGGCTAAAAAAATACAGAAAACAGTGGAGTCCCAGGTCAGATGCCGCCTTGGAAAAGACGGCATCTGACCTGGAACTGCACTGTTTTCAATGATGCCAACAGGCGACATTGGCGCCGAAAGAGTTAACCAATGCCCTCATATGCATGCATTTTGACGACTCTGCAAAAATCAACTTTGAAGCAGTTGTGACAAATACTGCCATTGCTAGTTACGAGGTCGCCAGGTTGTGTAATATAATGTTAACCCTTTCGCTGCCAATGCCGGATCTGTGATTACCTATGCAAACAATTTGGATCCAGATGATACCCCGGGTAACTCGGCGTCTCATCAGGATCCAAACTGTTTGTTACTGTTACTATGATTTTTAAACAAAAATGAAGAAAATCAAAAGAATGAAAATTTGTAGCAGACGACAAAGTTAGCAGACGACAGAGTTTTGCAGGGAAAGGGTTAATTTGAAGTCATTAACTCTTACGCTGCCAACTTTTATGTTCTTCTAATTTTATCGTCTGTGGGAATATTCATTTTTTTTGTTTTCTTAATTTTTGTTCCAAACAAAATCACAGTAACAAAAACAGTTTGATTCTAGTGTGACACCGAGTTACCCGGCGTCTTATCTAGACCCAATCTGTTAACATAAGTAATCACAGATGCGACATTGACAGCGAAAAGAGTTGAGCCTTATTTTCTACGTGCTCTTGCTCCTATTATAGGAGCCGTTTGATCTGGGACTACTCTGCAACTACGTGAATATACATTTATATGAAGGAATTTGTTATGTTTCATTTGACTTGGTACTTTTCCGACATGATCTTTAAAACAAAAGTGAAATGGCAATCAGTGCAGACTCTAATCAGAGGTTTCTGCAGGAGTATATTGATCTTGGTCTACCCCTTTTTGTATATTTTCCTTTTTGGAGGACACTGGTAGATAAGATACGAGGCAATCTAACCCTTTCGGCACCAAATTTCTTATTGTCGTCTGCAATCCAAATTTTGTTAAATCATTCGATACGATAAGGAAATGAGATAAATAAATGCAAATTTCAAAATAATAAAGCACATATATAGAAATAGAGAATGAGACAAAGAGTGGAGTCCCTGATCAGACGCCGCCTTGAAAAGGCAGCGTCTGATCTGGGACTGTACTATTTGTCGTGGTGCATTTATGCGACTTCGGCGGTGAAAGGGTTAACATTAAGTCGTGTGATTACTGACCAAGCACTAGATTGAAGACTCGGAGATTTATCTTGTTCTAGGTTGTTAGCAATAATACTCATTCTGCATTAACAAACACCTGCCCTTATAGATCCCATGTTTGTTGCTTTATTTGCCGCTAAAGATGTTTTTTTTGTATAATACAGTAAAACCTCTCTATAACGGCCACTAAATTACATCAAGTATTTTGTGTTTAAGGCAGGTGGCTACTTAAAGCAAGGTGAAAGTAAACCTATAGGAGCGTTCTGTATGACTTTCGCCCTGCTTTAAGCAGCCACCTGTCCTATATACAAAATAATTAACACAATTTAGTGGCCGTTATAGAGAGGTTTTACTGTATTCTAGTATCATCATTCGAACACGTGTGTTCATTTTCATCTTTCAATTAACAAGACTGTACACATGTCTGGATGATTCAGGTACCATTGATATTGTTATCATTGCAGGTCTGGAACACAATCATACAGATTTGGCAGCAAATTACG
This sequence comes from Azorinus chamasolen, assembly GCA_963576725.1. Classification (NCBI taxonomy): domain Eukaryota; kingdom Metazoa; phylum Mollusca; class Bivalvia; order Cardiida; family Solecurtidae; genus Azorinus; species Azorinus chamasolen. The sequence continues at coordinate 65,498,020 of OY755239.1, read as the reverse complement.
TAAGTTGTCACAATATTTAATTACTGTTCTTACCATTTATAACAAATATAGCATGCGACGCGTTAGACCAGATACAATAATATAGGTCGTAGCTGTATGCAGGACAAAAGTTATGCAGAAAGTTGCACTAGAGCTGTCTGCATTAATTTCGTCCTTCATTAACCCATTCCCTCATATTGACGACGTTTGACGACTCTGTAAAAGTCACTTTATGAAACCATTGTGATAAATCTAGATCTATTTATCACAATGGTTTCAAACTACAAAATTCTAAAAAATTTCCTTTTCTCTAGTTAATGGTCCTTTTCGGTAGATTTATTCAAAGAGATTGTATTTAAAATAGCCTATGACGTAATGGGTTAAGCAACCACCTGGTGTTATAGATCCTATCTGTATTCATTGTAAGGTTACTATAGGCATGTTCAACTGTTTGGCCAGTTTCTCTACACGATACATGTACAATGATACTATTGATCCATTCCCTTCCACTGACGCCTTTTGACGCCTCTGTAAAAGTCATTTTTGAAACCATCGTGATAAATAGAGCATTTGCTCTATTTATTACAATGATTTCAAAAGTATACAAGTCTAAACATCTTTGTTCCTAGTGATGGCTCCTTTTCAGTAGATTTATTCAAAGAGGCTGTTTCTACAAATAGTCTAGGAGGGAATGGGTTAAACAGTCTGTATTATCACTAGCCGCCATGCTCATCGTGCGATACATATAGATATCGATATACATGTATCATATTCATATAATATCGTTATACATGTATGTTGTTCGATATTTCAAATTATTTTTTGTTTTCGTTTTACTTACAAGATCGATTAAAGTCATTAAAACTGAGTTTTAAAACCATTCTTTAATTCATATTATCATAATTAATATTTTGCGTATTCATATTATATTCATATAATATCGATCTGCATGTTTTATATTCATATAATATCGATATACATGTATTATATTCATATGATAGTTATATATTATATTCAGAAAATATTACTTTCTTTTTCATAAGTTTCGATATTTCAAATTCTTTTTGTTTTCTATTTGCTTACAAGATCGATTAAAGTCATTGAAACTCAATTTTAAAACCATTCTTTAATTCATACTATCATTATCGATATTTTGCGTAAAATCTCAATATCTATGCATTTATTAGCATTTTATTAATAAATAAAATTAAATGATACAGTCCAGGCTTGATCAACTTCTGTTCTTGTTTCTGTTTGACATGTCCTATAGAACGTAAATCCCCTCTAAACTGGACTTTTAAATCATGGAGAAAGCTCCTTTGGCTTTCATCCTGCATTATGTTCTTGTAGGAACCGTCTGATCAGGAACTGTACTGTTTACAGAGGCGTCAAAAGGCGTTAGTTTGAGGGAATCAGTTAATGCAGGTAGCTGTTAAGTGCAGGACGAAAATTAAAGCAGACAGTTCTCATCGGAAGCATTGTATTTGTTCCGCATACAACAGCGAATCTGCATTAATACTCTAAAAGAAGAATCAATTTTGAGCTGGCAACATATATTCATTGCAAGAGCACATAATGAGACGATCAAACCCTACGAAAGCCCGGTGGTGACATTCTAAATTCCTACTTAAAACTTTTGTCTTCCAAGATAATATGCTATACGGTTAGTGTATATGACGTCACGAGAAAACTTAGAACTTTGAAGTCAGAAGGTGGAAGTTGGAAGTCGGATCTTGGAACTTGGAAGTCGGAAGGTAGAATTTGGAAGTCGGAACTTGGAACTTGGAAGTCGGAAGCTGGAAGTTGGAAGTCGGAACTTGGAAGTTGGAACACGGAACTTGGAAGTCGGAACATGGAACTTGAAAATTGGAACATGGAACTTGGAAGTCGGAACATGGAACATGGAACTTGGAAGTTGGAACTCGAAACATCGAACTCGTAACTATGAAGTAGGATCTTAGAATGTCACCACCGGGCTTTCGTACATACAACAACGAATTTGTATCAATACTCTAAAAGAAGAATCAATTTTAGCTGGCAACATAGTATGTGCATAGCAAGAGCACATACTGAGGCGATCAAAAACCAGGGGCTGTTCACGTCAGATTTTGGCTAAATATTATTTGAAGTACATAATTATTGTTCAGGTAACTTGAAACATAAAATAAGTTATGGTACAATTATGTATCACTCAATAAATAAACATATCTTAACCCTTTCACCGCCAATGTCGCATAAATGCACCACGACAAATAGTTCAGTCCCAGATCGGATGCTGCTTTTCAAGGCGGCGTCTATTCAGGGACTTCACTTTTTGTCTCTAACTCTATTTCTATATCTGTGCTTTATTCCTTTGAAATTTGCATTTATTTATCCTATTTCCTTATTTTACCGAATGATTTAACAAAAGTGGATTGCAGACGACAATTTGAAAATTGACGCCGAAAGGGTTGAAATAGATAATTGCTTAATGCAGGACGAAAGCAATGCAGAAAGTTCCTATAGCAGCTTTCTGCATAACTTACACCCTGCATTTAACTATTACCTACGTCAACTATCTAAACTTAAACATCGTTTTGGCGGCCACATTTAACCTTTCCCTATTCTACATTTATTCACAATTCCCATACCTAGTTAATATTCATGGGCAAAATAGTGGTAATGAAATATGGAAGGTGGAATATTGTAGCCAGTTTAGAATGTATAGAAATAGATCTATCAAAATCCATTACCAAATAGATTAGACCCTGATCAGACGGCTCCTGTAGGATCCGTCTGATCTGTTTCTACTCTGTTTGCCAATGCATGAACATGCGTTTATATGAGGAAAGGGGTTAACTCTTCGCTTGCTATTCGCGTCAATATACCTACCTGTAAATAGTGAAGACCCAGATGAGACAGCTCCTGCAGGAGATAGCTCATCAGGGTCTGTACTATTTACAAGTTGATTGTGCAACCATTGCACTCCACAGCGGTGATTGCACAGCGCAATACTTGTACACAGTGACGATATATGTAATTATACAACAGGGCATGGGTAAAGAAGGAGAAATGTATTTTAAAATTCAGCAAGCGAGGGGATTAAAGGGGTTTTACCGTGCATTATGTCCAAAACTTCATATAATGCAGGAAATACTTTTTCTACGCACAGGACAGCGAGTCAAGCTGCGATCTTAACGACAAAGATGGAGATCCTTTTCCGAGATATGACGAAACGAACGAAAATAAGTGAGTTTTTGTCCTTAGAACAGGGTTATATTGTCTGGGTAATTTAAACAGCGTTTGAAAATTGTCAAAATGTTCAAGTTAACCATTTCCCTGTTCAGTATTCATGTCAGAAAATAATACGTCATGAATGTGTATTCGCTGAATTATTATAAAGTGAAATTTCCAAAGGAATATAAGTTTACTGTAACAAAAACTGTATAATTATATCCATATTATATCATAAGCAATCAGAGCAGACCCTGATCAGACGGTTCCTATTGGAGCCGTCTGATCTGTGTCTCCTCTGTTTTCAAAGTCGAGAAAAGGCGTTTATATGAAAGAAAGGGTTAATACTACAGTAAAACCCCGCTAATGCGACCACCTAAAAGAGGTATAATTATGGGTGCTAGATGCAGGTGGAAGTTTAATGCAGGACAAAAGTAATGCAGAAAGCTCCTACTCCTAGAGGAGCTTTCTGCATTACTTTTGTCCTGTATTAAGCAACCACCTGCTTATAAAGACACCCATGTTTATTCATTAAGTGGTCGCATTAGAGGGGTTCTACTGTACAACAGTAGATAAGAACATATCGCATCTGTGATTAACTCGGCAAACAGTTTGGATCCAGAAGAAACTCGGCGTCTCATCAGAATACAACCGTGAACGTGTTTGAAGCAAAAATGAAGAAAAAATAATAAAAAAAACTGTGGCAGTTGACAAAATTTGACAGACGAAATAGTGAATCATAGGTGGCAGATGCTAGCAGAATGTATCAAGATGGGATGACAGGCATTTAGCGTGTAATATGTGTTAACCTATTCCCCCATAATGACGTCATGAATATTAATTAGATTAATTTGTTATTATAGCACATGGACACAGATAATTTTGGCCATAGTAAAAACTGTAGAATCATATCTATATTATATCATAAACAAACAGAGCAGATTCTGATCAGACGGCTCCTATAGGAGCCGTCTGATCTGGGTTCTACTCTGTTTGCAAAGGCGTAGAAAGGCGTATTTATGGAGTAGAATGTCAATCCTATCCCTGTTCAGAAATAATAACATCATGTTTTTTTATTAACTGAAACTTTATAGGGTAGTCTTTACAAGGAAATGGTTTATTTTGACCAAACTATAAAATCAGCTTTATATCATGCCAATAGCAAACAGAGCAGACTCCCATATGATCCGTATGGTTTGGGTCTACTCTGTTTGCAGATACATGAAAATGCATTTATATAAGGAAGGGGGTTAATCCCTTTTTTCCTATATTAATGATATAAAGACATGGCTGGCACGTATTTCGAACCGGATACCTGTGGTTTGAATACAGCTGAACTTCGATATCTCAAGAGACTTTACAAATTAGTTCGAGATAACAGGAGTTCGAGTTATACACTTTCTAATCTGAACAATTTGTCGTGTTCACATCTTAATACAGGTCTAAAATAATGCTGAAAGCTCCTACAGGAGCTTTCAGCATTACTTTAGACCTGTATTAAACTATCACATGTAGACCTGTATCAAGCTGTCACATGTGTTTCTAGATATATGTAAATATACATTTTAGAGAAATTCTGTATGGCAAGTTTCGAAAGGACAGAACATTTTGTTCGAGTACTCCCGAAAAGTTCCGAGGTTAAACCCTTGCAACCTGTAGGATAAACTCTTAGAATCTAGAGGTTACACCCTTGCAACCTGTAGAATAAACTCGTGCAACCTAAAGGTTACACCCTTGCAACCTGTAGAATAAACTCGTGCAACCTAGAGGTTAAACCCTTGCAACCTGTAGGATACACTCTTGCAATCTGTAGGTTAAACTCTTGTAGCCCAAACGTTATGATTTGCAACATAAAGGTTAAAACTCTTGCAACCTAAATGTTACAATCTCGCAAATCAAAGGTTAAACTATTGCAACCTTAAAAGTTAAACTCTTGTCATCTGTAGGTTAAACTCTCGCAAATCAAAGGTTAAACTATTGCAACCTTAAAGGTTAAACTCTTGCAACGTAAAGGTCAAACTCTTGCAACCCAGTGGTTAGACATTGCAACCTGAAGGTTAAACGCTTGCAATATAAAGGTTAAACTACAGCAAGCTAAACGTTAAACCATTGCCATCCTTTCGGCGCCAAATTTCTAATTATCGTCTGCAAACCACTTTTGTTAAATCATTTGTTAAAATAAGGAAATGAGATAAATAAATGCAAATTTGAACGGAATAAAGCACAGATATTGAGCTAGAGACTGGGACAACAAGTGAAGTCCCAGATCAGACGCCGCCTTGAAAAGGCGGCGTCTGATTTGGGACTGCACGATTTGTCGTGGTGCATTTATGCGACATTGGCGGTGAAAGGGTCAAACTCTTAAACTATCTTCCAGCATAACGGTTTAATTCTTGCTACCTTATATTGAAACTCTTGCAACCTAAAGGGTAAATTCATGCAACTCTTTCCATTTTAAATTCTTTCCCTCGTAAGATTTAACTCTTGCAACCCAAAGGTTAGACTCTTCCACCATACATAGACATAGTGTAAGTCAAGTTCTGAGTGGGCGAAAAGTTACATGGCAAGTTAAACCTTTCGCATGCTACCAACACATGACGTCAGTTGAACTTTGACCACAATTATATAATAAAATATCCAGTTACATCGGTGTATTTTAGAAACTATTCGCTGAGTGGCAAACAGCTTGGATCCTGGGTTCAAGCTGTTTGCAAATGCTAGCCATGTCCAGCTTAGCATAAGAAGGGTTTGGGGTAAATTGAGTTTCTTCTGAATGATTAACATGATATACAAGTCTGAAGATAGTATTTATTTTCCGGGTTATATTTCTGTGTTATTTATGGTTGTTTTAATTAACTAGACATGGTACACGCTGTGCTGGGGAAATAGCCATGAAAGCAAACAACGGCTTCTGTGGGGTAGGCATAGCGTACAACGTCAAAATAGGAGGTAATCTTTACTTATGTTTTAACACTTTCACCGCCGATGTCGCATAAATAAATGCATCAGGGACTTCATTTTTTGTCTCAACCTCTATTTCTATATATGTGTTTTAGTCCTTTGAAATTTGCATTTATTTATCTCATTTCCTTTTTGTACCGAATGATTGAACAAAAATTGGAATGCAGACGACAATTAGAAATTTGGCGCCGAAAGGGTTTACCCATTCTCTCCTACTAACAACTGTTTGGGCCTCTGTAAAAATCATTGTTTGAAAACATTGTGATAAATAGAGCATTTTCTCTTATAGGAGCAACTGCTCTATTTGTCACAATGGTTTCAAAACTACACAATTCTAAAAGTCTCCTTTTCTATAGTTAATACTCCTTTTCGGTAGATTAATTCAAAGAGGTTGGGTCTAAAAATAGTCTAGGAGGGAATGAGTTAACCCTTTACCTGTTAAAAATTCATGCAGGAAATAATTACATCATGAATATCAATTAGATTAATTTTTATAATGGCCTATGAGCAAAGGACATTTTAACTCAGACATTAACTGCAAATCTATATTATACCGTAAGCAAACAGAGTAGACCCTGATCAAACGACTGCTTTAGGAGTCGTCTGATCTGGGTCTACTCTTGTTTTGCAAATGCATGAAAATGGCGTTTATATGAAGGAAAGGGTTAATAAATTTGATACGAGACTGGTGCCCTGTCCCGAAAGTCGAACAGTCGAAAATGAGTGCTTGTTCGATTTATTGCATTTTCGAACTATTGGGCACTCGGACTAAGGGGCTTTCGAAATAATGTAACAACACATTTGTATTAGTATCCATGTACTCCAAAGATGTAATTTTATCGTTTTTGCATACAAGGTAGATCCAGATCAAAATGCTCCTAAAGGGGCCGTCTGATCAGATTGCTTCTGAAATAATGTAGATACTGCTATAGCTAACGGTCATTTGTTCACTGGTCATTTTAAATAATTAACCCCTCGCTTGCTGAATTTTAAAATACTTTTCTCCCTCTTTACCCATGCCCTGTTGTATAATTACATATATCTTCACTGTGTACAAGTATTTCGCTGTGCAATCACTGCTGTGCAGTGCACTGGTTGCACAATCAACTTGTAAATAGTGCAGACCCTGATGAATTATTTTTGCATATAAATATTCATGGGGTAAATGATTATTTATTATCATGCTAAGCGCGTCCTTGCTGAGATTGGATCCAGATGTAACACAGAACATCTCAACAGGTTACAAGCTGTTTAGTACTCCGCCAGTTGTTTCTGAAACAGAATTACAGTAAAACCTCTTAACCCTTCGCTTGCTATTCACGTCAATATACCTACCGGTAAATAGTGAAGACCCAGATGAGACAGCTCCTGCAGGAGCTGTCTCATCAGGGTCTGCACTATTTACAAGTTGATTGTGCAACTAGTGCACTGCACAGCAGTGATTGCACAGCGAAATACTTGTACACAGTGAAGATATATGTAATTATACAACAGGGCATGGGTAAAGAAGGACAAATGTATTTTAAAATTCAGCAAGCGAATGGTTAAGTTAGGTTTTTTCAGGTTTTACGTCGTTTTTAACGGTATTTCAGTCATATCACGACGACCAGCTAATTACAGGTTGAGGAAGACCCAGATGTTCTTCTGTGCACGGAACAAATTGCATTGTTTCGTGAACAGAAGAACATCCAAGTCAAACCATGAACCTACTGCAAGCCAGCTGGTAGGCTTCCTCGAATGAGCAATCCAAATGCACAGACCGGGATTCGAACCCACGGCGGCGAGGGGCTAGGCTATTGTCAGACCATAACCACTCGGTCACGGAGGCCCCCAAAACCTCTTTAAATTGAACGTCAAATTTAGCATAAAAACCGGTCTTGCAGACTACTTATAGCTCAATATACTCTGAAAGTCATACAGAAAGCTCCTAGAGAAGCTTTCTGTATGACTTTTAGCCTGCTTTAAGCAGCCACCAGCCTAAAAGTATCAACTTTCTTCTATACTAGAATTCCGGTTCAGATGTGGTTTACTGTATTTAAGTACGAATTACAATCGATCGAAGTTTGGTTTGATTTACTTTTTTCAGCGTGATAAGGGTTTCAGAGTCCCATAGTTTTTACTCAGGGGCAGAGCAATGTTTGACCACATTCGTAACAAATCACATTTGTAACACGTGTTACAAATGTGATCCGGAATCGAGCACATATGTAACACATTTTGCGACGAATGTGATCGATGCCGATTTTTGATGTGACATACAATCACATTTGTAACACGTCAAATTTCATTAAGAAAGTGAAGTTAAAAAGTACATGCGCATCATCGCTCATCGCAAAAATGAAACATTGTTCAAATTTTATCAACAAACTAAATATTAACAAAAGAAAGGACTAAGATTTTCTTTCCCAAAGGTATATCTTTAGATTTATAGTGGCTAAAATATTTGGCATAGTGTATTAAGTACTCAATTAAAATCAAATATATAAAGGAACTAAAAAGTAATATTTATTTAATCATAGGCACACATCATTGCCTAGGTGTTTGTGCACGTATATGACAAGTTCTATGAAAAATGGAATTTCTTCAATATATTTTAGGCAGGTATCCTAAACCATATCACAAGCATGTACATTATATATAAATGTGCTGCTGTGGTTGTGAAAAGTTGAGACATGACCCACAAGGAAATATAGTAACAATATGTATACAATATATACAATGATATTCCTATTACTATTAATTAAATGAACATTGTCATTCAGGAACTCAACCTGTTACATATGTGAATCTAATGTCAACCCCCATGTCGGACACTCACATTTGTAATACATTTTACCTGTTACGAATGTGATCACATTCGTAAAATATATGTTACAAATGTGATCCGTTACGAATGTCTTCTAACAGAGCAACAGATGAAGGTGCCTATTCAAATACTAGAATCGTCATTTCTCCACCAAACCCTATGTTGTGACCACTCGTTAGAATCGTCTCTTCGAGGGTTTGGTTGAGAAATAAAGAAGTTACATGTGTATTCTTAAAAATGGTTTAATTTACGCATATCATCTTGACGTACATGTAGGTGTCCGAATGTTGGACGGTCCAGTTACAGACCAGATAGAGGCTGAAGCAATTGCCTACAACCATAAGTACGTGGATGTCTACAGTGCCAGTTGGGGACCAAACGATGATGGCAAAACAGTAGAGGGACCCGGTGAACTAGCAAAGGCAGCTTTTGAAATGGGCATAAAAGAGGTGAGATTGTACAGAGTTCAGTGAAACCTCATTATACTGAACCTTTACTGAAGAACACTTGAAATTTGTTTAGACAAGTGTCTACTTGATGAAGGATGAATGTCGTTCAGAAAACTTTCTGCATGGCATTCATCCATTTTACCCCTTCTCCATGATATAAACGCTTGTTCACGCTTTTACGTAAACATTGTAGACTGGTGCATCAGTGATTCACACTGGGCATCTAAAAGAACCAGAGAAACTCTGTCGATAATAAGAGTAGGACATCGCGCCCGGGTGTCTCTGTATCCCCACTCCTCCCTGACTCTGGGGCGTCCAATTAGCCCATAGTGAGCAGAAGCGGAAGTTAATCAACACAAACAAATAGTGTTGTATCGTTCAGATTAGAAGGCTCCTGTAGGAGCCATCTGATCAGGGTCTGCTCTGTTGTTGTTGTTTTTTTGGTTGTTGTTGTTTTATTTCAAATTATCCGTTAACCCTTCTCTTGCTGAATTTTAAAATACATATCTCCTTCTTTACGCATGCTATGTTGTATAATTACATATATCTTCGCTGTGTACAAGTATTTCGCTGTGCAATCTCTGCTGTGGAGTGCACTGATTGCACAATCAATTTGTAAATAGTGCAGACCCTGATGAGACAGCTTCTGCAGGAGTTGTCTCATCTGGGTCTTCACTATTTACAGGTATGTATATTGACGTGAATAGCAAGCGAAGGGTTTAGTGGCAATCATGCAGTTTGGATCCAGTTGAGACGTTGAGTTACTAGGAGTCTCATCTCAATCCGAGCTGTTTGCGGGTGTGAGTCGAGCTTAGCGTAAGAAGGGTGAATGTAAGTCATGAAATAATATACGGATGTCCACATCAGATGCGTAAATTAAAACATTGTCAAGAATAATTTCTTTATTTCTCCACCAAACCCTACGTTGTGACCACTCTTTAGAATCGTCTCGAATTTGAAATATAAGTACTGATGTGCGGGAATCGAGTATATAAGTATAGACTCAGATCAAATAGCTTCAAAGGGGCCCTTTGATTGGGGTCTGCACTGTTTGTCATAAAATTCATTTTCGCCAGGTATAAAATGTTGATACAACGTTGTTGGGTTTTTTTCTCAATTAATATTCAGAAAGGGAAGAGTCCGTTTAAATTACAGTTGAACTTCGATATCTCGAACTCGGATAACTCGAAATTTGGGATAACTCGAAATTAAAGTCCAGTTCTTCCAAAACTTACAATACAGAATTGCTCTAAAATGTATATCTAGATACAAGTGTGACAGCTTAATGCATGTCTAAAGTAATGCTGAAAGTTCCTACAGGAACTTTCAGCATTACTTTAGACATGCATTAAGCTCTGAACTTAAGACATTACCCAGATCAGAAATCGGATAGCTCGAACTTCTGTTATCCCGAACTAATTTCATGATCCATTCAAGTTCAAGATATGGAAGTTCAACTAAATTCAGCAGATTAAGGGTTAAAATTGTAACAAATCAGAGTTTGGGCTGACATATGTTTTTAAACAGAAACTACATTCTTGCACAAAACGTGCTGTTTTAGTCCCGCTAGACCATGTATTAACAAGGCGATTCTCGTGCTCACGCGCTGTTGTTGACCGGTTTTAATTATACCTATTCGGGGCCTAAGGTAAACAATGGACGCGAATGCTATATAGCGTTTTGTCCTAAGCTAGGTGAACGCCGGGTGCGAGCATATCAGGGACGTCGACAATGAACTGTTTTTGTGATAGACAAATTGAATGAAGTTCCGTGTAAACGGTATTTGATACAATCATGAAACAGTGGCCAGGAAACGGCATAAATCGAACGAAGTGTCAAAGAAGTGTATAATTTTGCTGCCGTAGTTTTGCTTGTATTTGGAAGAATTAAATTGATGCAGGAAAGCAGAAAATGGGTTTTATGCAAGAATAGCGTTAATACACGTTTGTTTTCAGGCATTAACATCTGCACTGTCCCTCGGGACTGTTTTTGCCCTCGCCCTTCGGGCTCGGACCAACAACAGTCTCTCGTGACACTGCATATGTTATTGCCCGAACAAACGTGTATTAACCCTCTAGTAAACCCCCTCTAATGCGACCACTTAATGAACAAACGTGGCTGTCTTCATAAGCAGGTGGTTGCTTAATGCAGGACAAAAGTTATGCAGAAAGGAGCTTTCTGCAAAACGTTTGTCCTGCATTAAACTACCTCCTGCCTTTGCCACATTGAATTATGCCTCTTTTTGCTGGTCGCATTAGAGTGGCTTTGCTGTATTTAAAAAGTGTATTCTGTTGCCTAACTTCAGTCGCTCTGCATGTATGATGTCAGGGCTTTAGTTGACATGAATATTTAAAAAGAAAAATGATCAGCACTGATTGAATTATCAAAATTCAGCATTGACAAAACGCAGTGTTTAAGACGGGCGCGTGTACATTGTGTAGGTAACTGTCATAGTACGTCTTTTAGATTCGTACAAGTTAACCTATCACATCCACCCATTATCTATGTACATGTATTGTAGCACGCCCGTCTTTCTTTTCTTTATGCTACTCTTTTTGAACCGCTAGACAATTGGAAAGGCGTCAATCTACCTTATAAGTATCGGGTTTGACTCTAACACATTTGACGAGGACTGAATACGCACATATTTAATACAACCATACCAGACCTTTTTATAAATATTAATTATATACATATCGATTTACACTAATCGATTAAGTTGCAGTATTTCGTTTTTTAAATTTTCAGCGATTTTTAACAATAACATAACAAAAACACATTATACCATATCAGAAAACAACAATTTTAATTTGTTTAAATACTGTGTCTAATTATATCCATAAGCATTTGTGTGTATTTTTAACTGTCCTGATCATTGCTATTTTAAAACCAATTCCTATTTCGAGGTATTGATTCAAAAGTGTTGTAACTCATTGTTCAACCAGTGTAAGTTTCTTCCCTGTGTGTAGGTTGTCTACAAATCATGTTCGTAAACCCGACCAGAGTGACGAACTTTCTGGACCCATGGTTATAAAACTTCCGAGTCTGATATCATTCTCAAGAATCTGATTGGTCAGATGCTTGAAAATGATATCAGACTGAAGCAAAACGTTTTATAACATCGGGGTCTGGACTCACTCGGCGTTTCAAATGGATCCAGACTGTTTCCATCATCAGTGGACGGTGGTTGTTAATTTTTTTCCTCATTAGTGTTCACGTAAGAAAAAAATCATGAATATTTATGAACTGAATTTTATTATAGAATTTGTGCACAGGATATTGTGGTTTTGGAAGGGACTGCATAATCAAATCTATTATAATTACATAAGCAAACAGAGCAGACCCTGATAAGACGGCCCCTACAGTAGCCGTCTGATCTGAGTCTACTCAGTTTGCAAAGGCGTGAAAAGGCGTTTATATGAGGAAAGGGTTAATAAAAGCTTAACCGGTAATATGCGAGAACTATGTCTATAAGATATTTGCAAACAATGCAGAGCCAGATCAAAAGGTTTTCTTCAGGGGCCATTTGATCATGGTCTGCACCGTTTGTCATGAAACTCATTTTATTCAGCATTTAATATTGATACATTTTTTGTTTAACCATTTCACCGCTGATATCGCATAAATGCACCACGACAAATAGTGCATACTCTCTTTATTTCTCCACCGATACCCTATGTTGTGACCACTCTTTAGAATCGTCTCGAATTTGAAATATATATAATTACTGATGTGCGGGAATCGAGTATATAAGTGTAGACTCAGATCAAATAGCTTCAAAGGGGCCCTTTGATTGGGGCCTGCACTGTTTGTCATAAAATTCATTTTCGCCAGGTATAAAATGTTGATACAACGTTGTTGGGTTTTTTTTCAATTAATATTCAGAAAGGGAAGAGTCAGTTTAAATTACAGTTGAACTTACAGTTTAACGATATCTCGAACTCGGATAACTCGAAATTTGGGATAACTCGAAATAAAAGTCCAGTTCTTCCAAAACTTACAATACAGAAATGCTCTAAAATGTATTACTAAGCATATCCAGATACACGTGAAACAACTTAATACATGTCTAACGTAATGCTGAAAGCTCCTGTAGGAGCTTTCAGCATTACTTTAGACATGCATTAAGCTGTGAACTTAAGACATTACCCAGATCAGAAATCGGATAGCTCGAACTTCTGTTATCTCGAACTAATTTCATGGTCCATTTAAGTTCGAGATACTGTATTGAAGTTCAACTATACTCAGCAGATTAAGGGTTAAAATTGTAAAAAATCGGAGTTTTCGCTGACATAATGTTTTTAAACAGAAACTACAGTAAATCCACTCTAATGCGAACACTTAATGAACAAATGTGTTTGTCTTCATAAGCAGGTGGTTGCTTAATGCAGGACGAAAGTTATGCAGAAAGGAGTTTTCTGCAAAGCTTTTGTCCTGCATTAAACTACCTCCTGTCTTTGCCAGATTGAATTATGCCTCTTTTTGCTGGTCGCATTAGAGTGGGTTTGCTGTATCTACATGTATGATGTCAGGGCCTTACTTAAGTGTCATACCGAATTGACTCTATATAGCTAACCCATTTCTCCATATAAAAACTATTTCACACCTTTGCAAACAGAGTAGACCCAGATCTGACGGATACTATACGAGCCGCCTGATCATGGACTGTTCTGGTTGTTTATGAAATTGTAATAGATATAACTCTTCAGTTTCTACCAACACATCATGTTTATATATACCCTTATAAAATACAGCTAATAAACATTCATGCTGTGTCGTTATTTCTGATCTGAATATTCAACAAGGAAGGGATTCAACGTTGGCTGACTGATAAACATTCAGCATTACAATAAAAATATTAAAAGAATGGGCATGGCATTTGCACGAGGACATTGTGTTAAGTAACTATTACCTATCACAGTCGCCCATTATCTATATATACATGTATTGTACCTAGCTAATGTGCCCGTCATTTCTTTGCCATTTCTGCGTGTTAACCCCGCAGTGGGACATATGAATTAGCGCCAAATCTAGTTTATAAGTACCGTGGTTGACTCAAACACATTTGACGAGGACTGATTACGCACATTTTAAATACAAACATACCAGACCTTTTTTCATAGATATTAATTATATACATATCGATTTACACCAACCGATTAAGTTGTCGTAAATCGTTTTCTAAAATTCCAGCTAGTTTTAACAATATTATAAACAAACACACGTTACACCATATCTGAAAACAATGATTTTTATTTGTTTAAATAATGTTTCTATTTATATCCATTAGAATTTGGTGTGTATATTTGTCCAATCGTAACTACTCGCCGTATTCCGTCAGAGTTCGGAATATTATTTCGATAGAAATAGCCGAGGTGTTCCGAGTGTATATTTGTCCTGTTTTATTGCTATTTTTAAACCAATTCTGATAAGGGCGAATCGGTGTGTGTAAACAAACATATCGATTTTCCGCATGCACAATTAACTGGCGGGCAAAAACGCCAGTAACAATCTATACATGTATGTATAGGCTAAGCAATAGTTAGCATACACATCATTTAACGACTGAATTGTTGGTTTTTTTAACTATGGCCTTTGACTATAATGACAATCCTTATGGAGCTTCGAAGGGTAGATCTAAACAAGAAGCTTGAATTAATCGGCTTAAAGGAATGTCCGTATAAATTACCAGCTGAACCTTGGAAAAAAAACGACCCATTGATATTGCCCTTCTTTGAAATGGGAGAAATGGTCTTATTTATCTGTTGAGCACATCTAATGTGTCAAATAATTTAGATCAACAGTATTTAAAAATGTAATTCTCGATTTATATTACAATATCTATATACATATATTGATATACAATGGTGCTCATGTATGTGTTGTAACATGTCTTTCTGGCTACTGTGGTACTGTACCGTGCCGTAGCAGATCTAGAAAATGTATTTTAGAATAGATCTATAGATCATATCAATCTAAACTATCTTAAATTATATGAGTATCTTTAGAACTAGAATTCACAATATTCTAAATTTTTAAACAGATCTAAATCGTCGGGGTTTGATTATGCTTAGTCATAGATCTAATTAGTCAAAATATAGTTTTTCTTCTATTTTCGGGAAACTATAACAAATCATAATTGGCACATTGTTTGGTATTTTAATCTCATTAGAAGTATTCCTGTTACACAATAATTCATCGAGGTCTTGATTCAAAAGTACTGTAACTTTTTGGAAGGAAAATAGAATATATTTTGTGTGGTGTGAAATTAATTGCATTAAATTTAGCATGAGGATATGACAAATTAACCATTCGCTTGCTATTCACGTCAATATACCTACCTGTAAATAGTGAAGACCCAGATGAGATAGCTGTCTCATCAGGGTCTGCACTCTTTACTAGTTGATTGTGCAACCAGTGCACTCCACAGCAGTGATTGCTCAACGAAATACTTGTACACAGTGAAGATATATGTAATTATACAACAAGGCATGGGTAAAGACGGAGAAATGTACTTTAAAATTCAGCAAGAGAAGGGTTAAGATTGCTTTTGAAACATATCAATTCCACGTCAAAAATAAATCTAAAGTATTACAAGTGCTGGCAATTTGTATTGCCAAAAACAAACAAAAAAGAGTACCGGTGTGCAATCTTTCTGAATGGACTTATCCCTTTCCCTGTTCTATAATTATTCGTAATTAATTTCAAACTACACAAACTATAAGATAGATCTATATGCGTTAGACAAATCTAATTGGGCTCAATATTAGTAAAAGTAAAAGTGAAAGTTTGGTTCCCATGATACAGTACAAAGTATATAGTGTACCAAAAGGAGTACCCGTATAAGAATAGTAACATTTGGCATTTTGCATTTAGGATTTCGCATGACACACCGTCCTTCCATTGTAAGTTTCTTCCCTTCGTGGTAGTTTTCAAAATATCATGTTCAGTGACAAACTGTCTTGATTTACCAGGCGTCTCAAATGGAGCCACGTTGTTTTCATTGTAAGTGACCAGTCTCTTTAGAGTTCACGTAAGAAAACAAAACATCACGAATATTTATGAACTGATTTTTTATAACAGCACCTGTACACAGGATATTTTGGTATTGGAAGGAACTGTGTGGAATCGGATCTATTATAAGTGAATAAGTGAACAGAACAGACCCTGATCAGACGGCTCCCACAGGAGCTTCTGATCTCGGTCTATTCCGTTTGCAGATGCGTGAAAACACGTTTATATGAATGAAAGGGTTCACAGACAGAAACAAATACTAAAGTGTATTACATGTAAGTTGCCAAACGTCAGTCGCCCTACAAGTATTATGTCAGGGCTTTAACCCTTTCGCTGCCAATGCCGGATCTGTGATTACCTATGCAAACAGTTTGGATCCAGATGAGACGCCGAGTAACTCGGCGTCTCATCAGGATCCAAACTGTTTGTTACTGTTACATGTACTATGTTTTTGAAACAAAAATGAAGAAAATCAAAAAAAAATAAAACTTGTAGCAGACGACAAAGTTAGCAGAGGACAGACGTTGGCAGCGAAAGGGTTAATTCTAGCTAAACTTAAGTGCCATACTGGGTGGACGTTATAGCTTAACCTTTCCTTTTCACACCATTGCAAACAGAGTAGACCCACATTTGACGGCTCCTGGCATTTTAGAAAGTAAAAAACAGATCTTTCAAATTCCATTAGAAAACAGAGGAGACCCTGATCAGACGACTCCAACAGGAGCCGTCTGATCTGGGTCTACCCTTTTTGCAGATGCGTGAAAACAAGTTTACATGAAGGAATGAGTTAATTCTAGCTATACTTAAGTGCCATAGCGAGTGAACGCTACAGCTAACCCTTTTGCTTTCCATACCTTTGCAAACAGAGTAGAACCAGATTTGAAGGCTCCTGTACGAGTCACCTGATCAGGAAATGCTCGTGCTTATGGAATTGTAATAGATCGGACTCTTCAGTTTCTATTAATACCAAAATATATACAGTAAAACCTCTCTATAACGACCACTAAATTGTATTAGTTATTTGGTATTTAGGGCAGGTAGCCGCTTAAAGCAAGGTGAAAGTAAAACAGAACGCTCCTATAGGAGCGTTCTGTTTTACTTTCACCTTGCTTTAAGCAGTCACCTGCCTTTAACACAAAATACTTGATGTAATTTAGTGGTCGTTATAGAGAGGTTTTACTGTAAGTGTATACACATACCATTATAAAACTTCAGCTAATAATTGTTTATGACGTGTCGTTATTTCTGACATGAATATTCAACAAGGAAATGGTTCAACATTGACTGGCTGATAAACATTCAGCTTTGAAATAGTTATCGAAAAAGAATGGGTAGGGCATTTGCACGAGGCCATTCTGTTAGGTAACTATCATGGTACGTCTCTTCTTTTCGTGCAAGTTAATCTATCACAGTCGCTCATTAGCTATTTACATGCAGTGTACTTCGTGAATGGCACGAGTACATTGTGGTAGTTAACTATCATTGCACGTCCTTTCTGTTCGTACAAGTTCCTATCACTAGATATGGTACCTCGTGAAAGCGCCCATCATTCTCTGCATTCCGCAGTAATATCGCCGGTAGGGTAGTCTGCATTTTAACCCTGCAGTAAGGTAATCTGCATTTTAACCCAGCAGTAGGGTAGGGTATCGCCAGTCTGCGCTTGACCCCGCAGCAGGGTAGGGTATCTGCGTTTGACCCCGCAGCAGGGTAGGGTATCGCCAGGCTGCATTTTGACCCCGCAGTAGGGTTGTGCTGGGAGTAACACCACCGTATTTGCCCGTATGGGCAATTGAATTAGCGTCAAATCTGGCTTATAAATACCGTGGTTGACTCTAACACATTTGACGAGGACTGATTACGCACATTTTAAATACAAACATACCAGACCTTTTTTTATAAATATTAATTATTTGCGTATCGATTTACACCAATCGATTAATTTGATATAGATCGTTTTATAAATTTACAGCGATTTTCATCAATATCATAACAAACACACATTATACCATATCCGAAAACAATGATTTTTATTTGTTTAAATAATGTTTCTAATTATATTCAATATAAGCATTTGGTGTATGTATTATTATCTGTCCTGTTTTATTGCTATTTTTAAAACTGATTTCTATTTCGAGGTATTGATTAAAAACTCATTTGTCAACCATTGTAAGTTTCTCCCCTTCAAATCATGTTCGTAAACTCGACCAGAGTGACGAACTTTCTGGATTCACTCGGCGTCTCAAATGGAGCCAGACTGGATCGTCAGTGAATGGTAGTTAACCCTTTCCCTCTTAACCATTCGCTTGCTATTCACGCCAATATACCTACCTGTAAATAGTGAAGACCCAGATGAGACAGCTCCCACAGGAGCTGTCTCATCAGGGTCTGCACTATTTACAAATTGATTGTGCAACAAGTGCACTCCACAGCAGTAATTGCGCAGCGAAATACTTGTACACTGTGAAGATATATGTAATTATATAACAGGGCATGGGTAAAGAAGGAGAAATGTATTTTAAAATTCAGCAAGCGAAGGGTTAAGTGTTCACAAAGGGGAAAACCCATGATAAACTGATTCTGTGCACAGGATAGTTTCGTATTGGAAAAAAAACTGTAGAATCAGATTTATTATGATTGCATAAGCAAACAGAACAGAACCTGATCAGACGGCTCCGATAGGAGCCGTCTGATCTGAGTCTACTCAGTATGCAAATGCGTGAAAAGGCGTTTATATGAGGAAAGGATTCATATAAACTTAACCCGTGATATGTGGGAACTATGTATATATTAACACATTAACCCCTAGTGACGCATTTTTTGCGCCTCTACAAAATTCACATTGTGAAACCATTGTGATAAAAAAGAGCATTTGCTCCTGTAGGAACATATGCTCTATTTATCACAATGGTTTCAAACTACAAAAATCTAAATTTTTCCTTTTCTCTAGTAACTGTTAATGCTCCTTTTCGGTAGATTAATTAAAAAAGGTTGGGTCTAAAAATAGCCTAGGAGAGAATGAGTTAAGATCCTTGCAAACAATGCAGACTCATATAAAAAGGTTTCCTCAGAGGCCATTTGACCAGGGTCTGCACTGTTTGTCATGAAAATCATTTTATTCAGCATTTAATATTGTTACAATTTTCGTTTAACCCTTTCACCGCCGATGTTGCATAAATGCACCACGACAAATAGTGCAGTCCCAGATCAGACGCCGCCTTCTCAAGGCGGCGTCTGATCTGGGACTACACTTTTTGTCTCATTCTCTGTTTCTATATATGTGCTTTATTCTTTCGAAATTTGCATTTATTTATCTCATTTTGTTACTTCACCGAATGATTTAACATAATTTGGATTGCAGACGACACTTAGGAATTTGGCGCCGGATGGGTTAATCCTTTCGCCATAAATATGAATGTTATAAATAATGATACCATGAATGCTAATCAGATGCAGTATTCTAATGACACGGAAAGTTTGGGACATGGCATAATCTGTAAAATCTATCTACATTTATAGTATGCCATTGGCAAACAGAGCAGATCCTGATCAGACTGCTCCTATAGGAACCGTCTGGTCTGGATTCACTGTGATTGCAAAGGCGTAAAAAGGTGTATTTATATTTATGGACTGAAAATTAATATTCAGAGAGGGAGGAGCCAGTTTTAATTATTCAAAAGGTTCTATGGGTTATGATTTAGTAATACAATGTATAACTATTCAAGTGAACATGGCGTTCAACCCTTTCGGCGCCAAATTTCTAAGTTTCGTCTGCAAACAACTTTTGTTAAAATAAGGAAATGAGATTAATAAATGCAAATTTCAAAGGAATAAAGCACAGATATAGCAATAGAGTTTGAAACAAATGGTGAAGTCCCTGATCAGACGCCGCCTTGAAAAGGCGGCGTCTGATCTGGGATTGCACTATTTGTAGTGGTGCATTTTTGCGACATTGGCGGTGAAAGGGTTAATGTGATGTTAATTATAAATAAAACCGTTGTCTAGTTGATTACACTGTGCATTACTTTTACTTGGGTTTTCTGGATCCTAATTATGGTTTAAATAACACTGACAAAGAAATTAACAACCATTTCTTTCTATTAAGTTCGTTAAGTCTTAACCCTTTGCCTACAAAGCGCGACCAAAATGATATTTGCAAATAGTAACTCGGTATCTCATCAGGACCCAAGCTGTTTGACACTCTGTCAATAGTTTCCCAAAGGTTGGAACGAATCGAAAGTAGGTGAAGACTGTAAGAGGTCAGAGTTTAAGCAGACATCATTTTCATAGCAAGTTAACCCATTACCTCATAATCTATTTTAGATACAATCTCTTTGAATAAAGCTATCGAAAAGGAGCATTAACTAGAGAAAAGGGAAACTTTAGATTTTTTAAGTTTGAAACTCCTATACGAGCAAATGCTCTATTTATCACAATGATTTCACAAAGTGACTTTTTCAGAGTCGTCAAAAGTCGTCAATACATGTATGAGGGAATGGGTTAAGAACCAACAATTAGCCTGTTACAGTAGCATGCCAATTAGTTATTACATTTGCAAACAGTTTAAATCCAGACGTCCGTTATTCATCATCTCATCAGGATCCAAATTATCTGTATTTTGAAAATTGATGTTCAAATATGTGAATACATAAAAAGTGCTTATCTGGCAAAATGTAATTTCGTCCGGAAAATTCGCCGTCTATTTTATAAAAAAATGGGGGAAAATCTCATTTCCGGAACATATAATCATAACGTATGACCTAACACGTACTTTCATTGTCATTTGTAAACAGTGTAGATCCAGATCAAATGATTCCTTTAGGAGCCTTCTAATCAGATTTTGGACTATTTTTTTGTCATTCAAATTCATCTAGCAAAAGTTTAAACCTTTCATACTGAGTGGACTCTATATACATGTATTTAACACTAATGGGCTACTCCACTCTGAAAAATCAGCGTTGAAAGGGTTTAATCATTTCCCTGTTCTATGCTTATTCCAAATTTCACTACCTACAAAGTACTGAATATTCATGGACAAAATAGTTTTAATGAAATATGGTAGGTGAAACATTGTAGCCATTTTAAAAAGTAAATAAACAGATCTATCAAATTCCATAAGCAAACAGAGCAGACCCTGATCAGACGGCTCCTATAGGAGCCGTCTGATCTGGGCCTACTCTGTTAGCAAATGCGCGAAAACACGTTTATATAAGGGAAAGGGTTATTCTACACGGTGCAGTAATCTATTTCCCCGTTTTGTCATACTGGTATTGTTTGTGTATTGGAAAAACAGTTCAATAGATATACATATAATATGGGCTTTTTGTCACAGGTGATATTTATAGCAATAATACGTAATGAATAGCCCAGTCTGTTGTGTCTATACAGACACATGTGTATGCTACATGTAGGTTATAATGAGGTGTGCATGTCTCGTTTTCATGTGCAGGGAAATGAACATATTTTAACCATTTACATGAATATTCATGTGAAAATTAATTGCACCATGAATATTAATTAGATTAATTTTGACAGAGGCACATGGACACGGGTAGATTTGGCCGTAGTAGAAAATGCAAAATATATATTATACCATGAGCAAACGGAGTAGACCCGGATCACTGATCAGACAGCTATAACAGGAACCGTCTGGTTTGGGTCTGTTCTGTGTGCAAAGGCGTGGACGGGCGTAATTATGGAGTACATGGTTGATATAATTATTTCTATCTCGGCTGATGTACAATGTGTTGAACACAAATGATTTTACTTTTAAAATTCTCTACAACTTTAACATGTTAAGTATTGATCAAGCTATACAACAAATAATAATCGACATACGGTAATACGCTCTCTAAACCGGAATACTAGAAGAGAAGAATTTAGATACTTGTAAGCAGGTGGCTGCTTCATACAGGGTGAAAGTCATGCAGAAGATATCGGTCTTGGAGACAGGTGGCAGCTTGATGCATGTTGAAAGTCATGCAGAAAGCTCCTTTTGGAGCTTTCTGTATGACTTTCAACCTGCATTAAGCTGTCACCTGTATCCAAGACCGAGATGTATACCAAGTTAAAATAACGTCCGGTCTAGATGGGTTTTTTCTGTATACTAACACATATGATACTCAGTAGTCGATACTTATTTGTTTGTTATGTTGAGGTTTTATATCGATCTAACAAGAAGTTCAATCATATCGCAACGTCCAGCTAATGGCATGTGTTTTTCTTTGCACGAACAAATTGCATTGTTTCGGGCACAGAAGAGCACCTACCTACCTTCTGTAAAAAAAAGTGTCATTTGTCTTTGACATATTAACCCATTACCTCATAGGCTATTTTTAGATACAACCTCTTTGAATAAATCTAGCGAAAAGGAGCATTGATTGGAGAAACGGAAAATTTTAGAATTTTGTAAGTTGAAACCATTGTGATAAATAGAGCATTTGCTCCTATAGGAGCAAAATTTATGCTCTCTTTATCACAATGGTTTCACAAAGTGACCTTTACAGAGTGGTCAAAAGTCGTCAATATGAGAGAATGTGTTAAGTAGTTTTGCATAAGCGTCTCTGTATGATTTATGCAATAAAACTTGTAGTTGTAGTTGTAATTTGCACATACCTAAGTTTTACGGAGCTTGGAAATTGCTGCGGGTCAAGACTGAACTATTGCCTCCACTGATCCAGGATATCAAAACATGCGATAGTATACAGCCAACCAACATTGACTTCTTTACATATTTAAGGCACAGGGGGCTATTTCGTGGGTCTAGATGGTCTAAAAAGTAAAAAAATCGATTGGGTCGATTTAGTGTTATATTACATACATGTACAAAGGTTCCAACTCCCGATTCGCAGATTTCTCGACCAATTCGAATTTTTGGACAGTCAAGATGGAATAACCACTAATGTTTGGTACGACCGTGAAGCTGGGACTTTCAAATAACATAACTTTTGATACATTCCGACTAAGCCATAGCCAGTGCCAACGTGATATTCCTACAAAATACGCCCTGTATTCGGGCTAGTTTCGTTCTATTTTTCTTTACTAGTATTATGCACCATTTACCTTTTAGTAAATAGTACTCGGAGATCCAAATAAGATTCGTTTTCATGAAAAGCTCCTTTATTTCTCCACAAAACTATATACTATGACTACTCTTTAGAGTCGTCTCGAAGAGACGTTTCTAAAGAGTAATCACAGTTTAGGGTTTGGTGAAGAAATGATGAGTTTAGTATTTGGGCATTCATAAACTAGTATTTGAACTCTGGTCAACTCCTTGTTGCTCTTACAGGGTCGGGGCGGTAAAGGGGTTATCTACGCCTGGGCCTCCGGTAACGGTGGCCATCTTAACGATAACTGCGACTGTGACGGATACACTGGAAGTATATTCACAATCAGCATCAGCAGCGCATCCGAACAGCAGCGGACCCCTTGGTACGCGGAGAAATGTGCATCTACCATGGCAACCACATACTCAAGTGGGGCTTATAACGACCAACGAATTGTGAGTATGAGAGATTGGACAATGCTCGCTAGTGTGTTGTTTTAAACAGAATAGCCATCACTACATATTCAATATCAGTAAAATATAGTGTACAGGTACTATATTGGTCCAAGTTTAATCGAAAGTACTACTAAGAATATACACACGTACTTATTTCGTACCTCGTAAAGGTATACCGTCACAAATGATTTTACCATGAGTTGCACTTATAATTTAATTCCATAAGCAAACAGAGTAGGCCCTGGTTGGACGGTGTCTGCGGTAGCCATCTGTTCTTGGTCTTATCTGTTTGCAAAGGTGCGAACAGTCGTTCAGTGGCACATGTTAAGAAAATATCTTATAATAATGACAGTGATGATATTTATGAGAATTGTTATAATTATGTAAATTTAGCTATGAATTTCTCTGTAAGTAATAGTCCTAATGAAACTTCATATGAACAGTGCAGATGTGCATTCCACTTTTAATTTTAATCTTAACAAAATGCCATATTAACCAAATTGGGGGGGGGGGGGGTCTGATTTGTTCAACGAACTTTAGATGTTTTTCGAGTTTGCTGAAAATTGGTTTATCGGGACATTTTGGTACTCCGAATTGATTGGCAGGGCTTTGAAATTGCCATGATAACCACATGGTGGGCTCTGATTTGTCACAATTTAGATTTTACTGTATGTATGGTGTATTAGGATACCCCAAATAAAATCGTAGGTATTTCGAATAAGTTGGTTGTCATGATAAACGAATGGTGACACCTGATTGGTCGCAAATGAGATGTTACTAGACTTTGCTTAAAATGTGTATGCAGTTGTTTCAAATATGTTTATTGCCATGGTAACCCAGTGGTGGCATGTGATTACACCCTTGACGGAACCCGTTACAATTAGATCTTGTTATGATAATAGTATGAGTTGTATCATTTTTCGCCATTATCATTTCATCTCATCATAATTAGAAGAATGCAGCAATTGGTATTCAATCATTAAATAATATCACTGGTGTTTCTTTTCAGTCCACAGCCGACTTGCACAACAAATGTACCCGTGGTCACACCGGAACCTCTGCAGCAGCGCCTCTAGCGGCTGGGATTTTCGCGCTTGTTTTGGAGGCCAAGTAAGCGTAAACTTTTGGTGTACATTATCCACAATGATAGAACGTTTTATCACTAAACATTTGAAATTTATGTAGACTCTAACCCGGGGTTTTAAACGTCCAGACTAAGATAAGGGAACATACAGTGAACCCTCATTATACCGGCATTCGTTACAATGGAACTCTCGTTATACCGGCAGTATACATTGAAATAAAATTACCGTTAAGTCTTTGAAACAACCACTGACTAAATAGATGCAATGCCAATACGACAGGTGATCGATTAATGCAGAACACAAGACGTGCAAAAAGGTCCCAACGGGAGCTTTTTGCACTTCTTGTGGTCTGCATTAAGCCTTCACCTGTTGGTACTAGTTTAAAACTGCCCATATGGTTCCTATCATATCTAAACTCGTTATAACGGCAATCTCGTTATCCCAGCAAAATGTCTGGAAACAAACACCTCCCTTGTAACGAGGGCTCACTTTCATATACTGTATAACCTGTCTTAAGCGATCATTTAAAGATGTCTAAATCTGAATTTCTAAAACATGTGGTAGCTTAATGCAGGATAAAACTGATACAGAAAGCTCCAATATGAGCTTTCTGTAGCTCCTATAGGAGCGTTCTGTATCACTTTTACCATGCATTAAGCAACCACATGCCTTTTAAGAATCCTATGTTCAATACATAAATGACCACTGAAGACGGATTCTTCGGTCCTAGAATCCTCATTTTTCTCCTCGAGGCGATTGTAAAGAGTGGTTACGAATGTAGTGTGGTGGCGAATGTAGGAGCATTTCTTCATACCCCCTTTAACCCTTCTCTTGCTGAATTTTAAAACACATTTCTCCTTCTTTACCAATGCCCTGTTGTATAATTACATATATCTTCACTGTGTATAAGTATTTCACTGTTTAATCACTGCTGTGGAGTGCACTGGTTGCACAATCAACTTGTAAATAGTGCAGACCCTGATGAGACAGCTCCTGCAGGAGCTGTCTCATCTGGGTCTTCACTATTTACAGGCACGTATATTGACGTGAATAGCAAGCGAAGGGTTAACTCATTCCCTCATACTGACGCATTTTGACGCCTCTGTCATAGTCACTCCATAGGAGCAAGTGCTCTATCTATCACAATGGTTTCAAATCTGCATAATTCTAAAAGTTTCCTTTTCTTTGGTAAATGTTCCTTTTCGGTAGATTTATTCAAAGGGGTTGGATCTAAAAAATACCGTATGAGGTAAAGGGTTAACCTGCATAGTGATTTAAACTGTCTCCTCCCTTTCTACATATGTATTAACCCCTTTCCTGCTCAATATTTATGTAAGAAACAATTACATTTGATTCATGAATATTTATAAGCTGCATTTGTATCATGTTAATTTTTCAAAGGAATGGTTTGCTTTGACAAAAACTGTAGAATCCGATCTATACCATGCCATCAGCAAACATAGCAGACCCTGCAGGATCCGTCTGATATTGGCCTACTCTGTTTGCAAAATTGCATATAAATTTATATGAAAGAAACGGTTAAACAAAAAAATGTATCAACATTTATCACAGACCAAAGTGAGTTTTTGGCAACCAGGGTAGACATTCATCAAAATGCTACATCAGGAACATTTTCATATTGATCTATACCGTTTGCAAATATCTCATATACAGCAAAGTCATGCAGAAAGCTCCTCTATGATTTCGGTGGAGCCAGATATTACATGACCACACGAACGAATATATAAACGTCACAGAGCTACAGATAAAGATGCGAACCCAAAAGCTAAAATCGTCATTTCTCCACAAAACCCTATACTGTGACCACTCTTTAGAATCGTCTCTAAGAGACGATTCTAAAGAGTGGTCACAGTATGGGATTTAGTGACGAAATAACGGAACTTTTGTTGAAAATGTTTAAATGTACGCATGTTATCTGGACCTCCGCGTCAGGTTTATTCCTATTTCAGCCCCAACCTTACGTGGCGAGATATGCAACATATTATTGTATGGAGTGCTGAATATTCATCGCTTAAGAACAACACCGGCTGGAAACAAAATGGCGCTAAGTTGTGGCTGAATCCAGCCTTCGGGTTTGGCCTTTTAAATGCAGCGAGGATGGTAGATTTGGCCGAAACATGGGTAAACGTCCCTGCTAAAGCTGAATGTTCAGTTGTGACATCTATTAGTTCAAATCTTCCAAAGTAAGTTTAACAACAGTTGCATACGGTTGAACTTCGATATCTCGAACTCGGATAACTCAAACTTCGGGATAACTCGAACTAAAACTTCGGTCCTTCCAAAACTTACAATACAGAATTGCTCTTAAATGTATCACTACGGATGTCTAGAAACACACGTGTCAGCTTAATGCAGGTGTAAAGTAATGCTGAAAGCTCCTGCGGGAGCTTTCAACATTACTTTACACCTGCACTAAGCTGTCAACTCGAGAAATTCTCCAGATTAGAAATTCGATAACTCGAACTAATTTGTATAGTCCCTCGGAGTTCGAGATATCGAAGTTCAACTGTATATTTTATTATTCCCTTACCGGAAACAGTCACATTGTTGCATTCTACAGGATATATCCAGATCAGATTACTCCTATAAGAGCCGTCGTATTATTGTCAGCGCTGTTTGCTTATGGACTTATATTGGTCTAGTTCTATAGTTTCTGCATTGGGTTGTTACGTGCACAAAGGGTAGAACCACCGATTTATGTTAGCAGTGCTCAATATTGTAGACGATTGACTCAATGACCAGGGGAGTAAATGTACAGTCGGCTGAGTGGTCCTTCGGACTGAAAGTAGACTATAACTAGGTACTTTACTATATTTTATCTACCGCACGCCAGCTGGGGGGCTTCCTTACATGAAAAGCCCCTCGTCACAGTGGCCCGATTCCCGGACTGGGCATTTGGAGTTTTCATGCCAACTGGTGTTTGCTGTAGGTCGGTGGTTCGATCCCCAGATGTTATTCCGTCGTATCTTGACGTCGGGATGTGGCTGGAATAATGTTAATCCTTTCTCTATTCTATGTTTATTCCAAATTTCAACACCTACTGAATATTCATCGGCAAAATATTCGTAATGATATACGAAACAGAAAGGGTAGAACATTGTAACCATTTTAGAAAGTAAAGAAACAGACCAATCAAATTTCTATTGGCAAGCGGAGCAGACCCTGATCAGACGGCTCCTATAGCAACCGTCTGATCTGGATCTACTCTGTTTGCAAATGCGTGAAACGGCGTTTATATGAAGGAGAGGGCTATAGCGAATGAGGGCAAGAGTAATGCAGAAAGCTCGTGTTGGAGCGTGTCTTCTTACTTTTAACCTGCATTAAGCTACCACCTGTCTTAAGGACAGATTATTAGACCTTTTTGATGGCAGTTTAACCTTTTACTCCATAGATACGCTTTTCTACCTACTCCTTTGCAAACAGAATAGACCCAGATAAGACGGCTCCTATAGGTTCCGTCCGATCAGGGTCTGCTCTGTTTGCTTATATAATATAAATATGATTTGAAATTTGCTGCGATGGCGAAAAATTCATGTGTCCATGTGACTCGTGGGTCCGAGTATGTACATATAGTGTTTCAGGCCTTTTGCAATAACGTACCTCATTCTGGCCCTGGTTCTGATTTCAGGAAGATGAAAAGCCAAGAACAGCTTGAGATAGATATGATATCAGAGGGCTGCGCCGGCCAAGAGAGCGAAATTAACTATTTGGAACACGTGGAAGTCGTGCTGAACATAACATACACCATGCGTGGCTGCCTCTCCATAGACCTCATATCACCAAGCAGTAGGTGTTACCATTAACGAACGCTGCCTTTTTTTAAAACAAAAATGGAAAGTTCCATCCGTGTTCAATCCTTTCCCTCATATAAATACGCGTTTCAACATCTCTGTAAAAGTCATTTTTTGAAACTATTGTGATAAATAGAGCATTTGCGCCTTAGGAGCAAAGTGTCAAACAGTGGCACCTAGATAGATAGATGTATATTTCAAATTTGAATGTACAATTACATGGCAATCTGTTATCAAAAACATATGTAATAGACAAGCAACAATATGTATTATTTAAAACAGCCGTGTCAATCAACATTATATGCCAAGGATGACACAAAAAAGAGTAATAGATACTCTTGTTTCCATTGTGGTCCTTGAATGTTTGTAGTTTATGTCATCCATTCGCTCATAAGGTAAACGTCAACCAGAACGGCGATACACCGATATATACTCGTAGAACCAAATGGCTATTCGATAAATATAGCGATTGGCTGCTTAATGCAGGACGAAAGAAATACAGAAAGCTCCGCTACCTTTATCCTATATTGAGCTACCATTTGTCTGAAACCCACACTATCGTTATAGTATGGAACGCCATTCTTCCATGCTAATTGCTAAATACAAAATGCGAAATGCTTTTTGCCAATTGTGTAAATTGCTAGGGAATGTTCCAAATGAAAGATGCGAAGTGCGAAATGCTTATTGCTAAATGCTTGTTTGCACTACTGGCACTGAATAGCGCGATTTTTAAAGTGACTGTACATTTGTTAAATGCATGTTTATTTACATTAAAGCTTATTGCTTATTGCACAACTAAATTAAAAATGTCGCTGTTCAATGCTAGTAGTGCAAACATGCATTTAGCAATAAGCATTTTGCATTGCACATGTGTCATTTACATCTATCATTTGGAACATTCCGGTTCTTTCCCTAGCAATTTCCACAATTGGCAAAAAGCATTTCGCATTTTGCATTTAGCATTTCGCATTTAGCATTTAGCAAATAGCATGGCAGAATGGCGTTCCATATTATAGAGATGTTTTACAGTAGACTGGCTTATTTCAGATACGAAGACGATGCTATTGTCTCAGAGACCGAATGACGAGTCGGATAAAGGTTTTATAGACTGGCGATTCATGTCCGTGCATAACTGGGGCGAGTCGCCTCGGGGACGGTGGAAACTAATCATAAGAGATAAGGTAACGCTACCGACATGCAGTACGCCGAGTTAACAATAATCGTAAATGTAAACCAATTCCCTCATATTGACGCCTTTTGACGCCTCTATAAAAGTCACTTTTTGAAATCATTGTAATAAATAGGAACAACTATTATATCATAAGCAAAAAGAGTAGACCCAGATCAGACGGCTCCTACAGGAGCCGTCTGATCTGGGTCTACTCTGTTTGCAAAGGCACAGAAAGGCATATTTATTGAGTAAAGGGTTAAAACGTAATGCTACTATGTTACACACACTCATTTAAGATTTGTGTTGGCCATACACAGCGCATGTCAACTAAATTGCCTATTCCCCCTAGACTATTCTAGACTCAACCGCTTTGAATTAATCTACTGAAAAGGAGCATTAACTATAGAAAAGGAGAATTCTAGAAATGTGTAGTTTTGAAACCATTGTGATAAATAGAGCATTTGCTCCTATGGTGCAGATGCTCTTTTTATCACAATGGTTTCCAAAAATGAGTTTTACAGAGTCGCAAAAAGGCGTCAGTGGGAGAGAATGTGTTAAATGTACCACACTTTTTGTTAATACAGTAAAATCTCATCTCGTTCATTCGTAATTTCAATAAAGAAAAAATGAGAACGTTTTAGGCAGATGGCTGCTTTATGCAGGGCTAGAGTAAGAGAGGTGAGTTTTCTGCATGACTTTTGCTCTGCATTAAGTTACTACGTGTTTGAGTCCTCGTATTAGAACGATTTTCTGTAGACTGGTACCAAATTAGATAAACTGTAGAATGGGAGAAATTAAAATACAGTAAAACCCCTCTAATGCGACCAGCAAAAAGGGGCATAATTCACAGTGGCAAAGGCAGGTGGTAGCTTAATGCAGGACAAACGTTATGCAGAAAGCTCCTATATGAGCTTTCTGCATAACTTTCGTCCTGCATTAAGCAACCACCTGTTTATAAAGACAGCCATGTTTATTCATTAAGTGGTCGCATTAGAGGGGTTTTACTGTATAAATAGTCAAGGAAATGAATATCAAAGCACAACGACCACGACTACGACGACGACACGACGCTAGCGATTATTTCAATGCACTTGTTAAAGACGATGATGATGATGATGATGATTATGATGATTACGACGACGACGATGATGATAATGACGATTTATGACCAAAACCAAAACTGTGTTTACCATTTCAGTCCAAGAAGGGAGGTAACTTCGGTCTTGTCAAGTCAGTGGATTTGGTTCTTCACGGTACCCGCACCAGGCCCGATCACGCCAAAGGTTTCCGGCAATACAATGACAATTATAACGAGGTCGTTAATGAACGAACGGTGAGTGAATCATGGAGCAATTTTTTTTCTACCTCATGTTGGGGGATTTTAACATTTTCCCTGTTGAATATTCGTGTAAGAAATAATGACGTCAGGAATATTTAATAATTGATTTTTTTATCATTACATGTGTGTACACGAGCTTTTGGTATTGGTAGAAACGATAGTCAAATGTATTCTAATTTTCATAAACAAGACAGTTCCTAGTAGAGCCACTGTATCAGCTTAGTCTACTCTGCCAAGACATGAAAAAGCGCAGATATATTAAGGGTGTGATTAACCCTTTCGCTGCCAAACTCTGTCGTCTGCTAACTTTGTGGTCTGCTACAAATTTTCATTCTTTTGATTTTCTTCATTTTTGTTTCAAAAACATAGTAAAAGTAACAAACAGTTTGGATCCAAACTGTTTGCATAGGTAATCACAGATCGGCATTGGCAGCGAAACATCAAACAATGACAATCAAACAATGAACATCAAAAGAATGAAAATTTGTAGCAGACGACAAAGTTAGCAGACGACAGAGTTTGGCAGCGAAAGGGTTAATTAACCGTTTAATTAATATTCATGTAAGAAATAATGATGTCATTAATATTGATTGGATTTTTTTTCTATAATGGCATATAAACACACGACACTTTGACTCCTAATTCATATCTATATTATACCATAAGCAAACAGAACAGACCCCGATCAGACTAGGGGCCGTATGATCTAGGTCTACTCTGTTTGTAAAGGCATGAAAGGCATTTATATAAAGGGAAATGTTAATGAATATTCATGCCCAGTAAAATACCATCTAAATCGGAATAAAGAAGACAATATATACTTTGTGTTAATAATTACTTTAAGGCTTTAGATACTGCATTCAAGAGGCCGCTTACATGTGATGCAGGGTGAAAACCATGCGGAAACTCACGAAAAGGAGTTTTCACTCTACATAAAGCCTTTCCTCCATAGACTATTTTAGACCCAACCTCTTTGAATGAATCTACCCAAAAGGAGCATTTACTAGAGAAAAGTATTTTTTTTTAGAATTCTGTAGTTTGAAACCATTGTGATAAATAGAGCATTTGCTCCTATAGGAGCAAATGCTCTATTTGTCACAATGGTTTCAAGAAGTGGTCATTACTGAGGCGTAGAAAGAGGTATTTATGGAGGAAAGGGTTAAGCTTTCCCTATTATACATTGACATTAAGCTGACAGTCCGGTTTAGAGAGGTTTTATACTGGTTTACTGTAAGAAATAAGGACTATAAGCTCTACAGGATCTAGTTAATTTGAGTCTATGTGTTTGCAAATACCTAAATAAAGGTCTGTTTTGAAGTAGAAAGTTTACCAGGCTTTCTGGCAGATAAAGGCTCCCTATGTTATTTCAACCTACGAACGAACAAAGAATCAAATCCCTTCTTGTAATTATGTCTCCCCCATTTATGGGGAGATATACTGTTTTTGCCAGAGTTGTCTGTCTGTCCGTCGTCCGTCCGTCTGTCTGTCTGCCTGTTTGTCTGTCTGTCCGTCACAAGCTTGTGTCGCGCGTATCTCTGAAACCAGTTGGGCTAGAGTCACCAAACTTCACAGGAATGTTCACCAGCATGAGTTGTTGTGCACCTGGGTTTTTTGAATTGTCTCCCCCTGATAACTTCGGAGTTATTGCCACTGATGACTTAAAATTAGAAAAACTTTGTGTCGCGCGTATCTCTGAAACAGCTAGTACTAGAGTCACCAAACTTCACAGGAATGTTCACCAGCATGAGTTGTTGTGCACCTGGGTTTTTTGAATTGTCTCCCCCTGATAACTTCGGAGTTATTGCCACTGATGACTTAAAATTAGAAAAACTTTGTGTCGCGCGTATCTCTGAAACAGCTAGTACTAGAGTCACCAAACTTCACAGGAATGTTCACCAGCATGAGTTGTTGTGCACCTATGGTTTTTGAATTGTCTCCCCCTGATAATTCTTGAGTTATTGCCCCTGATATGAATACTTAAATTCATACAAACTTTGTGTCGCGCGTATCT
Source organism: Azorinus chamasolen (assembly GCA_963576725.1). Classification (NCBI taxonomy): domain Eukaryota; kingdom Metazoa; phylum Mollusca; class Bivalvia; order Cardiida; family Solecurtidae; genus Azorinus; species Azorinus chamasolen. The sequence goes on along the minus strand of OY755239.1, from coordinate 65,464,682 downwards.
CTGAAACCAGTAGGGCTAGAGTCACCAAACTTCACAGGATTGTTCACAAGCATGAGTTGTTTTGCTCTTGGTTTTTTTTAATTGTCTCCCCTTGTTAACTTTGGAGTTACTGCCCCTGATGACTTAAAATTAGACAAACTTTACTTAGTGTCGTGCATATCTCTGAAACCACTGGGGCTAGAGTCACCAAACTTCACAGGAATGTTGACCAGCATGAGTTGTTGTGCACCTGGGATTTTAGAATTGTCTCCCCTTGATAACTTTGGAGTTATTGCCCCTGATATGATTACTTAAAATTAGAGAAACTTTGTGCTGCATGTATCTCTGAAACCAGTAGGGCTAGAGTCACCAAACTTCACAGGAATGTTCATCAGCATGAGTTTTTGTGCATCTGGTTTTTTTAATTGTCTCCCCCTGATAACTTTGGAGTTACTGCCCCTTATGACTTAAAATAAGAGAAACTTTACTTTGTGTCACATGTATCTCTGAAACCACTTGTACTAGAGTCACCAAACCTCACAAGAATGTTGACTAGCATGTGCTTTTGTGTACCTGGGGCTTTTGAATTGTCTCCCCCTGACAATGTTGGAGTTATTGCCCCTGATGACTTAAAAATTAGACCCTGATAAGTTTGGAGTTACAGACATTAGACTTGTGAATTGGAAAGAGGTTGGGAGGGGGAGACATCTGTTTTTGTGACAAAAACAAACCTCTAGTTATTAACTAATTCTCTATAGGCTGTTATTTGAGTTCAAACTGAATTCTTTTTAGTCGTGCTCCCGATAACAGCGACCTGTCTTTTATTTGCAATCAGTTTGTATCCAGATGAGACGCCGAATAACTCGACGTCTCATCAGGATCCAAACTGTCTGAGTGTTCGGTTTGGAGGAGTTTTTACTGTACTCATCAAAACATTATGTTTCAGATGCCGATGCGACGACAAAAGACGAGCCAACTCAAGCATGATCTTGACGTGCTGAAGTCGTATATACCAGACTTTCTGTAGTGAATTGAACTGTTTGCTCAGAGAAATAATAAAACTCAAAACAACCAACCTCTAATACGAATTAGGACTTATTGAATGAAATCTCAAAGTGTGCCATACCATTGTTAAACAGATTACATGTTTAGTGTGAGTGTCATGGATGAATGTGTGCATTTTAACCCTTTCGCTGCCAATACCGGATCTGTGATTACCTATGCAAACAGTTTGGATCCAGATAAGACGCCGAGTAACTCGGCGTCTCATCAGGATCCAAACTGTTTGTTACTGTTATGTACTATGTTTTTGGAATGAAAATGAAGAAAATAAAAAAAATGAAAATTTGTAGCAGACGACAAAGTTAGCAGACGACAGAGTTTGGCAGCGAAAGGGTTAAATTAATCCATTGGTGCCCGATGTCCATTAACCAGTTCCTCCATGAATATTTATGTAAGAAATAATGACGTCATGAATATTAATTACATTAATTTGTTATAATAGCGCATGGACACATGATTTTTTGTGTTTGGCAGAAACATCAAATCTATATCAAGTCATAAGCAAACAGAGTAGACCCTGATCTGACGGCTCCTATAGGAGCCGTCTGATCTGGGTCTACTCTGTTTGCAAAGGCATAGAAAAGCGTATTTATGGAGGAAAGGGTTAAAAGGGACATAGGCAAACTGTGTAGATCCAGATCATAAACCCTCTGATTTGGATCTATACTGTTTGCTGAACCTGGCAATGTCAATGGTTTATACCAAAACAAATTTGTTTTTGTTTACCCCCTAACACGAAAAATGGACGGGTTCAATAAACCAGATCCGGGCGGGTTTTCTTTATACATGTATATTATGGGTGTAAATGAGTGTAAATGAGTAAATAGTACAGCTGAACCTCTACAGAACTGCCACTCTGTAAATATTAACCCATACAATGCTGAGATTTCAAATGGACTATTCCAAAATGGACTATTCCAAAATTCAAACAGATCAAGCTTACGGTGAATATTTTGGGATGTTGTTGTTTTAAAGAAAAGTATAATATGACAAACAGTACATACCCAGATGAGAGGGCTCCTAGAGGAGCCCTCTCGTCTGGGTCTTCACTGTTTGTAAAGTACATTACGGACTCGTTTACCGCATTGCGAACAGTAACATTCACTTACCTGGTGAATATTTACGCAATGCTACATACATTACCGGTTTTCATATTAATTGATTTAATTCTGGTATCAAAAATATAAAATTAAGAAATTTATTGTAATGGCAAAACAGTATCAGATTTGTAAAATATTAGCAAATAAAGGAGACCCAGATCAAACATCTGGGTCTACTCTGTTTTAAAATGCGTAGAAGGGCATGACTAAAGTAAATTGGGTTTAAAATGGTTTAACCCTCACAATGCTGAATTTTCAAATGAACTATTTCAAAATTCAAAATTCAAGCAGGTCAAGCTCATGGTATAAATGTAGGGATTTCTCTAAAGAAAGGTATAACAAACAGTGCAGACCCTGATCCTCTAGGAGCCCTCTTATCAGGGTCTACACTGTTTGCAAAGGGCATTATGGACTCGTTTACCGCATGGTAAGGGTTGAACCATTTACCTGGTGAATATTTACCTAACGCTCCACATATTAGTCATATTAAATTATTAATTGTTTTAATTCTGGTATCAAATATATAAAATAAATAAATTTATTGCAATGGCAAAAAAGAATCCGATTTGTAATATATAAGCAAACTGGGGAGATCCAGATCAAACAGTTCCTGCAGGGGCTGTCTCATCTGGGTCTACTCTGTTTGCAAATGCGTAAAAAGGGCATAAATCTGATTAACCCATTCCCTCATATTGACGACTTTTGGCGACTCTGTAGAAGTCTTTTTGTGAAACCATTGTGATAAATAGAGCATTTGTTCCTATATGAGCAAATGCTCTATTTATCACAATGGTTTGAAACTATAAAATTCTAAAAGATTTTCCTTCTCTCTAGTAAATGCTATTTTTCAAAATGTTACATATTATTTATGTTATTTATTCAAAGAGTAAGGGTCTAAAATAGCCTATGATGTAATGGGTTAAGGCAGTGCAATCCTTGACCCCTATCTCGCTAATCATGACATGACTTTCCTTTGCCAACACGTTAGATCCGGCCGGGATGCCGAGTAACTCGGCGTGTCACTAGGATCTATGCTGTTTTTCACTCGGTCAATAGTTTCTCAAAAGTTTGATCGAATCGAACGAAAGTCAAAATTGCAAAATACAAAATAAATTTTCTACTTTAGGTTCATGCTATGTTAACCCTTTACTCCATGAATATGTTCATGTAGGAAATAATAACTAATGAATATCCATTACATTATTTTGATCATGCCAGTACACTTGTTTTCTGCTTTAAACCCTTTCCCTCATATAAACGTGTTTTCACGCATTTGCAAAAAGAGTAGACCCAGATCAGACGGCTCCTAGAGGAGCCGTCTGATCAGGGTCTGCTCTGTTTGTTTATAAAATTTTATAGATCTGTTTCTTTACTTTCTAAAATGTCTACAATGTTCCACCTTCCATATTTCTTTATAAATATTTTGTTAATGAATATCCAGTAGGTACTGAAAATTGGCCTAAATACAGAACATGGAAAGGGTTAACCCTTTACTCCATATATACACATTTTAACGCCTTTGCAAACGGAGTAGACCCAGACCAGATAGCTCCGCTCAGGGTCTGCTCTGTTTGCTTATGAAATTATTATAGATCTGACTCTACAATTACTGCCAATACATGTACCAAAAACTCCTGTGCACACACTCGTATGTCATTATAAGAATTCGACTATGTTTCTTACACGAATATTCATCAAGGAAAGGTTTAACCATTCGGCGCCAAATGTCTAATTGTCGTCTGCAGTCCAAGTTCGTTAAATTATTCAGTAAAATAAGGAACTGAGATGAACAAATGCAAATTTCAGTGGAATGAAGCACAGATATAGAAATAGAGATTGGGACAACAAGTGAAGTCCCTGGTCAAGGCGGCGTCTGATCTGGGACTGCTTTATTTGTCGTGGTGCATTTATGCGACATTGATGGTGAAAGGGTTAAAAGGTTAAGGAATATATTTAAGGTCAATTTAATATGGCGTCAGACTTAATATGTTACATTGTTTTTGTTTTATTTTGAATTCCAAAGGCGTATGTTACCATACAAACCAAATTATGTGTGACCGAAGATAATTCCTTGTAGTATATTTCATTGCCAGAATCTTGCCTTTTGATAAACCTACCAGGAATGCTAAAAATGAAAAAATAAAAATAAAATATGCCTCTCAAAGAAAACATGGCTCTATGTTCTTTTAAAACGACCCATGGTTAAATGAGTCCAAATTTACGAAAGATCATACGACCAAACTTGTATTAGTCTCGAATTACTGTTCACTTAGCCGAAAGGATCACCTATTTTAGCATGCTGCAATTTGTTTTAGACTAACCCATTCCCGCATATATAGGTTATTATTTAGATCCAACCTTTTTTATTAAATCTACCAAAAAGGAGCATTTACTAGATAAAAGGAAACATTTAAAATTTGGTAGTTTTGAAACCATTGTGATGAATAGAGCATTTGTTCATATGGAACAAATGCTCTATTTATCACAATGGTTTCAAAAAATGACTTTTACAGGGGCGTTAAATGGCGTAAATATAAGAGAATTGGTTAACTTCGTACGACAGAAAAATAATCTTAAATTGTAACAGAGTCGCTTTAGAGAGGTTTTTATTATAGGAGTTTTCTGCATTACTTTCGCCCTGTATTAAGCTACCTCCTGACTCTACCTCTCAGAATTACGAAACAGTAAATCCCCTCTATAACGGCCACTAAAGTACATCAATTATTTTGAGTTAAATGCAGGCGGCTGCTTAAAGCAAGGTGAAAGTAAAACAGAACGCTCATGCAGTCACCTGTCCTAAATACCAACTAATTTACATAATTAAGTAGTCGTTATAGAGAGGTTTTACCGTAACCCTTTGTATGGCGATCGTATTTGATTCGGGTTAACTGTTGTTGCATTATGCAGGACGAAAGCTATGCAGAAAGCTACTTGCATACATGTAGGAGCTTTCTGCACGCCTTTCGTTCTGCTTTAACCCTTTACTCCATAAATACGCCTTTCTATGCCTTTGCAAACAGAGCAGACTCTGATTAGACGGCTGCTACGAGAGTTTGGCTATGATCCTACAGATTCTGCCATGGTCAAACATATATGTGTCCATATGCTCTTTGCCTCATAGATGCGTGTTTTACGCTTTGTAAACATCTAGTAAACCCAGAGCCTGTAGGAACCGTCTGATCAGGGTCCAATGTTATAAAAACTTCCCAGTCTGTGTCTGAGATCATTCTCAAGTACATGATCGGTCAGATGCTTGAGTCTAAAGATAACTCTTTAAATTATGAGGCAATGGGTAACGGACTGAGCTATTCATTATCATATATTTACATTCGCCCTGCAACGTCCTTATATAACCTTATTCTAAAAAGAAAGTTGCATAACCTCATGAACACCGGAAGCACGTCATTCATTTCTTAAATATAAGAAATACAATGGAATATAAATATAAGAAATGAATGACGTGCTCCCGGTGTTCATGGGTTAGCAACGCATAGCTTTACGAGCAAAGATTCACGTGAAGCCCTTCGGGCTTCACTAACTTTGCTCGTAAAGCTATGCGTTGCATAACCTCATGAACACCGGAAGCACGTCATTCATTTCTTAATTATTCATACGAACCTTTTACTTCATGAATATTCATACAATAGTCTACCCGTTATGATTATCATTAAACTTCAATATTTGTTGAAAATATAAAATAGGAAATGCATTGCCATGGAAAAGAGCAGACAATCAATGGATATCTTCCCTGGGTCTCTCTCTACTTGCAAAAGCGTGAAAGTGCAGTATTATCAAGTAAACACTGTGTATAACTGAAACCTGATACTGCATTTCTCACACAGTATCAGTTTGCAAACGCCATGAAATAACATGGTACCCTTATACCCAGAGGTCCAGATAAGATGCGTAAATCAAAACATTTTCAAGAATAACGTCTTTATTTCTCCACCAAACCCTATGTTGTGATCACTCTTTAGAATCGTCTCGAAGAGACGATTCTAAAGAGTGGCCACAACCTAGGGTTTGGTGGAGAAATGACGATTTTAGTATTTGAGTACGCGCCTTTACTGTAGCTCTTCTTATAATGCAATTTGATGCACCCCAAATCTGAAAAACTAAAACTGGCTTCCTGAATATGTTGTATCAGAGTTTATCAATGAAGAAACTGGTCTTATGATAAATAGTGCAGATCCTGACCAAAGGGTTCCCCCAGCAGCACGTTGATCTAGGTCTAAACTGTTTTCACAGATCTTATATACTTGGTTCACGGGCGTAAGGATTAAACCTTTTATCACATACAGTTTAGTTGACTGGCAGTATACTCATAATGCATTTGAGTTTTGTTTATTCCTTGACAATAAAATGGTGCGGTGAATACTTGTTTAATTTATTTATCTCCGGATCTATACATATTTATACACATATGTCATGTTAGTGCGGCTGGAAGCTTATTGAACGTGACATATACAGTAAAACGTCTATAGAGCGACCAATTAATGAGAAAATATGGGTACAGAAAGTTCCTTTCTACCGTTATTACCGTCCTGCTTTCTAATGTGATCATCTCTACTTGTAATTTGTTTTAAAATGCCTAAACACTCACATAAATCAACACTTTATATGCTGAAAAGAAGTATACCGCAAGAAAACGGATTTAACACATTACCCCCTAGTGACGCATTTTTGAGCCTCTATAGAATTCACATTGTTAAACTATTGTGATCAATAGAGCATTATCACAATGGTTTCAATAATATACAATTCTAAAAATTCTCCTTTTCTATAGTTAATGCTCCTTTTCGGTAGATTAATAACAAAAAAAGGTTGGGTCTAAAATTAGCCTAGGAGAGAATGAGTTAATAAAATACCGAAGAAAAAAACATCTATGTTATATGCCGAAGACGCCTATGTTATACACCAATATATTAGCATTTATTCGGATTGCGTTTTAATTTTGTAACTGTTGGGCCCAGACCGATAGTATATTGTTGTACAATTAAAAAAATGTTTTATTTTCGGGGGCTATATTTTGCATACAGTATAGACCATGCCAAACTATTTCGTGTCTGTTGCAATAGCTGAGCAATGTCTACTCTGTTTGTTTGTTTTTTGCAAACCATATATTAACATATATCCCATTACTTGCGTTTTGACTTGCATTGCATACGGGTTGTATCCAGGTGAGACGCCAAGTAACTCGGTGTCCCGTTTGGTTCCATGCTGTTCACCCGGTTGGTAGTTTCTCAAAACTTTAAAACGAATCTAAATATTGAAACAGCTCGAAATTTAGCCGTTTATTTGATAGAAAAGAATGGACCGCCATTTGAAAACAATATAGATACAGATCGAAGAACCCTCTAGTCAGGGTCTGCAATATTGTCATTCAAGCTCCTCTCACAAACTATACTCTGTCATACGGAATGAACTGGACCCTTTAAACTGTGTAAAGAACTGCATAAGAAACAATGACATTATGGATATTAGATTAATATTAGATTCATTGTTATAATAGTACATTGACACAGTATTTTTTGTCATGGCAGAACAATAGAATCATATATATGTTAAAGCATAGACAAACAGTGCAGACCCTGATCAGACGGCCCGTACATGACGTGTACACTGGATGATAAACGTTACGGTTGTACGCCCCCCCCCCCCCCCCCCCCCCCCCCGGTAAACACTGGATCACTGTTTTCCGGAATACATTTAGCATCTTAAAATTAAACTGGGATAGTAATACTACAAAATAGTTCTTCTAAAGGAGTACGACATTTAGCTTTGATGTTGCGACATAAAGGGGGAGTACTATTTGTTGCGACATTTGGCGTTACAGATGCGACATATAACCTCAGGAGGTTTTGCGACATTTAGTGTTGGTTCCGACATTTAGCGTCAGCCTTGTGACATATCACATCAAGTGCGACATTTAGTGTGGGTGCGACATTTAACGTTTCAACATTGAGTTTTTAATGATTAACCCATTCCCTCATAAAAAAATATTTCTATTGATTGAAATGTTTTACTCAACATTTAATCATCACCAGCTTTCTGGTTATAGACATAGACGTCGTAGAAACCAAATTCGTTATGCAGTGCCTCTATATTTGCACACTTTTTACACCAAGAATAGTTCTGCAAAACTTTACATAATTTCAATGCATGGACCTTTGATGTTGGAGAAACAATTGTATCAAAAACACTTTACATTTCCGAGATACTAACTGTTTTAATTTGAAAACATTTCCGAGATACTGGCGTTTCTAATTTATTGCAAACTATAAAGTAAAAAGAGGGCGAAGTGAATAGATGGCGTATTGGGCAAACCTTTGCCGAGTACGACTCCAATTTCCATTTTTGTACAAAAACCACCCAAGATAAAAGAAAAAGAATATATAATTTCGATATGCAAACTATAAATATGAAGTTAAATTTTGTGTGTTTCCCATTTTTTGTTTTACCCACATATTACAATACGTGTAGTTCTTGAAATCATTTGATATATATATTGTAAAGAGACTGGGGCCTGTGTAAATACACGTTAGGAACACATACAATCATCGAAAATATTACATGTAATACCATTTATATTACTATTTATCTTATTCAAAATATCAATTAAAAAAATAGTAATACTATACTCCTGACCCCCCCCCCCCCCTCCCCCCCTTGCTTGGCCTCAATATATGACGTGCTAGTGTCTGATTGTGTACGGTCTCTCCCTCACTCAAATATAATATCGTAAAAGGTCACAACTCTTTAAATATCCATGGGATAGCAATTGCTCCATATTTGATTGTATCAGTTCGAACTATTGTGTACTGTTTATGCTGTTCTAACTGTGTCAAATATATTTTGCACAGCGAGAATGTTCACCACGACGCCCAAGATACCTAGGACAATGACGACAGCACAATATCTATGGTACTGCCACGACTTTCTTTCCTCCAAAAACAGAAGAGCTGACAGTTGTACATATTACGGACATATGGAACTTTCGAAATTTAATTTATTAGATAGCACATTATCCAGAAATAAACAGAATAGTTTCAAAATAGGACAATTGTGCATGAGGTTAGAATTCAAATGCGCGTGCTTCAACACTTAAAACCAGGATAAGCAGCCAGAAATTCAATTTAAACGAAGTAATTTAGGTGATGTGTTATTAAACCCCAGCATCAAAATACCCTTATATCCCACACTGACATTAATTCTTTAAATCCTGATTTATCAGCGGAATGGTTCATTATTGTTAATAACAGAATCTACTAAGTTTGAAACGGACATGTTTAAGAAAAGAAACTTGGAGTGATAAACAATGCAAATCCTGATTTGACGGTTCTTCTAGGGGCCATCAGATCTGGGTCTAAACTGTTGGTTACTACCAGTTATTTAACCATTATAACGCTGAATTTTCAAATGAACTATTCCAAATTTCAAACTGGTCAAGGTTATGGCGAATATTTAGTGACTTTTCTAAAGAAAAATGTAACATGACAAACAGTGCTGACCCTGATGAGAGGGCTCCTCTAGGAACCCTCTCATCTGGATCTACACTGTTTGCAAAGGACATAGGTGACTCGTGTCCCTCACTGTAAGGGCTAATACGTCAAACCCATATCCTAGTGCCAATACGATGTTTGCTTAACCCTTTCCCCATTGAATATTTATGTAAGAAACAATGACATCATGAATGTTTATTGACTGATTTCTTTTATAATGGCACATATTTGGATATATTTGGAATTTGAAGAAACTGTAGAGTCAAATGTACTGTAACTTCATAAGCAAGCAGAGTGGACCCTGATCAAACAGCTACTCCTGGACCCACCTGATCTGGATCTACCCTGTTTGCCAAAAACGTTTGTACGAGATAAAGGGTTATATTCCCATCCACATGTATTGCATTGTTTCCTTAATTCTTTCCTTGTTCTATGTTTATTACAAAACTCAATACCTACTGAATATTCATGGAGAGAATAGTTATAATACAATACGGAAGTTGGAATATTGTAGTCATTTCAGAAAGTATAGAAACCGATCTAACAAATTACACTAGCAAACAGAGCAGACCCTGATCAGACGGCTCCTATAGGATCTGAGTCTGCTCTATTTGCAAATGCGTGAAAACACGTTTATATGAGGGAAAGGGTTAAGAAACTAGTGTCCTAGTGTCAGACAGATTGGTTTCTGATTCGTAGTCTAATCTGGATCAACACTGTTTGCAAAAGCAAGTCAGTACGCACTTTGAGGAATAAAGGTTAACTTAAGAGGCATTGGGTTTAGGTTAAGAAACAAAATGCAAAAACTCGTTTATATTCAACTCCTTAACCCTTCCACCGCCGATGTCGCATAAAGGCACCACGACAAATAGTGCAGTCCCAGATTTTTTGTCTCAGTCTCTACTTCTATATCTGTTCTTTATTCTTTTGAAATTTGCATTTATTTATCCCATTTATTTATTGTACCGAATGATTTAACAAAAATTGGACTGCAGACGACAATTAGAAAGTTGGCACCGAAAGGGTTAAATTTAGGGGCCAAAGGGGTTAACGAGCTTGATAATAGTTAGAACTCTTTGTATGCGGGAAACAAGTGCACTGGCATTTGCAAACAATGTAGACCCATATCATAGGGTGCCTAGAGGAGCCCCGCTGATCAGGGTCTGCATTGTTTGTCGTTCGAATAATTGAGAAACTACTTCCCGAGTGTTAGACAGATTGTTTTTTTTATTTGTAGTCTCATTTGGATCCGCACTGTTTGCAAATGGGAATCAGTACGCGCTTAAGAGGACAAAGTTTAACTTAAGATGTGCAGGGCTTAGGTTAAGGTTACTCCAAAGAACCGCGGTTATATTCAGCTCAATCGAGAGATTGATAGGAATTATAATTCTATGAAAGAGGGAGACGCGTGAACTGGCTTTGCAAACAGTGTAGAACCAAATCATAGGGCTGCTTCAGGGTCTGCAATCTTTGTTTTCAATGTTTTTGAGAAACTGGTGTCTGAGCTGATTGTCAGGCCGCTTGGGTTATCATTTATTGTCTCATCTGGGTCAATACTGTTTGCAAATACGAACCAGTACGCACTTAGGGGGACAAATGTTCATTTAAGATGCAATGGGCTTAGGTTAAGAAAGAGCATCCAGGTAATGTCAATGAACCACGTTTATAATTCAATAGAGAGCTTGTAAAGAGTTATAATTCTCTGAATACGTGAAACGCGCTCACATTGGTATTTGCAAACAGTGTAGAACCAGATCAGAGGGTCCGTAGAGGAGCCCTCTGATCAACTCCTACACTGTTTGTCGTTTAACCTTTTTCCTCATATTGACGACTTTTGGCGACTCTGTAAAAGTCACTTTGTGAAACCATTGTGATAGGAGCAAAAATAATGCTCTATTTATCACAAAGGTTTCAAACTACAAAATTCTAAAATTTTCCTTTCCTCTAATTAATGCTCCTTTTCGGTAGATTAATTCAAAGAGGTTGTATCTAAAATAGCCTATGAGGTAATGGGTTAAAGTCATCTCGCAATTTATACCAGTTCATACTAAACGGAAGCATTCATTAAACAATGATAGTCCATTCCACTTCCAAAATTCGCCATTAAAAGGGTAAATAGAATCGCCTTATTTAATACTTGTAATTATACTACCCTATTTCAACTATTGCCATTTTAAGGCAATTTTGACTTCAAATTTTCGGAGAGTGTGGTCTTAGACCACTTAACTTATTCGCTCATATTGATGCCTTTTGATGCCTCTGTAATAGTCACTTTTTGAAACCATTGTGATAAATTGATACAATAAATGACAATGGTTTCAAAACTGCACAATTCTAATTTTCTTTTTCTCTAGTAAATGCTTCTTTTCAGTAACTAGGTTGTATCTAAAAATAGTCTATGAAGTAGTGAGTTAAACTCTTTAAGAACAGCCTTGAATTGTGTGCTGTTTATCCAGGAATCGCACATGGAGTTATTGCTAACCGTGATCAATACGACATGATAGTCACTACGGTTAACATTGTTATTGCTTACCATGATAAACATGACATAACCGTCACTATGTTTAGCATTGTTATTGCTTGCCATGATAAACAAGACATAAACACACGGTTAACATTGTTATTGCTTGCCATGATAAATAAGACATAAACACATGGTTAGCATTGTTATTGCCTGCCATGATAAACAAGACATAAACACCCTTACGGTTAACATTGTTATTGCTTGCCATGATAAACATGACATTACCGCCACTATGGTTAACATTGTTCTTGCATGCCATGATAAACAAGACATAAACATCCTTACGGTTAACTTCATTATTGTTTGCCATAATTGACACGGCAAAATCGCCACTATGGTTAACATTGTTCAATTCATCTTTATATAAATTCTTGTTTAAAGGGTTTTACGATACTAATACAGAAAATGGTCAACTAAAATAAAATATCTTCCAGTATTTGAGGGCGAATCACTGAACTGCTTTAATTTTTCACTAGTGTTACTTACTGAATGGAAAACCTTGTCAATGTGAAAATAAAATCATTTAACCTAAGTTTTATTGCATACATGTATATATGTACGTGTGATCTCAATACAATATTGTATCGCTGATACAGCAACATAATGTAAATGTATTATCATTGCAGTCTGTAAATGCAGGTGATTGCTTAATTCAGGGCAAAGGTAATGCAGAAAGCTCCTATGGGAGCTTTCTGTATTACTTTTGTCCTGCTTTAAGCTACCACCTGCTTTTAAAATCCAAAATCAGACTTCTTTTGAGTGGTTGTATTAGACGTATGTGACTTTAATGTACATGCACGTTTGTAAATGTTTAGGCTGATGATATGCAGCGTTCATGTAATTCTACGCACAAATCCTCTATTTAGCTTTATTCGTCTGTCTTTTAGTGATTCGTCCTTGAAGCCGATTATTTTCACTTTCACTCTAAAACTAATGGATCGATTTTGAATCCTTTTCAATATGTTCTTACTCGAACTGTACATATTGCTGAAATTTCAAGGATACGTGCGTTACGTTAGTCAGCAAACAACAGTGAAGCATGACAATATAGTTATGTAAACCTTATTAATACGGACTTCCAGTAAAGAACGGTTGAAATCAATTAGACAGGTGACTGTTTATTGCGAGGTGAAAGTCACACAGCGTGTTCCCTTCAAGGAATTTGTGGCTGACTTCCATCCTGCAGTAAGCTGCCACTTGTCTTAACCCATTCCCTAATAGGCTATTTAGACCCAACCTCGTTGAATAAATCTACCCAAAAGAAGCATTTTCTAGAGAAAAGGAAAATGTTAGAATTGCGTAGTATTGAAACCATTGTGATAAAAAGTGCATTTGCTCATATGGAGCAAATGCTCTATTTATCACAATGGTTTCAAGAAGTGACTATTACAGACGCGTAGCAAGGCGTATTTATGGAGGAAATGATACTTATACGGGTGTTCAGATAAATGATGTTTTACTGTAGATCTAAAGCAGGTGGATGATTTATCAAAATTGCGATTGCTAAAGTTTTTGGATCAGCATAGTCCATTTTTAGTTTCCATGTGTAATAAAATTACAGTTTGAGTTTGGTTAAATTGTATCTGGTATTAATGTTAGAAAACATCCAATATATTTGCATGTGACGTTTTCTGCAAAACATAGATCTATTGGCTTTAACCCTTTCGCTACCAAATTTTGTCGTCTGCAAACTTTGTCGTCTGTTACATTTTTTTATTTTTCTTCTTTTTTTGTTGTTTCAATCAAATACTCACAGTAACAAACAGTTTGGATCCTGATGAGACGCCGAGTTACTCGGCGTCTCATCTTTGATCCAAACTGTTTGCCTAGGTAATCACAGATGCGACATTGGCAGCGAAAGAGTTAATTTGTGTAGTAAACAATACAGGCACTGGTCACCAGCAACGAAAATCAAAAGAAACTCATAACACATACCTGTTGCTTGGTTTGGTCGCACCGCTTCGATGCTCAATAACGACCAGTACAGTAATCAAATAGCCGGTACAGAGCTAAAATAACCGGTACAGGTTTATACACCGTGACCAATGTTGAATGTGTTCATACACTTGTATGTTTTATGCGGGAAGCCCTTATATGAAAAAATGGGTGAGCTCCAAATTACAGTTTGGACGGGTTAAAGGTTTAAGACAGAGATATATGTTGCTATTTTAAAGACATAATACAACATATTATGTTAATGAATTTTTTCATTAAGTTAAACTGAAAGCCTTTTCATCAAATTTATAAATACAGCAAAACCTCTCTATAACGGCCACTAAATTACATCAAGTACTTTGTGTTAAAGGCAGATGGCTGCTTAAAACAAGGTGAAAGAAAATGGAGCGTTATGTTTTACTTCCACCTTGCTTTAAGCATCCACCTGCCCTAAATACCAACTATTTAACACAATTTAGTGGTCGTTATAGAGAGGTTTTACTGCAGTCCATTTCCCAAAGGATTGGGCGCACACCAATAGTGTATTTAGTTTGGACGCCCGGGTCCGTCGGAAGACTCATGCCTACATTCTCAAGTACACGGAGGACAAGGTTCAGCACGCAAGCCAGTCCGCCGTGAGCTTCTACATACGGGTAGGTGGGAAGCGATGACCGTCATTAATTGTAAACGACTGTGTAAACAAAGTCTATAAACATTCATATGTTGGTTGTTAGTTTCGAACACAAAGTTTCATGTAAACTTTCAAATAAACACTACACTCAACGCACAAAAGGCAGGAACTACTCAGGCAACGAGATATTTGGAACATTTAGCTGCCTATCATTTCACGTGACATATTAATTCAAAGGAATACCTATTAAGAAGATGGTCTTTTTCAGTTAGAGTCCTCTGTATTCCCCTTGAACCTTCATGGCATGTGGTGAATTGGTTTGCTGTATAAAGAATAACCTATTTCCTTCGCCCCCTAAACATAATTACAGATCGGTAGAGTTGTATTAAAAGAAAAGACAGAATGTATTTAAAACTTATATCAATAATTCGACAGGTTTTATCCCAGATACATGTATTTAAATTCAAATCTACTGGCATAATACATTATTGTTTTATCATTATTATATTATTATTATTATTATTATTATTATTATTTAACTTTCATTATCACATTGCATTTAAACATGTGCTGTAATACAGATACTCGCACTAGACAGTTTCAATAGGAAAGAATATGTAGTGATATGGCATCGTGGTTTTATAACATAACTTGACAGTTCTTCTGGACAGTTTATAACGCTGTGATCCACTTTTCCAACCAGTGCATGGAAATGGTTGTTTGTTTGTTTGTTTGTTTGTTTTGGGGTTGCACATCGCTTTAACCCATTCCCTCATATTGACGACTTTTGACGACTCTGTAAAAGTCACTTTGTGAAACCATTGTGATAAAAAGAGCATTTGCTCCTATAGGAGCAATTAAATGCTCTATTTATCACAATGGTTTCAAACTACAAAATTCTAGAATCAAATATTGCTCACCCGTAAAAGCTTGAAATAATTCCTTCCAATGATGTATGAGGAGTTTTTCACTATATCTTACATAGTGAAGAACATTAAAGTCCCATAGCCGTAGTAAAAATGTTCGGAGCAAAATATCCCTTCTTCACGACAATCTGCACATTAAATTAATTGTAGTTTAAAAGTATATGTTAACGTTTGTAGCAAAGCCTCCCGCTGATGTATGAGAAGTTGGACACACAAAAATATGTGGAACGTATGTACGTACGTTTGGCCGGACAAGGGCATGGCTGTATGCCTCCCACCTTGCAGTTTTATTAGATTTAGGAGTCGATGTTTGCAAACTGGTTCTAAATATAGCCCGTCTAAATTGTCAATAATAAAATACACTTTGAACAATAAATAATTTAATAAGCATGTGCATTTTTTAAAATGTTATATAATAATGTATATATAACATATCTCTCATGACCAACAATCGATACAATTCGTTTACATGCTTTGAAAATTTGTCTTGTCACTGTTACCTTATTAATACCAAAAGTAATTAACAAAAACTTATACAAAAAACTTAAACTAAATTACAAAATCATTTAAGTATACTGTAATTATAAGTGTATTAGCTAATTCTTCGTTAATAAGAGCAGACTATATAATTTTATTAGTACAAGTGGTCACACTGATCTTAAGCATATCCCAATTGTTTTAATAGTTTGATTCAATCAAAGACCTATGATCATACTAGGTATTTGATTCAATACACGCTACCTGTGTAGCAGTTAAATTATGGTCACATTTTTTTCTTATAATAAACGATTCCCTCATATAAACCATTTTCCATGTTTTGTAAACAGAGCAGACCAATATGAGACAACTCCTATAGGATATCCGTCTCATCAGGATATGTTCTGTTGGATTATGAAATTATAATAGATGTCTACCAATAACAACAATTTATGTATAAATTAATATGCCATAAAAATCAGCTAATATATAAATATTCATAATGTCATTAATTCTAACACGAATATTTTTTTTGAAACTGGGAAGAGGTTAACTGATGTTTTAAGTTGAATCTGTTTGCTACACACATATTGAAACAAATCTTGAAAATTGTTGAATGTCTTTCGTTGAACAATTTTAAAACACGTGTTTTTTTGCAAAATTGAAATAATTTACGTATAAAATTGCCTAATATTTAGCAGTCTTGTGTACAAAATATGAGAGAAAGAGAAGGAATGAAAGAAAATAATACAATAAAAGAAAAGAAATAGAACACAAATAAAAGAAAAGGAATAAAATGATAAAGATTAGTTATTGTACATGCTACTATTGTTCGGTGGTTAGCAGCCGATTTGTTTGAGGTCGAATTAGATTGAGGTCGAATCGTTTTTGTTCAAAATGGCGTGACATAAAGGGAACGATTGAAAACTCAGCCAAAATGTAGCTATCTAGACGCTGTTGTTCGTAAATAAACTAACATTCAGGTAAGTAGTAGACCATTTCCATTTTTTAGCAAAAGAAAAGTGTTGAAAATATGGCTATCGAATGCAAATTAAAATATGCAGCCGAAAAAGTGGGTGGGGTAACTCAAAACACTAGAATAATAATCAGTAATTCCTTAGTTCTTGACAATGTTTTGCATAATAATACGAACAGTATGTTCATGCAATTACTGTGATTAGTTTATTTCTGTATTTCTGTATCTCAATAAACCGTGACATTGCAAGTTGCAATGTTTTGGTCACAAATTATGTGACGGTGTGTGTGTGTGTGTGTGTAAAAGGGGGGCGGGGGGGGGGGGGGGATGAGGGTAAATTCAATATAATTTCCTGTTTTCTTTAGGATTTGTGTCCTGTTTGATAGTTATGACAAGCTACATTAAACAAGAAGGGAAAAGCAGCATTGAGGCTGCCACAGAGGCCATAGCCAAGGTGAATGCCATGCTGATAGCCAAAGGGAAGCTGAAGCCATCCCAAGTGAATTCAACTGTTGGCTGGAAAAAGGTACATTCAATTCCTGATTATAACTGGGGCCTCTGTATTTGTAAAGATGTTGGAAGACCCTAGAGGATTTTCAACATACGACTGAGCAAGTTGCAATTTTAATTGTTTCATGCATAAAACATCCGGTAGAAGAACTGACATACTGCTTGCCATCTAGACGGTTTTCTCATTTGAATGATCCAAATGCAAACCACAGTTGTGAGGGACTAAGTACTTGCCAGTTGGCAGCAATTTACAGTTTCCCAAGATCCAAGCTTTTTGACATTTGATTGCATTTTAATGAAATATATTAAAAGGAAAAAATAAATTTAAAGAGGAGGTCCCTACAATGATCGCATAATTTCATTAATATTATAAAACTTGGTATTTGTTATGCTCTATCATTATTATGAAGGTTCCCAATTTGAACTTATATCGAAAAATGCTCATGTGATACAAATAAACCGATTTCATCAATAACTGATAATTTTTGTTCTACAACACAATATTATCGACCTTTTCCGTAAATTCTTCCGCATTTTGCCGATGATCACCCGATCTCTCCGTTGTTTACGTAATAGCTTTCTCTGAAGTGGTCGGAGAATCGCGAATAGGGCGAACAGTTATGAAACTAAAACTCTACCCGAATAAAACTGAAACATCGGGGAGTAAAACCGGGATCAGCGATATCAAACACATGGATATTTTGTCATTATAAACGGTTATTGGATTGGGGCTTTTTGTGATATACTGCTTTTCAGCATATAAACATGAGTTTTGTATATTTTAAAGTGTTTATGAAACGCGTCAAATGTAGGGACATCCCCTTTAAGATATTTGTAGTTGATAACAAAATTTCAGAGGAAAACATATATTGCATACAAAGTGTAATATATTTGAAAATAGAATTCATGTATTTTTCTTTTCTTCAGACCTCTGGATCACAAAACAACTTAATAACGACAGAGGTTGATATTAATGATGTACCTATTGGCTGCAGGAATATGCTGACCAGAGGCTCCACTCAGGAAGAGGTAAATCGGATTTGCCTAATTTAGACCTGTTTGCTCAGCAGTTTCTCTGGCATGAACACAACAGGCTTTGCTTACACAAGTGCTTTAACTTGAGATTTAAATTTCAGTTTTAGATATTGTTGACAATATTATTGCCACAGCTATGCACTGTTATCTGTTACTGAAAAATAACTGTGATCCTATTTAATACAAATGCAGCTCTGTATCATAAAATGTATTGCCATAGTCGTTATCATTGTTGTGGTTGTTGTGCAATAACTTTTAACTTTCTGTCATGGTTTTATCATGTGTACAGCTGTCCATGTCAAACTTTACAGTTGTTCATTATCACAGGGCTACTATCTTGTAAGAGGCCATTACCCTGTCATGCATATTGAATAGTTGTAGCCCGTAAACCCTTTCCTTCATTCAAACATGTTTCACGCATTTGCAAACAGAGTAGACCCAGACCAGACAGCTCCTGAAGGAGCTGTCTGATCAGGGTCTGCTCCGTTTGCTTATGGAATTTGAAAGATTTGTTTCTTTACTTTCTGAAATGGCTACAATGTTCCCTCTTCCATATTTCATTATAACTATCCTGTCCATGAATACTAAGTACTGTCCATTTCAATTTACTTTGTCACTGAATTTGAATCAAGTTTTTTTTTCATTTCTCAGCGGATTGAGATCAAATTTAAACCACTTGTGTGATCGTTTTACAGGAACTCTGTGTCCGAGTTTCCCTTGAATCCGTCTTTAAATAAAGATTTCATACATAAAAACAATGTTTTCCCATTGTAAACATGTTCATTTCAAAAATTGCAAATGGTTGGCGATTAACGTCGAGTGGAACGTTCGATTTTAACTGGGGGTAATTATAGCTCTTAAAAGTTGACGTCATACACAAAATTACGTCATTTATTTTATATCAGTATTCAATTTACCCCTGTTGAAAAATGATACACTTCACTATCCATACATACGATGGCCATTGGCAAAGAAACAGCCGATCGAATTAGCATGTAGAAAACGCATTTTCGTCATTTTCTTCCTTATTACTGCATAGAATTGAGAGATATTTAGTATGGGAGTTCCTGAAAAACGATGCGATCAAATGAAATAGATTTAAGGTCAGTCTGACTCGAAATAAAAAAAATCTCAATTCAAATTCAGTGACAAAGTAAATTGAAATGGACAGTAGGTATTGAAGATTGGAATAAACATTGAATAGGGAAAGGGCGAACACATTACTTTTTTGCAGACAGAACTCTGCATTTGGTGCTCTTATTTAAATTTCAAATTATGACCAGAATTTAATACAGATGTGATGCTTAGATAAGTCAACATTTCACGTAGATCGAAACTGTTTGTCACGGACAGCAATGACAAATTCTTATTTACTCTGTTATGAGTAATAATTTCTTTCTATAGATATCTAAGATGAGTGGGGCAGCTGTGGCCACCAGAGGGCGATACCTGTCAGCAGAGGATAGAGCAAGAAGCCCAACGTAAGTACTAATACTGTACTAACTAAAATAGCATTTTGTTAAATCTGGTTCAGATTTGAAACCTGCAGAACCATTGTATCTGGGTCTACACTGCATATACAGTGAAACTCCTCACAACAACATGAATCCATAAAATGTGACCACCCACTTATTACAAGCAGTTTACCATAGAACATATTTTCTTCTTTGTTTCATTGGACCTTTTTTGGTTGTTAACAATTCTCCCATTATTTCGCAATTTGATCAAGACCAATTGCGACCACTCGCTGGCTCAATGAATACAGAGCCATCCACTTCTTGTAATTCTTATATTACATTATCATAACATGTTTTTGGCTTTCTGACAACACACTTCAGACCTGAATGCTTTCTGGCAATTTGAGATATAGCCTTCCTTTGTTGATCAAGTGACAATTCTAAAGAGTGGTCACAGTATAGGGTTTGATGGAGAAATAAAGGAGCTATTCTTGAAAATGTTTAAATTTACACATCTTATCTTGGCCTCAGCCAACATCTTGTAATAAGGCATATGAGTATGAATACTGCTTGCATGATAATAACCCTTTCCCTGTTCTATATTTAATCCAAATTTCCATACCTACTGAATATTCATGGACAAAATGGTTATAATAAAATATTGAAGGTGGAATATTGTCACCATTTTAGAAAATAAAGAAACAGATCTTCTCAAATTCCAGTAGCAAACAGAGTAGACCCTGATCAGACGGCTCCTCTAGGAGCCGTCTGATCTGGGTCTACTCTGTTTGCAAACTCGTAAAAACACGTTTATATGAGGGAAAGGGTTAAATAGGAAATATAACATTGATATTGAGACTACCCTGCTAATAAGACTACTTTGGTCAGTCCCTATGGTGGTCTTATAAGAGGGGTTTTACTGTATAATGTCCCACATTTTACCTGCATTTCAAGGGTGGTTGACTGAGGTATCATGAGATTACTGTCTGTCATGTATGGTCCTATATATTCTGAAAGGCTTCCCTTGTATTTGCTGAAATGGAGATTGTCTTTTCTCATATCTTTATCAGGGAAAGAGCATTATATCTAAGTGTACAGGCAACAACACAAGAAGCTGTAGATCGTAAGTATTCTTATCTTCTGTACTTTTCACTTTTTTGTCTGTCAGAACTTTAACCTTGTCCATGACGTTTGAACTATTAGAGAATTCATGCATAGTCATATGATGAAGTGGTGCCATTTCAAGGTCAAGGTCACTCTTCATGTGACCTCAAAGAAAAAGGTGAACTGTATAGGCTTAATGTCTTATATCCCCTTCATTGAAGTTTTGGCGAAGTCAGCATGCCAGTCAGTCATCAGTTGATATGTCTGTTACTCTTGGTTTTTCTTGTCCATGCCATTCCTTAGTGACTACCATCTAGATTAACCCTTTACTCCATGAATATTCATGTGATAAATAATGACATCATGAATATTAACTAGATTAATTGTTATAGTGGCACATGAACGCAGGAATTTTTGGCCATGCCTGGGCATGGCAGAAACTTCAGAATCATATCAAAAAATAGAGCAGACCCATATTAGATGGTTCCTATAGGAGTTGTCTGATCTGGGTCTACTCTGTTTGCAAAAGTGTAGAAAGACATACTCATGGAGTAAAGGGTTAACAAAAAAAGGTGTGGTCCCTTATTTACTCAGAATATCACATGTTTTGACAAATGCTTGCTTGAACGGTATTAACCACATCAGCAATTATCACCATAACAAGTTTAACCATTTACTTTTAATATGAGTATTCTTGTATTTAAATAAATTGTGACATTATGAATATAAATTAAATTATTTCTGTGAAGTAAAGGGATATGTATCTAATAGATTTTATTTAACTCCACAGTGGCTGTTGGTAGAATAAATGAAATTATTGCCAACGGACTTGCCCGCCAGGGTGTCAAAACAAGCAGGTTTTCTCCTGCTGGCAATTTCAGAGGGGCAAGCCCCCATGGTCCGAGGCCAAACTTCAACACCATGCCTCCTCCCCCACCCCAAGCACAGCCAATGATGCCCCCAGCAGGACAGGTAAGTAGTGAAGTAGTTGATCCCCACTTAACAAATTCCAAGCTATTGACATTGCAAATGGTATTGGCTGTGGCTCTGCAGTGTGGCATCTGATCTGGATCCACACTGACTAATCAGTAGCCATACTATTTTTTCCACTACTGCTTCAAACAGCTTAGACTCTGATCATTGTAGATTATTGTGAGCTTCGGACCTGTAGATAAGAGAAGTACTTCTCTGTCTAAATCTCTTTTTACTGAGCCAGACCCTTTCTTGTAGGTACCCTTTAGAATATTGCTTTGGAGGGGCAATTCTAATCAGTATATGCAATATAAAGTTTGAATGAGAAAGACAGAAACTATTTTATCTAGATTTCCTAATACTCCTCTCTTACCTTCAGGTCTGGTCTTCTTGGTTTACAATGAACAAATGTTAGTTTGCATAGCAGAATATTATATTAATTGTGAATTAATCCCTTTACCTGAAAATCATTCATGTAAGAAATAATGACATTAGAATTAATTAGATTAGTTTTTATATTGGCATATGAACCTCCAGGCATTATGGCTCGGGCAGAAACTGTAGAATCCCAGCCTCAGTTGAGTCCCGTTTATTCTTAGTGCTGGGGACCAGCATTTCATTTCGAATAATGCATTTGTTTGAATAAGCAAAACAAACTTGAAAGCATATGAAGGCTTCATGTCGCAGGGAGAGACGGTCCTGATAGCCCCACCAATGTATGCTTTTAAGAAAGAGTTCAGTTGTTTAAGCATGTGTGAAGAGAGTGTCAGGAAATGTAATAAAAACCACTTGTTAGCTTCAGTAACTTGCATTTAATCATCATTATTGAATAAATATGTTTAATATGCATAGCGTTACTTCAATGTACATGAAATAAATAGGCTCAACTAAAACGACAGAATATCACTTCGGTCAAAAATCATCTTCGGCTAACACACTTTACACTGGAGATCCGTTATAACGCGGACCGTTTTACCGCGGTATCCGATATAACGCGGGTAGTCTGTGTCGCCGAATTTTTTTTTGTAAATACCTCATTTATAGCAATATGATTGAATATCGCAATGAAACTTAAAATAAACATAGGTAAATTTATCCGCCCGCAGAAGGCTAAAGGATGAAAAAAACACCGGTCCCTACATAAACAATTGAAGACAATCTTACGTGTGAAAAACTGACAACTGTCAACTCGTATATATGCCGCCATGAATGTAATACACACAGCTGATTACCGGTTCGTACTATGCGCATGGCGGGAACCAGTAAAATCTTAACTGCATAACTTTCATTACAAAGTAATTGTGTGTATAATTGAGATAAGCATGTACTGAATTTTTTCACTGTCAAAGCCACAAAAGTTCGCACTTTAATTATGAAAAACAAACATCATTAGAAGTATAAACCCCTAACTCTCAGTGCGGGGTTGGAGGTTATATGCTAATACAAAAAAGGGTGTGTACCCTTTGACCAATCAAATGAAATTTAAAACCCCAACAAATCACATGCGACATCACATGTGACCTTTCATTTTATGAAAACAGTGACAGCCATGTTTATTGTTTTACACAGCAGGTTTAATCGGATTAGGGGTTTGACAGGCCCAGAGGCAATAACATCCCTTCAACAGGCTTGTATTATGAAATGTACTTGGTTGCTTGAAAACATACACGATTTTATTTGTAATTTTGTATAACCCTTTCCCTCAAACAAACTTGTTTTCATACATTTGCAAACAGAGTAGACCCAGATCAGACGGCTCCTATCAGGGTCTACTCTGTTTGCTATCAGAATTTGAAAGAGCTATGTGAGTGGGTTGGGAAACAAAGTAAACAAGTCAGTTTCGTTCGAAATTAGTTTATTTTAGGAAGATGGGGAATTACCCAGATAAAAAAAACCTCGTTACAACGCGGTTCGGTATATAACGCGGGTTGAATTTTATGTCCCCTCAGACCCGCGTTGTAACGGGTCTCCAGTGTACCTAGTAAATATGTGTACAACATTTATTGTAAGTATTGGGACCAATAAACGTTTGCGAAATTTTTTGACCCAGATCTAAGGACTTGTTTGATCAAAGGCTAAGCTTTTTGCTATATTAATGTTATTTGAGATGTGTCAAATGAGCTTATTATATCTTTTCAGACAGTTACCCTTTCCCTGTTCTATTTAGCCCAAATTTCAATATCTACTGAATATTCATGGACAAAATAGTCATAATGAAATATGGAAGTTTGGGCATTGTAGCCATTTTAGAAACTAAAGACACAGGTCTTTCAAATTCTATTAGCAAACAGAGTAGATCCTGATCAGACGGCTCCTCTAGGAGCCATCTGATCTGGGTCTACTCTGTTTGCAAATGCGTGAAAATGTGTTTATATGAGGGAAAGGGTTAATAGACGCCGATAGCATGTCCGAGTACTTGCGCTAAGAACAGAAAACACAACTTAATCATGAACAATACTTGGCATGTAACCTTATTTCATGAAATTGGAACCTTGTCACTGTCAAATGACATGCCAGAAAGCTTGTATTAAACATTTGCTTGATAAATACACCTTTCTACTCCTTTGAAAACAGAGAAGACCAAGATGAGATGGTTCCTGTAGGTGCCGCCTGATCATGGTGTGTGTGCACTGTTTGCTTACAGAATAATATGGATCTGATTCTACAGTTTCTGTTTCTTCTTCGTTAGCCATTATAAAATCAAATCTAATTGATATTCATCATGTTATTATTTCTTACATGAATATTCATTGATTAAGGGGTCATAGATATTCGGGTGTAACAATAGTTATTTCAAGGTCCTGTGAATATCATTAGAATTTGAGTTTATTGTATTTAATATCTTAGCTTGGTTTCTGACACCTTTTTTCTTCTTTTTCTTTGTAGAACATATCTGTACTGCAAGAGAAGCTGTACATTGGTCTTGAACATGCTCCACCAAATTTCAGCGTCAAGGACAAAGTTCTGGGCCCTGGGGTAAGTTGTCATTTCTTTTATCAAAAGATGGCTTGAGGTCTTAGTCTAGCGGGGTTGCAAGCTATCCAGATTTCAGGAGCCTAAGATGTTATCCTATTGAATGGCTATATTACAACGAAAGTTATTTAATCGTTTACTTAGTGAATTTTAATTTATGAAATAATGACTTTATGAGTAATAATTATGAATATTAGTTTTTAGCTCGTCTGTTTTTGGAAGGAAAAAAAACCCAGCTTTTGTTTGTAACTCCAACATCGTTGTTGTCACCATTGTTGTTAGGAAAAGTTTAGGTTGGCTATTACTTCTTGAGTATTCATGCATATCTTTTGAAAATTGTTCATAGTCACAAGGGTTACAATCCAACAGAAGAGCATTTACACGCATGCGGTTATAATGGTACTTTGAATAAGGGTTTTTTTTTTATCATTGCAGAAATTTCAGACTATATTATTCTGTGAGCACACAACAGACCCTGATCAGACAACTCCTGCAGGAGCTCTCTGATCTTGATTTATCTGTTTGCAAAGGTATAAAATGAGAATCTATGGAGTAAAAAAATAAAAAGTTTCCAATCTCCATTAGGAAGATCAAGAGTTTTCACTGGGCTAATAGTTTTGGTCCGCCGTTGATGCTGAGTAACTGACCAGTGCATCTTTGGTAAATCACAACGGTGTGACGTTGTCATTGTGTTTTGAAAAAAAAATTGAAGGATAATCCGTGGTGATTGAATATGACAGTTTGCAGTTAAACTTGTACCTGATGAGTAGTCATGTAACCCATTCCCTCATAGGCTATATTTAGATCTAACCTCTTTGAATAAATCTACCAAAAAGAATTAACTAGAGAAAAGGAAAAGTTTAGAAATTTGTAGTTCTGAGACCATTGTGATAAATAGAGCATTTGCTCCTTAGGAGCAAATGCTCTATTTATCACAATGGTTTCAATAATGATTTTTACAAAGGTGTAGAAAGGTGTATTTATGGAGGAAAGGGTTAAGAAATATTGACTGTACAAATATTAATTATGCAAACGTTTTAGCAGCATAATAAGCAGGGGAATGTTTAACCATAGCAGATACTGTAGAATGATTCAATCAGATCTATGTTTTTTTCAGAGGCAAACAGAGTCGACCCTGATCAGACGGATCGTGCATGAGCTCTCTGAATTCTGGGTCTAGTCTGTTTGCCAAGGCATGAAAAAGTGTGTATGTGAGGAAAAGGGTTAAGACAAGATTTTCAGTTAAGCTTTTCTTTCAGGCATCCTTTCTTCAGCATATACAGGCAGAGACAGGGGCCAAAGTTTCATTGAGAGGGAAAGGTTCGGGCTTTATAGAGCCCAATGGTGCTGAGGCACTGGAGCCCATGCATGTACACATACAGTAAGTCTGAAAATAATTGTCAGAATGAGTCATTCCTTTAAGAAAATGTCTGATAGATGCTTTTGAAACAGTGTAGACCCAGACCAGATGAGGCATCATAGAAACATGATCAGGGTCTACATTGTATGACAGGGTTAACCCGTTCCCTCATAGGCTATTTTTAGACCCAACCTCTTTGAATAAATGTACCAAAAAGGAGCATCAACTACAGGAAAAGGAAATTTTAGAATTATGTAGTTTTTAGCGACACTTTTTCAAAAAGTGGAGCTATTGTCATGACCCACTCGTCGGCGTCGGCGTTGGTTAACCTTTTTGTTAAGGTCCTTTTCTCAGAAACCATCAAAGATATTGGGTTTATATTTGGTATATATGTTAACTATCACAAGGGGAAACCATTTCACAAGGGTAGGTAACTCTAAAATTAATTTGGCCATAGTTATTCCCCTTTTTTGACTTAGAATTTCATTGTTGGTTAAGTTTTATGTTCAGGTCCATGTCTCAGAAACTGTCAAAGATATTTGGTTCATCTTTGGTATATATATTAACTATCACAAGGGGAACCCATTTCACAAGGGTAGGTAACTCTAAAATTAATTTTGCCATAGTTATGCCCCTTTTTCGACTTACAATTTTCATTGTTGGTTAAGTTTTATGTTCAGGTCCATGTCTCAGAAACTGTCCAAGGTATTTGGTTCATCTTTGATATACATATTAACTATTACAAGGGGGACCTATTTCACAAGGGTAGGTAACCCTAAAGTTAATTTTACTGTTGTTATCTCCCCTTTCTGACTTAGACTTCCACTACACTATCCAGCACTAAAGAAAGTGGAGCGCGCTGTCTGCGGACAGCTCTTGTTAATCCTTTGTGATAAGTAGAGCATTTGCTCCATAGGAGCAAATGCTCTATTTATCACATTGGTTTCAAAAGGTGACCTTTACAGTGGCGTAGAAAGGCTTATGGAGGAAATGGTTAATTGGTTGGATAATAAAAGAGAAATATTGAGAAGTTTCAAACAACGTAGACTATAATCAGATGTTGGATTTATAACATAGATCTAGGTGTAAAAAGCCATATAAAAGTGCTTTTTCTTATGGAGCAGCTCAAATATAACAGAGACCCAGATAAGCTATGTATATTAAAACATTTAAAACATTTTCAAGAACAGTTCCTTTATTTCTCAACCAAACCCTATGTTGTGATCATTCTTTAGAATCGTCTCTTTGAGACATGTTTAACCCTTTACTCCATGAGTATCCTTGTAAGAAATTATGATACATGAATATTAATTAGGTTATTTTTTATAATGGCTAATGTACACAAAAGAGTGGGCCATTGTAGAAACTAGAATAAGATCTGTTATTGCATGAGTAAACAGAGCAAACCCTGATCAGATGGCTCCTATAGGAGCTTTCTGATCTGGGTCTACTCTGTTTGCAAAGGCATAGAAAGGTGAAATTGACAGATATTAACCCTTTACCCCAAGACTACACATTTGAAAACCTTTGCAAACGCAGTAGACCTAGATCAGATGGCTCCTATAGGATGGCTCCTATGTTCTTCATTAAGCAACCACTTGCATACAAAATGCCAGAAGGCTTAGAAGCTCCTTTTAAAAATGTTATGCCCTAGAGATTGTTTATTAGATATAATATGGTACATCAAACTACAACATACTATAACACAAATGTTATAATTAGTCATACTTTCACAACCTTTGACAAAAAGTAATTAGTGAAAAACCTGTATTCACCTAAATATGGTGAGCATTCGAGAAATAATTTATTGGTAATGGTTATTTATTTAAGTTCTGCTAGTATATTCTCCTATTTATACTTTCCAGACACATGAACATGATGGGTCTACAGCAAGCTAAAGATCTTGCCACCAATCTTATACAGACGGTATGTAGTATCTAGAATGTGGGCGTTTATAACTATATACAATACTATTTTTTTTGTAGGTCATGTCATGTGCAGAGATTTCTGCCAGACAAGATCCTGTTTTATGTCACTTCTGGTTGTTCATGTCTTTTGTAGATGATATAAAATTTCTTAAGGCTTATGTTTCCAGGGACAGTTCCACAACAGCCAGATAAAACTGCAGATTTGGTGTCGATTTTTAGAGGAAATATTTGATGTAAATTCATCAGCTGCTGTTTGCGCCATGTGCTTGAAATGTTTCCTAACCAACTGTGTACTGGTAGAATGCTTTTAAAGCATTTATGGTTTTTCTTCCATGAATGTTGCTTTTCCTATATTCCCTAACTGCAATCTTACCTTGCGGGATATGCTTTCTGGAATAACTCTTAATGCTTCCCCTATATAAACATCTTTTCGGGGTCTGATCAGGGTCTGCTCTGTTTGCTTTATATAGAAATAAAGATACGATTCTACAGTTTCTGAGATGGCAAAATATCCATTTTACCTTAACCAATATGTACATTCAGATAATGAATCATGAAGTCACAGATTCTTGTATATACAGTAAAACATCTCTATAACGGCCACTAAGTTGTGTTAATTAGTTGGTATTTAGGGCAGGTGGCTGCTTAAAGCAAGGTGAAAGTTAAACAGAACGCTCCTATAGGAGCGTTCTGTTTTACTTTCATCTTGCTTTTAAGCAGTCATCTGCCTTTAACAAAAAATACTTGATGTAATTTAGTGGTGGTTATAGAGAAGTTTTACTGTATATCCATAAGGGAAATATTTTTAAAAAGGTTTGCTGCTGAAGAACTTGATTTAACTTTTTCAACAAAATACGAATACATTTGTGATGACTTTCTTATCAGCTTGGATCCAGATACAGTGCAGAAATATTGCAAGCATTTAGCTTGTACTGCATGCCGTTCCTTGCAGGGCTTATTGTTAGGAGCCTCACCTAGAATGTCCATATATTTATTTTTGACCACCGTTTGCTAAGTACCTCTTTGGCACATAGTTTTTCAGAATATTGTCCAGAAACTTGTTATACCTGTTATGACCTGCATTAAGCTACCACCTGCCTTAAAGACCCATAATTAGACCTCTTTTTGATGGTTGCTTAACCCTTTCCTCCATAAATATGCCTTTTTAAGCCTCTGTAAAAATCACCTGTTGAAACCATTGTGATAAATAGAGCATTTGCTCCTATAGGACCAAATGCTCTATTTATCACAATGGTTTCAAACTACAGAATTCTAAAAAAATCCTTTTCTCTAGTTAATGCTCCTTTTCGGTAGATTTATTCAAAGTGGTTGGATCTAAAAATAGCCTATGAGGTAATGGGTTAAGACCGGTTCTACTGTGCTTGTAAAGAGTTAACAACTATCAGGCTGTGCACCGTCTAACTACACAGATTCTTTCAACAGGATTTCCTTTCTAGGAAGAATGGACTGTTAACAGAGTCTGCAGAAAACCAATTCTTTATGACCCACCTGATCTGGGTTTCACTGTTTGCAATTGCTTGTATGCTTGCTTCCCATATTTAATCCTTTCCTCCATGAATATTCATGAAAGAAATAATGACATCATTAATATTAATTAGATCAATTTTTAAAATGGCATATTAACACATGAAATGTTTTCCAAAGGTGAAACTGTAGAATCAAATCTGTATTATATCATAAGCAAACAGAGCAGACCCTGATCTGGGTCTACTCTGTTTGCAAAGGCATAGAAAGGCGTATTTGTGGAGTAGTGTTAAAGGGTATGCAGTTGTATAGTGCTCTGCGAAAGTACATACCATTCATTCTTTGTTGTACCTGCTTTTAAATATACCATTGTTTATTAGCCCTTTCCCTCATATAAACACTTCTTCTCACACCTTTGCAAACAAAGAAGACCCAGATCAGACAGCTCCTGTAGGAGTCATCTGATCAGTGTATACTGTTTGCTTGTGAATCTATTATAGGTCTGACACTACAGCTTTTAACAGTAGTACAAAGTCTTGTGTAAGTATGCAATTATAAAAATTCAGCTAATGAATATTCATGATGTCATGTCTTACCTGAACATTCAACAGTGAAAGGGTTAACCCATTCCCTCATAGGCTATTTTTAGACTCAACCTCCTTGAATAAATCTACCGAAAAGAAGCATTTACTGGAGAAAAAGAAAATGTCAGAATTGTGTAGTATTGAAACCATTGTGATAAATAGAGTATTTGCTCGAAAAGTCGAGCTATTGCAGGGTTACAGATAAGGTTTTGATGCAATTGGGTATTTACTCCTTGGTTATTTACAGAATTGGGTATTTGCAATTTTTATATTGTATTGGCAATTTTCGTAATTGGGTATTATTCATATTCTCATTAGATATTCTATTTTTTTGTGCTTTTTGCTATATTTATTTGCTTTCTGTTTTGAAAACCAATTGCTTTTTCCACAATTTTATTTGGGTAAATACCCCAATACTCTCCTTATCTGTAACCCTGAGCTATTGTGATCATTTGGGTCATTGTTGTCGTCGTCATGCAAAAACTTCTAATGTAGCTCAATAGCTCATTACTCGAAAGTATAAGAGGTATCAACATGAAACTTCATAGGTTAGTAGATCTCTTTGAGAGGAAGGTCCCTACATAAGAATTCTTGATTTCAAAGTTTTGTTATGGTTATGGCCTTTTATTTTTGTCAATTTTTTTTATGGCCCCGCCTTTAGGCGATGGAGACATTAAATTTACCAATGTCTGTAAGTCCCGTCCATACGTCCGTCCTGTACAATTTTCGTCAAAGATTTCTTGGCTTGTGTATGATGGAAATTCATGGAATGATTTGATATTTGATCATAGTGAGTTGTACAGTGTCTCCCCCTTTTCAGGTCTGTCATTCAACTGCTTCCTGTTTGCCGACACTTTGATTGAATGTTGGTAATTTTTTAATGATGAAAATTTTCGTCAAAGATTTCTTGGCTTGTGTTTACAGGAATGATTTGATATTTGATCTGAAATATTATCATAGTGAGTTGTACTGTGTCTCTCCTTTTCAGGTCTTTCATTCTTCTACTTCCTGTTTGCCGACAGTTTGATTGAATTTTTGTGATCTTTAATGACGAAAATTTTCGTCAAATATTTCTTGGCTTGTGTATACTGGAATTATTTGATATTTGATCTGTAGCATTATCATAGTGAGTTGTACTGTGTCTCCCCTTTTCAGGTCTGTTGTTCATCTACTTCCTGTTTGCCGACACTTTGATTGAATTTTTGTTATTGTTTAATGGCAAAAAGTTTCGTCAAAGATTTCTTGCCTTGTCTAAGCTGGAATTATTTGATATTTGGTCTGAAATGTTGTACTGTGTCTACTCTTTTCAGGTCTGTCGTTCATCTATGTCCTAATTGCCAACACTTGATTGAGTTTTTGTTATTGTTTAATGACAAAAAGTTTCGTCAAAGATTTCTTTGCTTGTGTATATGCTAGAATGATTTGATATTTGGACTGAAGCATAATCATAGTTAGTTGTACCATGTCTCCTTTTTCCAGGTCTGTCGTTCATCTACTAGTTGTACCATGTCTCCCTTTTCCAGGTCTGTCGTTCATCTACTTCCTGTTTGCTGGCACTTTCATTGAATTTTGGTGATTGTTTAATGTCTTTTTTTTTTTTCAATGATTTATTGGCTTGTGTTTGCTGGAATGATTTGATATATTTGGTCTGAAGCATTATCATAGTGAGTTGTACCGTGTCTCCCCTTTTCAGGTCTGTTGTTTGTCTACTTCCTGTTTGCCGACACTTTCATTGAATTTCAGTGATTGTTTAATAATCTTATTCCTGTTTATGGTCATATTATTAATAGTTGTATAAGTAGTATATAGAGAATTATCAAAATATTACCTTATGATAAATTACTGTGTCGCCTGTATTTGGCAGAGGCGACATATAGAGATCACTATCCATCTTGCATCAACGTCCATATTCATTGATAGAAATAAATCTGCACGAGGCAAACATGCAAACCTTTAGTCAATCAATTTTAATGCATTTTAGAAAACAAATGGCGGGGCATCCGTGTCCCATGGACACATTTTCTTTTATTAATTTTAATAATAGCTGTACAAGCACCAAATTAGATGAGCGTTGGCGCCGCAGGCAGCTCGTTAAAATGGCATATGAACATAGGAAATGTTTGCCAAAGCAGAAACTTTAGAATCAGGTCTAGATAATTCCATAAGCAAACGTAGCACACCCAGATCAGACGGCTCCTAGGTCTTCTTTGTTTGCAAAGGCATAGAAATTTGTATTAACCCTTCGCTTGCTGTCCACGTCAATATACCTACCTGTAAATAGTGAAGACCCAGATGAGACAGATCCTGCAGGAGCTGTCTCATCAGGGTCTGCACTATTTATAAGTTGATTGTGGAACCAGTGCACTCCACAGCAGTGATTGCACAGCGAAATACTTGTACACAATGAAGATATATGTAATTATACAACAGGGCATGGGTAAAGAAGGAGAAATGTATTTTAAAATTCAGCAAGAGAAGGATTAAGGAGTAAAGGGTTTAATCCACAGCCTGTTATACACATTGGATGTTCTGTCGGATGAAAGATTGTAACCAACCTAAAAACTGGCGTCTGTCATATTTTATGCTATGCGAAGACATATTTTTTCCTCCCTGATTATTTTCTTGGAATTTTCTTGGTATTTTGTGCTTGCACTAATGCCATGCATTTAATCGGCAATTACCACATGGTTTGTTGAAGCACACAGTAGCTGGTGAATCTATTCATTTGTATAATATATTTACCATTTGTACGAACCAAGTAGCTTGCACTTCTTATTACACAGTGGTGTATTAACCCATTTATGCCTATTGTCACTAAAAGGGACATATACCAACAGTGTAGACCCAGTTCAGATGACTAGCAGAACAATTCTTGCTGAAACACTCAGAGCATTCCTTCATACAAACACTTTTTCGCGCCTCTGCTAACAAAGTAGACCCAGATCAGATGGCTTCTATAGGAGCCATCTGATTAGAGTCTGTTCTGTTTGCATATGGAGTTGTAATAGATCTGATCCTACTATTTCTACCAATACCAAACCATCCTGTGTACATTATGTCATTAGAAAATTCAGCTAATAAATATTCATGAGATCTCTATTTCTTACATGAATGTGCAACTGGGTTTACTCCGTTTGAAAAGGTTTGAAAAAGCGTTTATATGATGGAAAGGGTTGGAGAAAAAAACAAAACATTATTAGTTGTATGACAATATTTGTATTGTTTGGTTTGGTGACCAATGTATTTTGTATCGGATCTGTACTTTTGTTACCACATATATGAGAAATGTATTTAGTTTGCCAGTGCAATGCTGAGACTGCTAAATCTTTCGGAAATTTTATACATTAACCACAGAATTACAGAAATATGAACCTGACCAAAATTTAGTCAACCTGTCGGCCTTTCCATGGTACTAAACATGTAGAAAGTTGTAAAAGCTAATCATAGTGATCTTTTGCAGCCATTTTGATGCCATTTACACCCTCAAAGGTATCAGGTCATCTAAATAATCTTTTTTTTTTAATTTTTTGTTCGAAGTTAGTTTTAATTTAATGCATATTACGTTTATGAACACTGTTTTTATGGTTTTGAAGAAATATTTGCAGACATACCCATTTTGATCAAAGATGACCAGTGAAAATACTTCAACATTTTGTCTTTATGGACTGTGTCCAGTTTATTTGTATAATATTTTTCAGGAAACAAATAATCCTGTTAACATCTTAATATATTTGAACCATTTTTATGACGTGAAGATTGGCATATCATATGATTTCATGATTCCATCTGAATTAACCTATTACTCTTTAAATATGTCTTTCTACACCTTTGCAAGCAGAGTAGACCCAGATCAGATGGCTCTTGTAAGAGCTGTTTGATCAGGGTGTGCTGTTTACTTTTGAAATAATATAGATTTGATCATACAGCTTATGCGTCTGACAGCTAAATTTTCATTTGTTAATATGCCATTTTAGAAATTGATATGATTGATATCCATGATGTCATCATTTCTAGCGTGAATATTAGGCGTCATTAGGTGTGAGGTCATAGTTGAAGGTCACACACGTGTTTCTTTCATCAGTTGCAGTCATTTACAATACAGAATAATCATTTATAGTAAAACCTCTATAACTACCACTGGATTATGTTAATTAGTTGGTATTTAGGGCAGGTGGCTGCTTAAAGCAAGGTGAAAGTAAAACAGAACGCTCCTATAGGAGCGTTCTGTTTTACTTTAGCCTTGTTTTAAGTAGCCGCCTGTCTTTAACACAAAATTGTTGATGTAATTTAGTGGCCATTATAGAGAGGTTTTACTGTATAAAGGCACATGGACACAGGTATATAATTATACCTATATTATTTCATAAGCAAACGGAGCAGACCCAGATCAGATGGCTCCTATACTATAGTATCCATATGATCTGGGTATGTTCTGTTTGCAAATGGGTAGAAAGGCATATTTATGGAATAATTAAAGAGATGAAATAAAATATCATTTCATAGATATAACTAATTGCCTGATATATCTTCTTTGTCATGCAGATCTCTTATTTAAAGAACATGTTAATGTTTTGTTCTAAGTTTCAGGTATTTATTGTTTTTGGATAAATGCAAATTACTTTAAATATGAATGGTTTTATTGTCATGTATGAGATGCCATCAATTATAATTCTTTTTTTTTTCAGTGTTTTATGTGCTTTTTTGGATCAACTTTTTTTTGTATATCAAGTTATCTCATTAATCCACAATCATTGTTCTCCATGGTTCTTTATGTCACCTGTCTAAAGGTAACACCAGGTCCAGGGGATCACTGCTCTGTCAGTCCATCGATCTGTCTGTCTGTCTTGAATTTTTAGTCACATTTCTATTCTCCACCTATTTACTGACAGGTGACCCCACAGGTCTTTGGCTTGCACTACCTTACTACACTATCATCAATCTGTATGTGAGAGCCATTTAAGTTTATAGAGTGAGGCGGATTTTCCAATATCATTTGAAACACAGAGGTACAGATAAGAAGAGATGATTCTAAAGAGTGGTCACAACATAGGGTTTGGTGGAGAAATGATTATTTTAGTATTTAACCCTTTCCTCCATAAATACGCCTTTCTACGTCTCTGGAAAAATCGCCTGTTGAAACCATTGTGATAAATAGAGCATTTGCTCCTATGAAGGAAATGCTCTATTTAACACAATGGTTTCATAACTACACACTTCTTAAATTTTCCTTTTCACTAGTAAATGCTCCTTTTTGGTAGATTTATTGAAAGGGTTTGGATCTAAAAATAGCCTATGAGGGAATGGGTTAAGTATACATGTTGATCTGTTGCCCTGGAAGCATTCAAATTTTATTTATTAGACCCCTTCAAAGTCAAACAATTTGAGGTCTGCCTTTTGCAGGCGATAATAGGTTTTTCGAAGCCAAAGTCGTTCACGTAATATAAAAAAATCTTGACGATTGAATGCTAGTTGTGCCTGTTATGTCTTGCACTGTATGTCGTGCATTTTCATTAATTATTTCATGACAGCAACATTCTTTTCCATCACAACAAAAACAGGCATGCCTCCCCAAGGGTCATTTTCAACTGACTCCAGACCTCGAAAATGCTGCACCAATTTATAAACCATTTTCTTGAAAGAATCCTTTCCATAAAATTTCTGCAAATTGGTATATGATCTTAAATTTTACAATACATCTTCTGCTCAGACACTTTTCCCTCCACATTGCAAGCTAAGATTTGCCCTAGTCTATAAAAACCTTGTGTTGTAAATCTCTTTGCATCTTGTATGAGGATCACATGCATCGTTTAACTTGCCATCACTCCGGCGAAGAATGTTTAAATTAGCTCTATGTAACAAATAATGTAATTCCATCGTGTGCAAAAGCGAGAAAGGCATATATATGAAGGAGTATGTTAAAATATGACTTTTGTGTATGTATGTACAAATGTATTTATATATAGTGTACACAGCATAGTAAAGTAGTGTATGCCAAAGGCATATGGTTAATTCAAGTGTTCCTTCAAATTTAACAGAAATCAACAAAGTAAAGCCTCTCTGAACTGGACCTTGCAGTTAGTATTGTTATTGGTCTTTAAA
Organism: Azorinus chamasolen; assembly: GCA_963576725.1. NCBI lineage: Eukaryota > Metazoa > Mollusca > Bivalvia > Cardiida > Solecurtidae > Azorinus > Azorinus chamasolen. The sequence continues at coordinate 65,428,063 of OY755239.1, read as the reverse complement.
ATAGGTGTTAGCTGAATGCAGGGTGACAGTGATGCAGAAAGCTCTCCTGGGATTTTTATGCCCCCTTGGGGGCATATTGTTTTTGCTCTGTCTGTTGATTGGTTGGTTTGTCCCCAACTTTAACATTGGTAATAATTTTGTAGCCATTGCACATACATACTTAAAACTTGGCATGCATGTGCATCTTGTGGAGGCAAACATTTTTAGGGGTGAACTTATTAAGTTCAAGGTCATATATCAAGGTCAAATTACAGGTCAAATTTATATTAGTGATAATCGGGGGTATAGTGTTTCACAAACACATCATGTTTAATCAATATATGTTATGTATTGTTTCTCATGATCTTGATTTTGTCTTTGTAATGCATTATGTATCAATATATGTTTCTGTTTGCAGAAAAAGAGTGTGATTTCTTAACCTTTGGAGTTAAGATCAAGAGGATATCATTGACTATTGCATATAAAAGCTAGTTTTCAGAGCCTGAAATCATTTTACAGGACTGGAAAATCATGATCAGTAACAGGTTTGGTTATTGATACAACTTGCTACTGTTTGTTCTGATTTTCTGTGAATGAACATGATTATTTTTTGTCCAGGTACAACAGGAATACGCAGCCTTTCAGCAGTCATTTGTGACAGTGCCACCGCCAAATTTAATTCCACAGCCGCCATTGAGTAAGTTTTCTGAATTCCAGCCCTTTTGCCTTGAACGGAAGTCCATTTTCTACTTTTGGGACTCAGGAAGTATTACCATCATGTCTCTACAGTTAACATGGTTATAGCTGCACAAACTTTCTTAGGACCTAACACAACTGAGAATAATATTATATCAGTCTTTATATGCCACTCACTGAATACTTGGTATATTTTCAGCTTTTAGTTTATATTTTATATTATAGAAAACATTTTCCTGTCATTTATCACAGACTATACCATAAAAGTTCCGACAAAGACCAGCATCGTCCAAAAGCTTTCTCTTTTTTCCCAAAGGTTTTGCCATTTAGCTAATGGTGAATTGGAGATCTATTCACAAGACAAATTGTTGTGTTACACAAGTGATGTTACCGGTATTTTGTAATTGGACAAGCTCCAGTAGAACACTTCATTTCAGTGACTTTCGCTCCTGTAACTTTCGCAAAAAAATGTGGTAGAATATTTGTAAGTGCATTCTGAAGAAGCTATACATTCAGTATTGTAACCCTTTACTCCATGAATGTTTATTTAAGAAAAAATGACATCATTGTATAGAACAGATCCTGATCTGATGGTTTCCTTTAGGAGGCATCTGATCTGGGTCTACTCTGTTTGGAAATGCATAATCGGGTATACCTATGGGGTAAAGGGTTAGATACAAATGTATATTTATACATGTATAGAATAACTTTACAGTCTGGCCTTGTAGAAGTACATTTCCTAGGCATGACACCACTACTATATGCATTATCTCAACCAGGAAGTTGTTTTATAATGCTGAGTACTTTGTTTTTATTTTCATCAGGAATTTTCACGTAAAAGCTCATTCAGGGAGATCCAAGTTGCTACTTTTAAACTCTTTACTCCATAGATACATCTTTTATCGCCTTTACAACAGAGTAGATCCAGATCAGACTACTCTTGTTGGAGCCGGCTGATCAGAGTCTGCTCTGTTTGATTATGAAAAAAAAGCTGATTCCACAGTTTCGGCCATTTTAAAACTTTCATATGTTAATATGCCATTTTAAATATTCAGTCAAATATATCTCCCCTAGTATACTGTTTGATATTCATGATAACACTATTTCTTTCAGGAATCTTCATGGAGTAAAGTGTTAAAAGATTTTATGTTCAGATTTTTTTAAGAAATGCAATGAAGTGAGTCTCAAATGCTTTTCTGTTTCTTTGTCAGGATTTTGTAAAGAAACATTAATCCTTTACTCCATGACTACGTCATTCTATGCCTTTGTGAACAGAGTAGACCCAGATCAGACAGCTCATGTAGGAACCGTCTGATCAGGGTCTGCTCTGCTTGCTTATGAAATGATATTTATGTCATTATGAATCTACAGATTCTACCATGACCAAAAATTCCCCTGTCCATGTACCATTATAAAAATTGATCTAATTAATGTTCATGATGTCCTTATTTCTTTCATGAATATTCATGGAGTAGAGGGTTAATACCTTTGCCTCAGAACTGTTGATAACAGGAGCACAGTAGAACTGGACATCAAAATAATTATAGATATCTGTGGCAGAAACTGTAGAATGGGATATATCTTATATCACAGAGATCCACTATGATTGCATGGGCGTGAAAAGGTGTATCTATGGCGTAAAGGGTTAAAACCTTTACTCCATGAATATTCATGTAAGAGACAACGACATCATGAATATTAATTAGATTAAATTTTATAATTGCAGATGGACATAGGTATATTTTGCCGTTCCAGAAACTGTAGAATTATATCTGTATTATATCAGAAGTAAACAGAGCAGACCCTGATCAGATGGCTGTTATAGGGGCCGTCTGATCTTAGTATACTCTGTTTGCAAAGGCATAGAAAGAGTTTAAATTAGTAATGGAGATTGATTGCACCGTTTTGAAAGAGCTGTGAATTTTGTCTCTTGTTCCATAGAATATATTGGACACTAAACCAGTTTAATTTTTCAGCTTTGCTTTGAAACCTTTTCCAACAGTGGTTTCTATCCTTCTGCTTGTTGATCATAACCAAATTAGAAAGTCTGTGGATTTTTTGTCAATTTACTTGTTTGTAACTACTAAATAAGATTACTTTTTAATAAAAATACACATTAGTGTTACATGTATAACCCTAAAGGCCTTGGGAAGCATATATCGAGACAGTTTATACATAAGTTCTGAACATTTGTATTTGAAAGTTCTGAATTCCTTGCATGAAATTCTTTCTCTAACCGCTTCAAGCCTTTAATCCTTTCCCTCTTCAATATTCAAGCAAGAAATAATGACATCATGAGTATTTATTATCTGCCTTTTTATATTGTCATAGTTATATTCACTGGATTGATTGATATTTGTAGACACTGCAGAGTCCAACCTATTACAATTTTATGAGCAAACAGAGCAGACCCTGATCAGACAGCTCCTATAGGAGCTGTCTGATCTGGGTCTGCTCTGATCAAGACGGCTCCTATAGGAGCTGTGTGATCTGGGTCTGCTCTGTTTGCAAAGGCATGAAAAAGGCATTTATATGAAGGAAAGGGTTAAACAAATTAACTTATTTCTCACTTTCACAGATGAACAGCATTGAGGTGTAGATCTAAATGAAGGAAATCCAGCTTTTATAAAGGAAGGAAATCCAGCTGTGATATTTTTTTGACAGAATGATGGTTATTTTATCAGATTTGTTTAACCATTTCACTTATGAATAGTTACAAGAATTCATAATTTTTTCAATACTTTATTAACCCGTTACTCCATGAATATTCATGTAAGAAATAATGACATCATGAATATTAATTTGATTAATTGTTAAAATAGCTAATGGGCACAGAAAAGGTTTGGCCATGGCAGAAACTGTAGAATCATATCTAGATTATAACATACCGGTAAACAGAGCAGACCCTGATCAGACAGACGGCTCCTGCTGGAGCCATCTGATCTGAGTCTACTCTTTTGCAAAGACGTAGAAAGGCGTATTTATGGAGGAAAGGGTTAACTTAATTTTTATAATGACCAATGAGTAACGGAATTTTTGACCATTTCATAATCAATGTACAGTAAAACCTCTCTATAACGGCCACTAAATTACATCAAATATTTTGTGTTAAAGACAGGTGGCTACTTAAAGCAAGGTGAAAGTAAAACAGAACGCTCCTATAGGAGCGTTCTGTTTTACTTTCACCTTGCTTTAAGCAGCCACCTGCCCTAAATACCAACTAATTAACACAATTTAGTGGCTGTTATAGAGAGGTTTTACTGTAATTTCATAGGCGAACAGAGCAGACCTTGATTAAACGGATTCTAAAGAGGCTGTTTGGTCACGGTCCACTCTTTATACACAAGAGTGATAATGCATTAATATAAGTGAAAGGGATAAAGACTTTCCAGGTGAACAATCTTGATGTTCATGTTACAATGCGTCAAGGAAGCAATCATTCTTAATAAAAATATTACTATTTTTTTCCCTTATAGGAAAATAGGTATAGGAATCCTGAATTCAACTCATCTGACATTTTTTTATCAGATTTATTTCAGACCTTTCACAGATGAACAATGTAAACCTGTATTAATATTTTAAATTTATGTATACTTATATGTGATGATTGTAAATGAAATAAGTTCTTTACAGAAATCCAAAGTTATAAAATTCATAACAGCATGCTTAACCTCATTGCTAATCATTTACACTTATTATACAGTGTAGAACAAGATCAAAAGAATGCATGATTGCCCGTCAAGTTCAGTTTTGTAACAATTAATCTGTTCATCTGTCATGATCATGACATGAAAAATTGTAACCATGTTGACTACAGTCTTATTAACCCTTTCCCTCATAAAAATGCCTTTTCATGCAGAGTAGACCCAGATCAGATGGCTTCTATAGGAGCCGTCTGATCACGGTCTGCTCTGTTTGCTATTAGAATTTAAAAGATCTGTTTCTATAGTTTCCCAAATGGTTACAATGTTCCACCTTCCATATTCCCTTACAGTTATTTTGTCTAATAATATTCAGTAGGTAACGAAAGATGCTATTAAGTACAAACAGGTTAATGAATTAATTATATTTTATATACTTTTTTCCCATCTTTTATTCTCCCCATCATTGGTGTGGATGAGAGGGGAAACCATCCTGATACACATCTTTCAATTTATTGTTCTTATTACTGTGTAAGAATACAAATATGTGCAATAATGATACACACAAAGTGTGATCAGTCAGCATATTGCATTATCTTATCTTCTATCTGGGAGAGTAAAAGATAATCCCCCCCCCCCCCCCCCCCCAAAAAAAAAAAAAAAAAAAAAAAAAACATTAAAAACCCAAGACTTGTCTAGGATTACTTACATTTCTAGTTCTTATAAAATATCTCTAGCTTCTTATTGTTTGAAGGCTCCAGCTTTTTTTTTTTTGTGCTTCAAAATGAAATTTTACAAATGCATTGGAGGAGTAGATTGGTGATTCCTAGTCACGTACAAATTATGTAATATCTGAGGTAGATTGTGATATATACCCGTTCACATTATTTTATATCAACTCAAAACCTTTGCTTAACCCTTTCCTTCATATAAACACTTTTTCATGCATTTTCAAATAGAGTAGGCCAAGATTAGATGGCTCCTATAGGAGCTGTCTGATCAAGATCTGCTCTATTTGCTTTTGACAATGATATAGATTTGATTCTACATTTTTGTCAAAGCAACAAAAAAAATCCTTGAAAGGTTTACATTATTAAACGTTCAGTGATATATATTCATGATACCATAATTTCTGATGAATATTGAACAGAGAAAGGGTTAAACTAGCTTGAGACTAAACATTTATATATACTGTAAAACCTCTCTAAACCAGACATTCAATTTTGTCTAAATATCGGTCTTTGGGACAGGTGGCAGCTTAATGCATGGTGAAAGTCATGCAGAAAGCTCCTACCATGCATTATGCAGCCACCTGTCTAAAGTATCTAAATTCTTCTTAGCTAGAATTCTGGTTTAGAGAGTTTTTACTGTACATGTGTATTGGAATTTGTGTTTGTTGAATGTTCTTGCAATGTACAGCATACCATATCTACAGATGACACAAAAATGAGTTTCCGATGATCATCACATTACCTTCTGCTGTTAAACTGATCTGAAAGGGGAAAAACTTAACACATTACTCCATGAATATTCATGGCAGAAATAATGAGATCATGAATATTAATTAGATTATTTTCTATATTGGCACATAAATACAGGCATATTTGGCCATGGCAGAAACTGTAGAATTATATTTGTATAATTTCATAATCAAACAGAGCAGACCTTGGTCAAACGGCTCTTACAGAAACCATCTGATCTTGGTCTACTCTGTTTGCAAAGGCATGGAAAGGCGTATTTATGGAGTGAAGGGTTAATATACTTATACTGTGTTACTGTATGTTACAGACTAACTTGGATCTTGTTTGCAGTGTTAGAAATTTTACAGCTGTTTAAGAAGATTAGAAATACCAATGTTGAATCATGCATTTAACTCTTTCTGTGTGAGAAAACGAGTCACGTTTGACCTTTGCAAACAGTGTAGACCCAGATGAGAGGGCTCGTAGAGGAGCCCTCTCATCAGGGTCTGCACTGTTTATCATGTTACACTTTTATATAAAACAATCCTTTAACAATCACTGTAAGGTTGACGTTTTTAAATTTTTGAATTCCATTTGAAAACTCAGTTATGAAATGATTAGGGAGATATACATTTAACATGTATTGTAGAAACTGACTGTATGTGTACTTACATTTGATGCTTAACTTTTTGCACGCTAGCAGTGAGTTTGTGGTTATCTATGCAAACAGTTTGGTTCCAGATCAGGTAATGAGTGACTTGGCCTCTTTATTAAGATCCATAGTTTGACATTTCTTTGTTGTTGTTGTGTTTTGTTTTTTGTAGAAAAAAATGGAAGAAACCCCATTTTATTGGTTTAAAGTAGACAACATATTTTTGCTGGCAATAATGAGACTTAACACTTAATACTAGTAGTGATCTAGTATCTATTTTAGGCAATTTTTTAACCCTTTCCCTCATAATAACCGCCTTTTCCAGCATTTGCAAACAGAGTAGACCCAGATCAGATGACAGGAGCCATCTGATCAGGGTCTGCTCTGATTGCTTTTGATATGATATAGATCTGATTCTACAGTATTTTTTCAAAGCAAACAAGTCCCTTGAAAGTTTACAATAAAAATTGAGCTAATAAATATTCGTGTTATTATTTCTCACATGATTATGGACAGGGAAAGGGTTAAAGGTAATTTATTTGTGTAAATTGAACAATATGAGGTTATTGTTTGTTGCCTTGCGTGAATGTTTCCTTTGCCATTTATCATTTCTATTCAATATCTGAGTGTCTCATCATTCAAAGTACATGTGTACTCATTTAAAAGGTGTTATTTAACCCTTTCCCTGTTGAATATAATGACATCATGAATATCAAAAAGCAGATTATAATGGCATATGTACACAGGAGTTTTTGTATTGTTAAGAAATGTACTGCTAACTTATGTTGATGCTCCTTTTCGGTAGATTTATTCAAAGTGGTTGGATCTAAAAATAGCCTATGAGGGAATGGGTTAATGAGTAGTTGGAACAATTCGGATCCCAGTGAGATAGTGAGTTTGTCGAAGTTTCATCTGGGAAGCTGCCAAGTTGACATTAACCCTTTCCTTCATATAAACACCTTTTCACGCATTTGCAAACAGAGCAGACCAAGACTCTCCTCTAGGAGCCATCTGATCTGGGTCTGCTCTATTTGCTAATGGAATTTGATAGGTCTGCTTCTTTAGTATCTAAAATGAATATGTACAATGTTCCACCTTCCATATTTCATTTATAACTATTTTGTCCATGGATATTTAGTAGGTTTTGAGATATGGACTATATATAGAACAGGGAAAGGGTTAAAAACATGCTCTTCCATTAAAGATGAATCCCTAGCGTTCTTTTCATCGCTTTTTAAATTGAACTTGTTAAGAGTTGTATCTGGTGACATGGTGTCTGACAAGGATCCATACTGCTTGATGTTATGGAGTTAAAACTTTCACAAATGACTGCCGGTATGTTGATTCAGTAAAACCAGTCTTAAGTGACCATCAAAAAGAGGTCTAATTATGAGTCTTTAAGGCAGGTGGTAGCTTAATGCAGGTCAAAAGTAATACAGAAAGCAGGAGCTTTCTGCATTACTTTTGCCCTGCATTAAGCAACCACATGCTCTTTAAGACTCCTATGTTCAATAAATGAAAGGCTGCTTACGACAGGTTCTACTGCATAGACGGAATTGGATGCCATGTATTTCAGATGTTAACATGATTTTCTTTGCTTACACAGTGATACCTCCACCACAGATGGTGAGCCTCGCTCAGCCTCCTCCTCTACTGCCAGGTTAGTGTACTGCCTAACCCATCACCTGATAGATAGTATGCAAGAAATAATGTCATGAATATTTATCTTGGCATAAAAATGCCAAAATTTTAGACTGTCAAAGATTTTTAGAAACTCTAGAATCAGATCTCTATTATTCAATAAGCAACAGAGCAGACACTCATCAGATATTTTCCATTGGAGCTCACTGATCTGTGTTTACTCTGTTTGCAAATGCATGAAGATGCATCTAATATGAAGGGAAGGGTTAATTGTAATAGGTCCCATTACATAATGTCTCCCAAATGAAACAGACAACAGCTATTGTAAACCCATTCCCTCATATTGACCCCTCTGTAAAAGTCACTTTATGAAACCATTGTGATAAATAGAGCATTTGCTTCAAATGCTCTATTTATCACAATGGTTTCGAAACTACGCACTTCTGAAATTTTCCTTTTCTCTAGTAAACCCATTCCCTCATATTGACGACTTGACGACTCTGTAAAAGTCACTTTGTGAAACCATTGTGATAAATAGAGCATTTGCTTTAAAAAAAAAAATCCTTTTCTGTAATTAATGCTCCTTTTCGGTAGATTTATTCAAAGAGGTTGTATCTAATAATAGCCTATAAGGTAATGGTTTAATGCTCCTTTTCGGTAGATTTATTCAAAGAGATAGGATCTAAAAATAGCCTATGAGGGAAAGATTTATTATACCAAATTTATATAGCGCTCTTTTCACTCAGGATCATTATGCGCATTCAATAGCGTTTAAATTTCAACGGGATAATTATATAGATAATGATGATGCGACTACCTGTATGTACAAATTGAGGGTAAGGTGAAACTATCAAGTCTATGGTCAACACATGGTTATTTATCCTTTACTTGATAAAGATACATGTGCATTTTTAGAGCAAAATCAGACAATATTTAAATTTCAACCAATCACAGGCCATCATCAGCTTACCATGGCAAACAACACGTTTGAAACATCTGCCATTAAGTTCTGGGTACCCAAATACCCCAACATAACAATTTTCAGCAAAATCGAATACCATCCAAATTGTGACCAGGAGCCACCACTCCATTGCCATAGCATTGATGGCTTATGAAATATATACGATCGAGTTCTGGGTACCGAAGTACCCCTACGTACCAATGTTCAGCAAAATCAAACAATATGGAGAATTTGGCCAATCAGATCCCATCATTTAATGACTATGGCAGCTAATACTTTAAAAACACCTGTCAATCATTCGGAGTACTGAAATATCCTGACATACCAACTTTCATCAAAATTGAACAATATCTAAATTTTGAACAATCAGAGCCAACCACTTAACTACGATGAAAACCAATATTTTCTAGTGGTCACATTTTTTGTTTAATCTTTATGAAACTTGGTCCGAATGATAATATCTCGGACAAGCTCGAAAATTGGTAATGTGGGGTCAAAAACTAGGTCACTAGTTTGATTTTCGATCAAGGCAGCTGAGCTTGGGTGTTCAATCACCTTTAGTGATAATTATAGTTATAACTATTTTGTCCATGAATATTCAGTAAATGTAGGTACTGAAATTTGAATTCGATATAGAACAGGGAAAAGGTTAAATGAAAAAAAAACAATATAAGAGATAAAATAATTGATAAAACAAGATTATTGGTACAAAACTGATGGAGATTGACCATGTGTAAATGTAAATTTTGCAGGACAGCAGGTGTTGTCAGTCCCAATGTCATCAATGGCTCCACCTATGCCCATGCTACAGCCACCCCCACAAAGTACTCTGCTCCCACCCCCTCCAGGTAAGCAACCCTGACAAGTTAATCATGTAAATTGTATGTGTCAGATTTGCAATACTGATATTTCCATTATTTACTTAACTTATAAACCATTTACTACATGAATAATCGTATCTATATTATATCATAAGCAAACAGAGCAGACCCAGATCAGATGGCTCCAACGTAGAGACTCATTTAAAAAGTCGACTATACAAGCAGCTATGCAGCTCCTAAAGGAGCTGTTTGATCAGGGTCTGCTCTGGTTACTAATGGAGTTTGATAGATCTGTTTTTATGCCCCCGCCTTTATGCGATCAGGGCATTAAGTTTTACCCTTGTCCGTCCGTACCTGCGTCAAGGATTGCTTGGCTTGTGTCGGATGGAATGATTTGATATTTGGTCTGAAGCATTATCATAGTAAGTTGTAACGTGTCTCCCCTTTTCAGGTCTGTGGTTCATCTACTTCCTGTTTGCCGACACTTTGATTGAATTTTGGTGATTGTTTGATGACCAAAATATTCGTTAAAGATTTCTTCGCTTGTGTAAGCTGCAATGATTTGATACTTGGTCTGAAGCATAGTCATAGTGAGTTGTACCGTGTCTCCCCTTTTCAGGTCTGTCATTCATCTACTTCCTGTTTGCTGGCGGGGTCATCCGTGTCCCATGGGCACATTTTCTTTTATTTGAGTTTTTAAAATTGCTATAATGTTCCACCTTCCATATTTCATTTTAACTATTAAACTATTTTGTCCATGAATAATCAGTAGGTATTAAAATTTTGAATGAACATAGAACAGAGAAAGGATTAAAATTTTATATAACCGGTATATAAAATCAGAAAGGAAAAAATTGGGATTTCAAAGAAAATTAAATCACAACTAGAAATTTGTATCGAGTGATTTTGTTTTACTGAGCATGGCCTCTGCTTTGAACAGACCCTTTGGCATGTATGTTAGAAAAGACTATGAAACTTTGTATTGTTAGAAATGTTCCATGCGATTTTCATAATGTGCGTGATGTTTGATTTGGAATCCATGTATGTTTTCAAACAATTTGTTCTTTCACTTTGCAGTTCCAGGTCAACTTATACAACAGCCACCTCCTGGTCAGGCTTTTGCTCCCAACTCCAGCATTGGCCAGCCTGTTCAGGCCTTTGCCCCGCCCTCCAGTGTTGGCCAACCAATCCAGCAACCTCATCCTGTGCAAGCATTTGCCCCACCCTCCAGTGTTGGCCAACCTGTTCAGGCTTTTGCTCAGCCCTCCAGTGTTGGCCAGCCAATGCAGCAGCCACATCCAGTTCAGGCATTTGCCCCGCCCTCCAGTGTTGGCCAGCCAATACAGCAGTATGTGCAGACGTCAGAACAGCAGATAATGGGTATAAACAGCAGTGTACTTGCTTTGAATATCAGTTGTAAAATCTTGTGAAATGTTAGATTAACCCCCCCCCCCCCCCCCCCCCCCTTTCCCTCATATAAACGTGTTTTCACGCATTTGCAAATGGAATAGACCAAGATCAGACGGCTCCTCTAGGAGCCGTCTGATCAGGTTCTGCTCTGTTTGCCAATGGAATTTGATGGATCAATTTCTTTACTTTCTAAAGTGACTATAATGTTCCACCTTCCATAATTCATTATAACTTCTTTGTCCATGAATTATATTCAGTAGGTATTTGAATTTGGAATAAACATATAACAGGGAAAGGGTTAACCTTTTACACCATGAATATTCATGTAACAAATAATGGCACCATGACTATTAATGAATGAATTTTCATAATGGCATATAGAAAAAGGAAATTTTGGCCAAAGCAAAAGGCAGAAACAGCTGACTCAGGTTTATATTATTTCGTAAGCAAACAGACCTGACACTGATCAGGCGGTTCCTATTGGGGCCATCTGAATTGGATCTACTCTGTTTGCAAAGGCTTTAAAAGGCAAACCTACAGAGTAAAGGGGTAGCCCTTGGAATGCAGGAAACAACTATACTGGATCTGCACTGTTTGTCATTCAAAAGCTTCACAAATATGATACTGAATGGGCTCAATAGTTAACCCTTGCCTTCATATTTATAAATGTGTTTACACACGTCTGCAAACAGGGTATACCCAGATCAGACAGCTCCTATAGGAGACATCTGATCAGGGTCTACTCTGTTTGCTAATATAATTTGATAGATCTGTTTCTTTACTTTCTAAAATGACTACAGTGTTCCCCACCTTCCATATTTTATTATAACTATTTTGTTCATGAATGTTCAGTAGGTATTGAACTTTGGAATAAACATGGAATAGGGAAAAGGTTAAACAATGGTGGGCCATTCCACTTGGATAATTCATGATCAATTCATGCTTTAACCCTTTCCCTGTTCTATGTTTATTCAAAATTTGAATACCTACTGAATATTCATGGACAAAATAGTTATAATGAAATTTGGTAGATTGAACACCACAGCCATTTTAGAAACTAAAGAAATAGATCTATCAAATTTCATTAGCAAACAGGGTAGACCCTGATCAGACGGCTCCTACAGGAGCCGTCTGATCTGGGTCTACTCTGTTTGCAAATGCGTTAAAACAGGTTTATATGAGGGAAAGGGTTAAGAATGAGGTGATTTTGATTTGCTAACAAAGTGAGGTGGGCAGTGATCTGTAGGAGCATTCTTTTCATTTTGCATATTAACCCCTTTCCTTCATAACACCTTTCAATGCCTTTGGAAACAAAGCAGACACTGATCAGACAGCTCCTCTAGGAACTATCTGATCAGAGTCTGCGCTGTTTGCTTATGGAAATATACAGATCTGATTCCACAGTTTCTGTAAAAAAAAAATTCCTTGAGCATATTACATTATAAAAGTGATTCATGCACAAATTTTTTTTTAGGGTAATAAATAAATCCACACTTTAGAAAGCTACCACATATTCTGAAGACCTAGAGGAGAAGTCCAATTTTATTCATAACAGTCAAAGCTATTGACTTGTATTGTGGAACATATATTTACCATCTTAAGCTCTTTATGAATTATCCGTGTCTATTAATCGTGATATTGTGTTTGCAGCCAGTCAACAACAGATCCTAGTGAGTCTGGCTCCTGGTCAGCAGCCTGGTCAGATGGTCATCTCTTCCATGAATGGCCAGCCGCTACCCCAACCACCACAGGTTCAGCAAGTTACACAGGTAGGTAGCCACAGTAGTCTGCTTATGAATGGTTTGAAAATATGCTAGCTGTATTTCAAAATAAGATATTATGGCCCTTTGGTTGACAGAAAAAAAATATTTTAAATATTTTACGCCCCATCCAAACAAAGTTACATACACTTTTCTCGTGTTTCTGCCTGTGGCTGATGAAGTTAAAAATGTTTGGTCTTTCTTAATCCTTTCCTCCATAAATACGCCTTTCTACGCCTCTGTAAAAATCACTTTATGAAACCATGGTGATAAATAGAGCATTTGCTCCTATAGGAGCAAATGCTCTATTTATCACAATGGTTTCAAACTACAAAATTATAAAATTTCACTTTTCTCTAATAAATGCTCTTTTCGGATATATTCAAAGAAGTTGGGTCTAAAAATAGTAATGGAGGAATGGGTTAATACTAAAAAGTATTTAGCTGATCGTCTGTGGTGTACTCATTCTGATTTGCCTAATCTGTTTAACCCTTTCTATTTTGCATATTCATGGAAGAAATAATGGCATCTTGAATATTAGCTGAGTGAAATAGCATTTTATTATTTGAAGGAAAGGGTTGTATTGATTCAACCCTTTAGGCGTCAAGTTTCTAATTGTCGTCTGCAATCCAATATTGTTAAATCATATGGTAAAATAAGGAACTGAGATAAATAAATACAAATTTCAAAGGAGTAAAGCACAGATATAGAAATAGAGTTGAGGCGTCTGATCTGGGACTGCACTATTTGTCGTATTGCATTTTTGGGACATTGGCGGTATAGGGGTTAACTCTACCAACACTATTGACGGATATTTGATTAGCTTTGCATATTATTTAAATCCTGTGAAAACACGTAGTAACATAGTGTCTTTAGAATCCAAAATTGTTACTTACAGTCACTTAATCAACCAGCAGCTGATTTGGGTCTGCAATATTTGCTGCCCTATTTGTCAGGGGAAAGTTGAGATTAGGTTTCTTAACCCTTTCAGTCAAATGTTCATGTAAGAAATGATGACATAGATATTTATAAGTCACAATGACATGTTCGTAGGATTGTTTGGTATTGATAGAAACTATTGAGTCATAATTTCATAAGCAAAGTTACAGATAAAGGAGCATACTCAAATACTGAAATAGTCATTTCTCTACCAAATCCTATGTTGTGACCACTCTTTAGAATCGTCTCATCGAGGTGGTTCTAAAGAGTGGTTACAACATCGGTTTTGGCGGAAAAATAATGAAATTATTCTTAAACATGTTTTGATTTACACGTCTTATCTGGACCTTTGAAAAGCATTTATATGAAGGAACAGGTTAATATGTAGGGTTATTACTGTACTTTACTTATTTCTGGGACTGCTCGGCACAGATTTGACTATATTTACCTCTGTAATAGATACAACAGCCTGTTGGCCCTCCTGGTGCCCTGCAGATTCAGCCTCAGCCTGCAGGGCTTCATCCACAGCAAGCAGCTCTAGCCCAGCCTCAGTTACAGCCTGGAACTATACAACAGGTTGGTCTACAGCAACAAGCAGGTCTCCAGCAGCCACAGATTACTCTGCAACAGCAACAGCCATTACAACAACAAACCATTTTTCAGGTTAGCTGGAATATTGAAATTTAGATAAAGTTGAACTTCCATACTTCAAACTCAGATAACTTGAACTGCATTATAACTCGAAATTCAAATTTGGTCCTTCTAAAATGTATTGCTATATATATCTAGAAACATATTTGACAGCTTAATTCAGGTCAAAAGTAATGCTGACAGCGCATTCAGGAGATTTCAGCATTACTTTAGACCTGCATTAAGCTGTTGAACTTTTGAATTTTTCAATCGGATAACTTGAATCTCTGTTATCTCGAAGTAAATTGTATGGTCCCCTGAAATTAGAGATATCAAAGTTCAACTGCCATTATCTTTGAGCAAATGTGTGATACTTGTCATATATGTGTGTTTAAATTCTGAGCTTTAACATTCTTAATTTCATATCGAGTCAAAAGAGTCAACTATTAAGTAAAGTT
Source organism: Azorinus chamasolen (assembly GCA_963576725.1). Classification (NCBI taxonomy): domain Eukaryota; kingdom Metazoa; phylum Mollusca; class Bivalvia; order Cardiida; family Solecurtidae; genus Azorinus; species Azorinus chamasolen. Next base: position 65,413,015 of record OY755239.1, on the reverse strand, counting down.
AATAGGCCTGTTAATTGACAAATTGCAAGTTGATTTATATAAGGACTACCAGCATGGATGTTTTGAGGCCCAGATAGACCTGTAGATTGAAACATTTTCAAGGAAAAGTTGAAAACCAGGGGACAATTTTTTTTTAAAACAGGACTCGTCCTACAGGACGAGTTACTTATAAAATCCACTCGTCCTGCAACGGTATTACTCGTCCTTCTTTTTAGTATGAAATTAATAAACAAAACACTTTGTGTGTTTTTCACTTTTGGAATGCCATTCTGTTTCTTTTCTATACTTGTCTCTAACCCCTATAACTAGGGTAGCTTTCGGATCTTAAAGGTCAGGGTATTTTCTACAAACGGAACAAAATAGCACCCCTTCTTCCATTTTCGCCCATGGAAATTTGCTGAACCAGTCATTTTGTGCAGTTCGAGCTCGCTTAAATATATCGTAATCTTTCTGAGTGGCTTTTCTTTTTGCAGTTCTTGCCTTTTCTTTCTCTGACTCGCGCTCTTTCTCTCTTTTTTTCATCCCCGGCCGCGACAGACCAAAAGTCGTTAAAAGTTGGTACTAGTAGCTCCCTTGTCAACGCTTGACATTAAAGGTGTAGTTCTAGGACTGGTTGGCCTGGTGTCAGGATAATGTGACTGAGTGGGGTGCCCTTGCCATGTACCTGCAGTAGGGGTATTCCAGTGAGACAGCACTATAACTTGTCTCATGCGGGTGCCGTCTGAAAATAACTGAAAGACTGTTGGTCTGACGTAAAACCCAACTCACTCACTCATCGTCTCCTACATCTTGTAAAAATTTTCTGATGTCCAACATCTTCAGCTGCTGAGGCTTTTGACTGGTTTACATACTTAATATTTGAGAGCAGACAAGGCATAAAAATCAACATTTTCTTCGACGCAGTCTAACCATAACAACCCGCACTTGGAAACATTTTTCGGTTCTATTCTTCGGCGCATGAGACTCCCTTTTTTCGGCTCCCTGGCGTTATCGACGGTTAATTAAAACATGTACTGAACTGAATAGTTTAAGTTTCGGCATATCTCTGAACGAGTAATTAATTATCCAAGCAATTTGCTCCATATTTTGATAGCATAGTATGGCAGAATAATATTATGAAATTAACACGTTTTACTTTTACAGACCCAAAGTCAAGTTTTAATTAATTTGAAAAATCTGAATCAAAATTAAATGTGTGTGATTTTTCCACTACAGGCTTTTTCTGTATCAAAATTTACATTGCTAAATTGTTGCCATACGTTTCTCCGAAAAATTCAAACTTGTTTATTCAACATTGTCACGGATCTGTATGGCCGTCAACATGATATAATGATACCGGGATAATCTGGTAGTAGGGGACCAACTATTAGTATTTCTATAATGCATGTCTTCGTTTCCGGTTTCATTTTGCTTGAGGTTTTGATGATTTACAATAAATAGATTAAGCATGTTCGCTATGGAAAAATTGCTATGAGGTAGCTATAACATTCTGTTATTTTTTTCTCTCAGAAAACTGACTCGTCCTGAAGGACGACCTGACTGGAAAATTTACTCGTCCTTTCCCTTTTCCACTCGTAATTACGAGAGGACAAGTGGAATTTATGTCCCCTGATCTATTGCTCTGATATCTATTAACCCTTTCCCTGTTCTACGTTTACTCCAAATTTCAATAACTGCTGAATATTAATGGAAAAATATTTACAACGAAATATCAAAGCTAGAACATTGTAGCCATTTTAGAAAGTAAAGAAACAGATCTTCCAAATTCCACCTGCAAACAGAGCAGACCCTGATCAGATGGCTCCTATAGGTCTACTGGGTCTACTCTGTTTGTAAATGCGTGAAAATACGTTTATATGAGGGAAAAGGTTGAAATAAGAAGGAACATATATGTTTTGATAGATTTTATGTCATAATGGTACAAATTTCTAGAAACAAAGCAATACTGTTTAATTTCAGCAGACCGGCTTGCAATCTGCCCAGCCCCAGCTGATACAACAGCCCCCACCCCCTCCGGGCCTTCAGCAGATACCTGCAAACATGCAGCCCCTTCAGCAACATTCCCCTCAGCCAGTCCAGCCCCTACAGCAACAGCAGCAAGCAGGGCCAGTACAGCAGCAGCTGATGCCTGTAGGTCAGACAGTGGTGCAGGCAGGGATCCCCACATCAACTTCCTGGGGCAACAGTGCCCCAGTCTCATACTCTCCAGCTGCACCTGCACATTCCTTCTCTATGCCAGCCATGCAACCTAGTCAGGTCAGTTTTTCTTATCTTCATAAATACGGTACTATACAGGGTCCACATTCATTAACATTTTAGTCATAACATGTGAAGGATGGGAACATTAGTACATATGCCCTTTGCAAACAGTGTAAACTCAGATTAAAAGGCTCCAGAGAGAGCCCTTTGATCAGGGTCTGCACTGTTTATTATGAAAATCATTTTCTTTAATGGTAAAGTTTGAAACATTTTCTTATTAATTAAAATATTTTTTCATGCCTTTGCAAACAGAGTAGACTCAGATGGCTCCTTTAGGAGGTTTTATCAAAGCAAATTTTTTTTTTGAAAATTTGATGCAATAAGAATTCAAGTAATAATTATTCCTGATTTCATTATTTCTTCCATGAATATTGAACATAAATATGTCTTTCTACGCCTCTGAACACAGAGCAGACCCAGATCAGGGCCTGCTCTGTATGCTTATGGAATAATATAGATATAATTTTCCAGTATCTGTTTTGGAAAAAAAATTGCATGTGTTAATATGCCGTTTTTAAATTTAATCTAATCAATATTCCTGAGGTCATCATTTCTGTCTTGAATATCCATGGAGTAAAGAGTTACATTCATGAAATTTTTATTATACCACATTTATATAGCACTCTTTTCACACAGGATATGTATGTTCAAAAGCGCTGGAAATATCTGAGCATGCTTAAACATTGCTTTTACCGAAAGAAATTTGAGTGTGCGATGTAAGGCTTTATAATAATATGCACATCAATGTTGAGCTCTTTAATTTTTGAAAAACTGTCAAGGGCAACTCACAGTTGACTGTATAGGCCATGGGCTATTTTCCAGTCAGATTTTTCTGCCCTTGAAATTTTGGAAAAAATTGGAATAGTCAAACTTTGTCATATTTATAAATATAGATTATGAAGTATTGACTCGCATTTTATATTCAAATTTAACAGGATTTTTTTGTTTTGGTAGAAACGCTAGAACCAGATCTGTAATAATTTCATTAACCCTTTCCTCCATACATACGCCTTTCTACGCCTCTGTAAAAGTCACTTTATGAAACCATTGTGATAAATAGAGCATTTGCTCCGATAGGAGCAAATGCTCTATTTATCACAATGGTTTCAAAATTACACAATACTAAATTCTTTTCTCTGGTAAATGCTCCTTTTCTGTAGATTGATTCAAAGAAGTTGTGTCTAAAAGTAGCCTGTGGAGGAAAGGGTTAAGAAACAGGGCAGATCTTGATTGCAAAGACGTGAAAAAGTGATTATATGAGGGAAATGGTTAAATGTCTATTAAAGCTGGTTTTCTCTCTGACAGCAAAATCAATATTACTTTACAATCTCTGTTAATAGTACAGTCCTGGACCAGATGCTTTATTTTAGTGTTGTTACTGACCTGGAACAACATTGATCAGTGGCAATATCAGGTGACTTTCATTCATGTGACTGTCAAGTTTTATGTATTTTTTATACTCATTGCATGCAGACCCATAGATATAAGGTGTATTTCAACTGCTTAAAACCCTTTCCCTGTTTAATATTCGTGAAAGAAATAATGATGTCATGAATATCAATTAGCTGATTTTTATATGGGGTATAAGTGCACACGGGTTTATGGTATTGACAGAAACTGTGGAGTTAGATCTGTTTAGTTTCATAATCAATCAGAGCAGACCCTGATCTTATGTCTCCTATAGGTCTACTCTGTTTGCAAATGCATGAAAAAGCGTTCATATGAAGAAAAGGGTTTAAAAAAAACTATGTAGTCATCAGTTAAGAACTGTCTTGGAGAGAAGATGTTAAAAGAGTAGTCACATCAAGAAGTCTGTTTAGGGAATAAAGATGGTATTTATTGAAATAATTTCAAACCCTTTATGTCATAAATATAAATGTTAGAAATAATGACATCATGCATATTAATTAGATGAATGTATATGATTACACGTGTACACAGCAAATTTAGGCTGTGGCAGGAACTAAAGAATCATGTCTGTAGTATTGTGTAAACAAACAGAGAAGACCCTGATTAAGCAGCTGCTACAGGAGCCATCTGATCTGGGTCTACACTGTTTGCCAAGGTGCTAAGTGGTGTATTTATGGAATATAGGGTTAATTAACCCTTTCCACCATAAATACGCCTTTCTACGCCTCTTTAAAGGTCACTTTTTGAAACCAATGTGATAAATAGAGCATATGCTCCTAAATATGCTCCTAAGGAGCAAATGCTCTATTTATCTCAATGGTTTCAGAACTACAGAATTCTAAAGTTTTCCTTTTCTGTAGTTAATGATCCTTTTCGATAGATTTATTCAAAAGAGGTTGGATGTAAAAATAGACTATGAGGGAATGGGTTAATTAGATGAATGTTTATGATTACACGTGTACACAGCAAATTAAGGCTGTGACAGGAACTAAAGAATCATGTCTGTAGTATTGTGTAAGACAGAAGAGCAGACCCTGATTAAGCAGCGGTTACAGGAGCCATCTGATCTGGATCTACACTGTTTGCAAAGGTGTTAAATAGCGTATTTATGGAATATAGAGTTAATTAGCCCTTTCCTCCATAAATACACCTTTCTACGCCTCTGTAAAAGTCACTTTTTGAAACAATTATGATAAATAGAACATTTGCTCTTATTAAGGAGCAAATGCTCTATTACAATGGATTCAGAACTACAAAATTCTAAAAGTTTCCTTTTCTGTAGTTAATGCTCCTTTTCGGTAGATTTATTCAAAAGGGTTGGATCTAAAAACAGCCTATGAGGGAATTGTTTACAGGAGCCATCTTCACTGTTTGCAAAGGTGTTAAATGGCGTATTTATGGAGTATAGGGTTACTAAATGCAACTTGTATATGCTTCTGTCTACAGGGAAATGGCAGTGTGATCATGAGCTCTCCTCAGTCACAGCCCACAGTTAGCTCCATGTCGAGTTCTCCTGTCTCTTCCTCGGGCTACGTGTATAACCCTGGGCCTCGGGAAGAGCCTAAACGCAGGTTCACTGAGGTCAAACAAGAAGACAAGGTACCTGAAAATCTGCTGGGGTATGAGGTATGTATTGATATGGAAGAACATAATTTTTATGCCCCCATTGACGATAGTGTGGGGCATATTGTTTTTGACCTGTCTGTTTGTCTGTTTGTTTGTTTGTCAGCAACTTTAACATCCCATTGACGATAGTCGGGTGGGCATATTATTTTTGCCCTGTCTGTTTGTCTGTTTGTTTGTTTGTCAGCAACTTTAACAGTGGTCATAACTTTTGAGCCAGTACATATAGAGACTTGATATTTGGCATACATATGTATCTCATAAAGCCGCACATTTTGAGGAGTGACATGTCAAGGTCAAGGTCATCCTTCGAGGTCAGAGGTCAAATATATGGGTCAAATCACCGACTTTAACATTGGCCATAACTTTTGAACCAGTAGAGATAGAGACTTGATATTTGGCATGCTTGTGTATCACATGAGGTTGCACATTTTGAGAGGTGACATGTCAAGGTCAAGGTCATCCTTCAAGGTCAGAGGTCAAATATATGAAGGGGCATAGTGTTTCACAAACACATCTTGTTTAATGCAATATTGGTTAGTTCTTTTCCTGATACTAAGCACTTTTCACGCATTTGCCAACAAAGTAGACCTAGATCAGACAGCTCTTGTAGGTCTTGTCTGATCAGGGTCTGCTCTGTTTGCTTTATATAGATTAATGTAGATCTGATGCTACAGTTTCTTCCGTGGTTAAAAGTTCCCTTGTAAGTTATGCTGTTAAAACACCTGTAATTAATTTTGGTACAGATATTATGTCAGAATATTCATCACGTTCAGAGTTAACACATTCCTTTCTAGTGACGCATTTTGGCGCCTCTGTAAAAGTCACATTGTGAAATCATTGTGATAAATAGAGCATTGGGTCCATAGGACCAAATGCTCTCTTTGTCACAATGGTTTCAAAATTACACAATTCTAAAAGTCTCCTTTTCTATAGTTAATGCTTCTTTAACATTTCTTATTTTGTTAGCATGGACCTCCTCACCTGGCTAACTTGGTGGTGCAGCCAGGCCAGCCACAGCAGCCCCAATCCCCAGCTGATGGCACTACCACTGTGCTACAGGCCTCAGACTCAAATCTTCAGCCACAGCCACAGCCACAGCAATATGAGGGGCTTGTGCCATCAAACTACAGGGGTCAAGTGGTGCTTCAACAACAAGGGGGTGGGATTCAGACTGTTACAACTGTTCAGCATATACCTCAACAAGCATATGAACAACAGAGGTGAGAAATTACCAGTATTAACCCTTTCCTCCATAAATACTCCTTTCTACATCTCTGTAATAATAACTTCTTGAAACCATTGTGACAAATAGAGCATTTGCTCCTATAGGAGCAAATGCTCTATTTATCACAATGATTTTAAACTACAAAAATCTGAAATTTTACTTTTCTCTAGTAAATGCTCCCTTTGGGTAAATTCATTTAAAAAGGTTGGGTCTAAAAATAGCTTATGGAAGAAAGAATTAAACCCTTTCCCTTATGTAAATAAAATGCTTTTTCACACCTTGGCAAACAAAGTAGACCCAGATTAGACAGTCCAATAAAATCTGTATTGTATGGATGAAATCCATATCGAAATTTCTACGAGTCCATGCGGCTTTGTGCTGCTGTTGTTGGTTTCTTTAATCAGCTTCCAGGATGCATTGAACTATTTAGTGAACTGTTTCTTCAGCTATAGTATAAGCTGTTAAAATGAATATTGTATATAGATATGCAGCAATGTGCTAAAACAGGTGTTATAATCTTAAATATATATAGTTTTTATTCAAACAGCTCATATTATAACTAAATCTTGGCAAATTTATGCATAAAATATATTAAAAATGAATACTAGGCCTATGCAAAGTCTGATTTTTCACAAACTAAACAAATTTTCTTCCTTTTCACACTTAAAAAAACTATTGTTTTATCCAGTATAGCATTCAAGACTGTGTACCCATCCAATGCTTTTCAGTACGGGACTCAACAATGTATAATAACTTCATGTTAACTATCTGCAAATGAATATTTGTTTTACAGGAGTGAGATGGAGGAGAGAGTGCAGATGGCCAACCTTGTTACATCCCCAGGCCCGCAGCCAGTCTACACACAAACAAACAGTGACAAAATACTGATGCCTCCTCCTCCACCTATGTGTATGTTCCTTGATTTGGAAGAAAAATATGCTTTCATTAACCCTTTCCTTTGTATAAACAGGGTAAACTGGACAAACCCTGATCAGACAGCTCCTGTAGGAGCCATCTGATCAGAGTCTGCTCTGTTTGCATCTGTAATTATATAGATTTAATCCTGACTTTAGAAAATAATTTCCTTATAGATGTTTACCATGTAAAAATTGAATTAATGGATATTCATGAAGTGATCAATTGAAGTAAAAAATGTTGGATAAGGAACGGGTTACCACACAAATGTCTTCAGGTTTAAGCCATCTCAAATCTTGGAGAAAAAATAATTTAGAATTGTATGGATGTATCAACTCATTATGTCTCCCCCCATATTTATATGGGGGAGACATATTGTTTTCGTGAGAGTTGTCTGTCTGTCCGTCTGTCTGTCACACTTTTTGTCCGGACGATAACTTCAATATGCCTGATGCCAGTTGATTGAAACTTCATATATGGAAAGAGCATAATGAGAGGAAGTGTCATGCACAAGGTCCATAACTCTGGCTTCACTAATATTGGAGTTATTGCCCTTTGTAAAAAAAATCACACTTTTTTGTCCGGACGATAACTCCTATATGGCTCATGCCATTGGATTGAAACTTCATATATGGAAAGATCATGACGAGAGGAAGTGTCATGCACAAGGTCCATAACTCTGACTTCACTAATATTGGAGTTATTGCCCTTTGTAAAAAATATCATAATTTTTTGTCCGGACAATAACTTCAATATGCCTGATGCCAGTTGATTGAAACTTCATATATGGAAAGAGCATAATGAGAGGAAGTGTCATGCACAAGGTCCATAACTCTGGCTTCACTAATATTGGAGTTATTGCCCTTTGTAAAAAAAATCATAATTTTTTGTCCGGACAATAACTTCAATATGCCTGATGCCATTGGATTGAAACTTCATATATGGAAAGATCATAACGAGAGGAAGTGTCATGCAGAAGGTACATAACTCTGGCTTCACTAATATAGGAGTTATTGCCCTTTGTAAAAAAAATCACACTTTTTTGTCCGGACGATAACTTCTATATGGCTCATGCCATTGGATTTAAACTTCATATATGGAAAGATCATAATGAGAGGAAGTGTCATGCACAAGGTCCATAACTCTGGCTTCACTAATATTGGAGTTATTGCACTTTGTAAAAAAAAAATCACACTTTTTTGTCCGGACGATAACTTCTATATGGCTCATGCCATTGGATTGAAACTTCGTATATGGAAAGATCATAACGAGAGGAAGTGTCATGCACAAGGTCCATAACTCTGGCTTCACTAATATTGGAGTTATTATGTCTCCCCCATTTATGGGGAGATATATTGTTTTTGCCAGAGTTGTCTGTCTGTCCGTCCGTCCGTCCGTCCGCACTCACGAAAGGGTAGTTGTGTGACTTTTTTTAACTAGTCCCACAAGTAAAATCATTAACCTGGCCATCTCTTGTGACATTAACCTGGCCATTTCTTGTGACATTAACCTGGCCAGTTGTGGGACATAGGGTTTGGGTTAGGGTTAGCTTCCAGATCATTCTTTTCCAAAGTTAGAGCCAAAAATAGTTTTTCTTGTGGGACTAGTCACACAAGAAAAGATCAAAGGAAAAAGTCACACAACTACCCATCCGTTAGTATGTCCGTCTGTCCGTCCGTCCGTCTGTCCGTCTGTCCGTCACAAACTTGTGTCGCGCGTATCTCTGAAACCAGTTGGGCTAGAGTCACCAAACTTCACAAGAATGTTCACCAGCATGATTTGTTGTGCACCTGGGTTTTTTGAATTGTCTCCCCCTGATAATTTTGGAGTTATTGCCCCTGATGACTTAAAATTAGAAAAACTTTGTGTCGCGCGTATCTCTGAAACCGCTGGTACTAGAGTCACCAAACTTCACAGGAATGTTCACCAGCATGAGTTGTTGTGCACCTATGGTTTTTGAATTGTCTCCCCCTGATAATTCTTGAGTTATTGCCCCTGATATGAATACTTAAAATTTATACAAACTTTGTGTTGCGCGTATCTCTGAAACCAGTAGGGCTAGAGCCACCAAACTTCACAGGATTGTTCACAAGCATGAGTTGTTTTGCTCTTGGTTTTTTTAAATTGTCTCCCCCTGTTAACTTTGGAGTTACTGCCCCTGATGACTTAAAATTAGGCAAACTTTACTTAGTGTCGTGCATATCTCTGAAACCACTAGGGCTAGAGTCACCAAACTTCACAGGAATGTTGACCAGCATGAGTTGTTGTACAACTGGGATTTTTGAATTGTCTTCCCTTGATAACTTTGGAGTTATTGCCCCTGATATGATTACATAAAATTAGAGAAACTTTGTGTCATGCATATCTTTAAAACCACTAGGGCTAGAGTCACCAAACTTCACAGGAATGTTCACCAGCATGAGTTGTTGTGCACCTGGGTTTTTTAATTGTCTCCCCCTGATAATTCTTGAGTTACTGCCCCTGATATGTTAACTTAAAATTAGATAAACTTTGTGTTGCACGTATCTCTGAAACCAGTAGGGCTAGAGTCACCAAACTTCACAGGAATGTTCACCAGCATGAGTTTTTGTGCATCTGGGTTTTTTAATTGTCTCCCCTGATAACTTTGGAGTTACTGCCCCTTATGACTTAAATAAGAGAAACTTTACTTTGTGTCACATGTATCTCTGAAACCACTAGTACTAGAGTCACCAAACTTCACAAGAATGTTGACTAGCATGTGTTTTTGTGTACCTGGGGCTTTTGAATTGTCTCCCCCTGACAATGTTGGAGTTATTGCCCCTGATGACTTAAACATTAGACCCTGTTAAGTTTGGAGTTACAGACATTACACTTGTGTATTGGAAAGAGGATGGGAGGGGGAGACATCTGTTTTTGTGACAAAAACAAACCTCTAGTTGCCCTTTGTAAAAACAATCACAATTTTTTGTCCAGATGATTACTCCTATGTGACACATGCCATTGGAGTTAAACTTCATACATGGAACGATCATAATAAGAGAAAGTGTCATGCATAAGATCCTTAACTCGAGCTTCAATAAATTTAGAGTTATTCCCCCTTGTACATTTGTTTAATTCTTTCTTGTCAGGACGATAACTCCTACATGGCTCTTGCCATCGTATTGAAACTTCATACATGGAAAGAGCATGATGAGAGAAAGTGTCATGAACAAGGGCCATAATTCTGGCTTCAATACTTTTGAAGTTATTGCCCTTTGTTACATTTTTTGGCCGATCAATAACTCCTGTTTGACTGATGCTATTGGAATGACATTTTATTTTTGGAAAGAGCATGATGAAAGTAAGTGTCATGCACAAGGGCCATAAATCTGGTATCAGTATTTTTGGAGTTATTAGCTGTTATCATTTTCTTCTTGAAAAATGTAGTGTGGAAAACGCATAATGAGGGGAAGTTTCATTTATCAAGACCATAACATTTTTAGTGATATTGTTTTTATTAGAGGGGAGACATCCGTTTTTTTGACAAAAACCTCTAGTTCTCTCCTGTTGATGCCTTTTTTGCGCATCTGTAAAACTTGTTTATTGAATCATTTGTAAAAACACAGGAGCAAATGCTCTATTTATCACAATGGTTTAAAAACTACACAATTCTAAAAAGTCTCCTTTTCTATAGTTAATGCTCCTTTCTGGTAGATTATTTCAAAGAGGTTGGGCCTAATAATAGTCTAGGAGGGAATGAGTTAACTGGGGTCTTATGGCCTTTATAGTAAAACAAAAATTGTTCTACATTATGAATGAGCTGGTGACAAGCTTTGCAAATGGTTTAGATCCACATGAGAGTCAGAGTAACTTTATGTCTGTTCAGAACTGAAAATATTTGACACTCTGGCAAAATGTTTTAACCCTTTACTCCATAAATGCGCTTGTCTATTCCTTTTCAAACAGAGAAGACCCAGATCAGATGGCTCCTGTAGGAGCCATCTGATCTGGGTCTACTCTGTTTGCAAAGGAATAGAAAATATATTTGTAGAGTAAAGGGTTTAAGGCATGAAGAAAGTGTTTGTATGAAGGATCAGATTAACAAGAGTATGCATCTGTTAGTTTACTTCATGGCTAAGGTGAATTGATGATAGATGTTTGTATTATCTTATACTTTCTCCAGCTATTGCAGTAAAGAGGCAGGCATCCAGTTTATCACCGCAGGCAGGACAAGAACCTCGAAAAAAGGGAAAAGGTACTTTTATTATGTATGACATAGATTAAAACAAACCTATTTACTCCCATTAAGTCGAAAAATGAAACAACTTTTATTGTTATTCTAATAAATTACTCATTTCCTATAAATGAATGGGTTTAACCCATTCTCTCATAGGCTATTTTAAGACCCAATCTCTTTGAATAAATCTACCGAAAAGGAGTATTTATTAGAGAAAAGGAAAATGTTAGAATTGCTTAGTTTTGAAACCATTGTGAGATTAATATGGAGAAAATGCTCGATTTATAACAATGGTTTCAAGAACTGACTTTTATAGAGGTGTAGAAAGGTGTATTTACGCCTTTCAATGCCTCCTTTTACTCCATAAATATGCCTTTCAGATAGTGTAGGTCCAGATTAGACAGCGACTGTAGGGTCTGCTCTGTTTCCTGATCCAGATAAATATGATTCTACAAGGTTACGTGACGTTTCGTACTGAAACCCGTTTATCCCTGGACATTTCGTACCATTATTGAAAATGTTTTATTATGCCCCCGTCGACGATAGCCAGGGGGCATTATGTTTTGCACCTGTCCATCCTTCAGTCTGTCTGTCTGTGTATCATGCTTGTACGTACAGTTGGTTGTCAGTTTTTTATAGGGGCATCGCTGTGTCTTACAGACACCATTTTCTAGTTTATTTTAAGGGCATTCTTCTCAGGTTATTTAAGACCTTTCGAGAATTGTCTTAACTTGTTACTTAATTTTAGACCTAGGGAATTTAGCATGGCAGAAAATCTAGATTCAGATCTATATCATTTCATAAGCAAACAAAGCAGATTTGGATCTGACAGTTCCTACAGGAGTTGTCTGATCTGGGTCTAACGTGTTTACAAAGGTATGAAACATTGTTTCAGTCAGATAAAGGGTTAATGTAAAACAAATTGTATCAGTATTTATTATTCTAGCATTGTCATTGAAGGTTTGCGAGATGATGAGGAGGAGGATTTGGACATTCCATCTTCTATGGCGAGCCAAGGCAAGGAGTTTAAGAAATACTCGTACAATCAGTACTCTAGCAACCCTCAGCTATATCTTCCCCAGTCAGACGGTCAGAACCAAACATATGAACAAGTCACTGCCCACATTACCCAGCCACCAACAGTAACATACGAACAGCTTGTGGTACAGCCAGTACCCAACCAGGTCTTACAAGGCAACCAATCTCCAGGTCCTCTGCCTGGGGAGCAAATGAATATTGGGTACCAGCAGGATGCAGTGTCACCTGCCACACAGTTCCAGCCGCAGCAGCAGCCTCAATATCAGACTGAGGTCCAGCCAAGAGTTGCCACAAGTGTTTATATAGGTAAGGCCAGTGTGTACTTGTTGTTTTTTATTCTGTGAATACTGAATATTCAGTCATATGGTCCATCATTCTTTATATGCTAATGTTCAGATGGAAGGTATAATGTTTATCCGTATTCAGTAGGTATTGAAATTTTGAATAAACATAGAACAGGGAAAAGGTTAATTTCAGCTTTGCTTCATAAATTAAACATTAGATACAAACTTAATTATGTCTCCCCCCATATTTATATGGGGGAGACATATTGTTTTCGTGAGAGTTGTCTGTCTGTCCGTCTGTCCGTCTGTCTGTCACACTTTTTGTCCGGACGATAACTTCAATATGCCTGATGCCAGTTGATTGAAACTTCATATATGGAAAGAGCATAGTGAGAGGAAGTGTCATGCACAAGGTCCATAACTCTGGCTTCACTAATATTGGAGTTATTGCCCTTTGTAAAAAAAAAACACTTTTTTGTCCGGACGATAACTCCTATATGGCTCATGCCATTGGATTGAAACTTCATATATGGAAAGATCATGACAAGAGGAAGTGTCATGCACAAGGTCCATAACTCTGACTTCACTAATATTGGAGTTATTGCCCTTTGTAAAAAATATCATAATTTTTTGTCCGGACAATAACTTTGATATGCCTGATGCCAGTTGATTGAAACTTCATATATGGAAAGAGCATTATGAGAGGATCTGTCATGCACAAGGTCCATAACTCTGGCTTCACTAATATTGGAGTTATTGCCCTTTGTAAAAAATATCATAATTTTTTGTCCGGACAATAACTTCAATATGCCTGATGCCATTGGATTGAAACTTCATATATGGAAAGATCATAACGAGAGGAAGTATCATGCACAAGGTCCATAACTCTGGCTTCACTAATATTGGAGTTATTGCCCTTTGTAAAAACAATCACAATTTTTTGTCCAGATGATTACTCCTATGTGACACATGCCATTGGAGTGAAACTTCATACATTGAACGATCATAATAAGAAAAAGTGTCATGCATAAGATCCTTAACTCGAGCTTCAATAAATTTAGAGTTATTGCCCCTTGTACATCTGTTTAATTCTTTCTTGTCCGGACGATAACTCCTACATGGCTCTTGCCATCGTATTGAAACTTCATACATGGAAAGAGCATGATGAGAGAAAGTGTCATGAACAAGGGCCATAATTCTGGCTTCAATACTTTTGGAGTTATTGCCCTTTGTTACATTTTTTGGCCGATCAATAACTCCTGTTCGACTGATGCTATTGGAATGACATTTTATTTTTGGAAAGAGCATAATGAAAGTAAGTGTCATGCACAAGGGCCATAAATCTGGTATCAGTATTTTTGGAGTTATTAGCTGTTATCATTTTCTTCTTGAAAAATGTAGTGTGGAAAACGCATAATGAGGGGAAGTATCATTCATCAAGACCATAACATTTTTAGTGATTTCCCTTTACATATTGTTCTTATTAGAGGGGAGACATCCGTTTTTTTGACAAAAACCTCTAGTTTATATTTTATTTAACAAATGATTTTTTTCTTCTTTTCCAGCAGCCCCATCACAGCCCCCTCCCCCTCCTCAACAAGCAGTGTTTGGACAGGCAGGGGTCACTCAGACTTATATTCACTACACACCCCCTCCTCCCCCGCCTGTCTTGGAGGAGCAAACCCTACCCGGTCAGGAAGATCCCGCCCAAAAAGACAGTAGAGATGGGCGAGGCTTCAATGTTAAGTATGTAGGCATGCCCTTTAGCAGGGAGGACAAAAACCCAATACATCAGCCCCCGCCCCCTCCCCCACCCAGATCATATTGGTGAGATAATTTCCCAAAAGTCAGGCAAGGAGACTAGAAGGAATTCAAAGGTAGTGCTTGTCCAGAATAGCTGAGCCTCCCTCATTGTTGTCGACAATACAAGCATAAAATAGGCAATGAAAAGGCTTGGATATTGAAAGTAGTGCCTAGTCCAGAGGATTGTAGCCAGGCTACAAAGATGTGTGATAAGGGGCAATACTTCCTGTGAGTTGTGCATATCCATTGTAAGTGCTCACAAACATGGCCAGAAGAAGGAATTGCAGTTCAGTGGCTTTACTGATGTGTGCTGATAGTTGTCAATTTAGATGAGAAGTGATTGTATGTTCATGTGACAGGGAAATTTGAATGGGATTCAATACCAGTTGTGTTTGGAGGACTTTGTTTAATCCTTTAACCCTTCTCCTCCTACAAATGCCTTTTCATGACTTTGCAAACAGAGTAGACCCAGATCAGACAGCGTGTACAGGAGCTCGCTTATCTGGACCTGCTCTGGTTTTTTTATGGTATTATATAGATCTGATTTTACAGTTTTTGGTTTTAAGTTAATGAATATTCATGAAGTGATAAATTACAGGAACTTTTTATCATGGCAAAAAACAGTAGAATCAGACAATTGATATGGTTAAAATTGAGATTAATGGCAAGGCTGGTCTACAGTGCTTGGTCCTTTAACCCTTGCTTTTTATGCCTTCGCAAACAGGGTAGACTCAGAAGAGACAACTCCTAGAGGAGCTGTTCTTATCAGGGTTAACTCTGTTTACTAATGTGCAATAAATGTCATTATCTACTGTCAAGGAAGTTAGTTCCTTATTTTAACCATTTCACTGTAGAATACCCATGTATGAAATCATGAATAATTATTAATGGCATATGTTCAAATTATATTTTGTTATTGATGGAAACTATGGAGTTGGGTCTATTATAATTTTATTAGCAAACAGAGCAGACCCTCATCAGATCTGGGTCTACTGTGTTTGTAAAGGCATGGAAAAGCGTTTCTATTGAGGAAGGGGTTACCTACAATTATGATAATTCGTTGACTACATGTATCATAACTGGGTGAGTCTTGCTTCAAGGAAACAGTGTGAATGCTGTTTATTCAGTGGGATGGTCCATCTTTGTTTTTTGACATCTCACTATTTCAGTCATATAAACGTATTTTCATGCATTTGCAAACAGAGTAAACCTAAATTAGACGGCTCATATAGAAGTCGTCTGATCAGAGACTTTTCTGTTTGCTCATGGAATTTGAAAAAATGAGTCTTTACCTTCTAAAATGGCTACAATTTTTCACTTTCCATATTTAATTATAACTATTTTGTCCATGAATAGTCAGTAGGTATTGAATTTAGAATTAAAGGTAGAACAGGGAAAGGGTCAACAGTAGCGTACATTCAAAAGAAAAGGATTTAGGATAAGCAGGGCAGTCTCTGATCAGAGGGCTCTGAGTAGTGTCTTCACCATTCACAAATACCCAAATAGCTAATTTCCTGCCTTCACACAGTTACATCATACTTCAGTTAACCCCCTCCAACCTGGAATTCTACTAGAGTTTAGATACTTTTAGGCAGGTGGCTGCTTAATGCAGGGTGAAAGTCAGGCAGAAAGCTCCTATGTAGGAGCTTTCTGCATGACTTTCACCCTGCATTAAGCTGCCACCTGTCACCAAGACTGGTATTTATACTAAATTGAACGAATGGTTTAGAGGGGTTATACTGTACATGTATACTGTTTGTATTGAGTTTGTAGTAATTTTTACAATAAGTGGAGATACAGAATACATGTGTAACTGGGTTGATGAATACTAGACTGTACCTCATCACACACGATCCCAAACTGTCAGAATGCAAAGAAGTACTGCTTACTAATTAATCTAATTACTCAGTGTTGAAAGGCTTTTAAAGGTTAGTACTAGCAGTATTAGTACTGTTCACTGTATGAATATTCATTCAAGAAATAATGACACCGTGAATATTAACCCTTTCCTTGTTCAATATTCATGTAAGAACAAATGACATCATGAATATTTATTAGCTCAAAGTACTACAAAATCATATCTGTATCATATCAAAAGCAAACAGAGTAGACCCTGATCAGACGGCTCCTATTGGGAGCCGTCTGATCTGGTTCTAGTCCGTTTGCAAATGCGAGAAAACACGTTTATATGAGGAAAGGGTTAATTAATTATCAGAATGTTTATCATGGCAATGAACATGATAGTTATTTATGTGACAGAAACTGTACAGTCAGATGTATATAAGCAAACAGAGCAGACTCTGATCAGAGGAATCCATCTGATCTGGGTCTACACTGTTTGCAAAGGTGTAAAATGACATATTTATTGAGTTACCTAAAGGGTTTAAGACCTTTACTTTGAAATGGAAGTTCATTGGTTATTTGAATGTATGTATTTAAAATTGTTTGGCACCAAGTGCAAATATTGAATGCGTATTGTATTTTCATATATGCTGATTGAGATGTTAAGACTATATTACTATGTGAGTATACAGCTTTAGTTCTCATTCTTACCATATCTTCACCAAATGAGAAAAAATAAATGAATTAAAAAATATACGTGATTCAAGACTTGCTCATTACATACACCTATCTGTTAATTTTAACCATTTCCTTCATATAAACGTGATTTCACACATTTACAAACAGAGAATACCCAGATCAGACGGCTCCTCTGGGAGCCGTTTGATCAGGGTCTGCTCTGTTTGCTATTAATCGGAACTTGAAAGAGCTGTTTCTTTACTTTCTAAAAATGACTTCAGTTTTCTACCTTTCATATTTCATTATAACTATTTTGTTCACGAATATTCAGTAGTTGAAATTTGGAATTAATATATATGTATCATAGGGAAAGGGTTAAAACCGCCATCGGCAAACCCATGTTAATATTTGTAAATAGTTTGAATTCAAATTATAGCTCGGCATCTCTTCTAATCTAAATTAGAAATTGAAAGAAACGCCATACTTGAAAAAATCAGGTACACGATTTATTTGATAGCGTAATGGTCTGCATGTTAATACAGTTGAACTTCCGATATCTCGAACTTCGGGATAACTCGAACAAAAACTTTAGTCCTTCCAAAACTTAACAATACAGAATTGCTCTAAAATTTAACGCTACAGATATCTAGAATCACATGTGACAGCTTAATACAGGTCTAAAGTAATGCTGAAAGCTCCTGTAGGAGCTTTCAGCATTACTTTAGAACTATATTAAGCTGTGGCATTGAAAATCTGTTCAGATTAGAAATCTGATGAGTCGAACTCCTGTTATCTCGAACTAATTTGTACGGTCCCTTGAAGCTCAAGTTATCGAAGTTCATCTGTATTTCAGTCTTTTTATATCACCTCGAACAAAGTGTGGGCATCGGTGTACATAATAGCCATGGATAGTAGATGTGCAAAACGCACTTTCACCAGGCATTGCAGGATTATCTTCTCTTGAACTTTTTAGCTCACCAGAGCACAAAGTGCTCAAGGTGAGCTATTGTGATACCCCTGTGTCCGTCGTCCGTCTGTCTGTCCGTCAACAATTTCAAACGACTTCTTCTCTGAAACCGACTGCCCAATTGTAACCAAACTTGGTCAGATACATACTGTGGGTGGGTGCTTCAAAAGTTGTTAAAAGATAGTGGGCGGGGCCATCGGTCTTGTTGCCATGGCAACTGTACGCAAAATCTAGAAAAATCTTCTTCTCCAGAATGACTTCTCCAATTTGAATATAGTTTTCACCAAAATGTTTCTCAGTTGATAGACTTTAAAAGTTGTTAAAAGAATTTTGATCTGGCGAAAAACATGGCCGCCAGAGGGCGTGGTCATTTTTTCCATATATGGTAATATATGAAAATCTTTAAAAATCTTCTTCTCTGAAACCATTCTGTCCTAGACCATTGATATTTGGTATGTAGCATGATCTTATGGTCCTCTACAAAGATTGTTCAAATTATGACCCCCGGGCCAAAATTGGCCCCGCCCAAGGGCTTATCAGTTTTTCATTGGAAAATCTTTAAAAATCTTCTTCTCTGAAACTATAAGGCCTAGAACTTTGATATTTGGTATGTAGCATGATCTTATGGTCCTCTACAAAGAATGTTCAAATAATGACCCCTGGGCCAAAAATGGCCCAGCCCAAGGGCTTGTCAGTTTTTCATAGGAAAATCTTTAAAAATCTTCTTCTCTGAAACTGTAAGGCCTAGACCTTTGATATTTCGTATGTAGCATGATCTTATGGTCCTCTACTAAAGTTGTTCAAATTATGACCCCGGGGCCAAAAATGGCCCCGCCCCAGGGCTTATCAGTTTTTTAGCTCACCTGAGCCAAAGGCTCAAGGTGAGCTATTGTGACCGCCTGTCGTCCGTCGTCCGTCTGTCCGTCCGTCTGTCCGTTCACTTTTATTTCAAATGACTTCTTCTCCCAAACCACTGGGAGGATTTCAACCAAATTTCACAGAAATGTACCTTAGGATGTCCTCTATCAGTTTTGTTAAATTCATGACCCCCGGGCAAAAAATGGCCCCGCCCCACTACTTTTACAGGGTTTTTTTTGAAATCTTTAAAAATCTTTTTCTCTGAAACTACAATTTCTAGAGCTTTGATATTTGGTATATAGCATCATCTAATGGTCCTTTACCAAGTTTGTTAAAATGATGACCCCCGGGCCAAAAATGGCCCTGCCCTGGGGCTTGTAGTTTTTACATAGACTTATATAGGGAAACCTTTAAAAATCTTTTTGTCTGAAACCACATAATCTAGAGCTAAGATATTTGGTATGAAGCATCACTACCAGGTGTGTTCAAATAATGACCCCTGGGCCATAAATGGTCTCACCCTGGGGTTTTATGCTACTTAACATCAGAATCTGTAACACTTAAAAGGTAATTTCCTCACAGTTATTTCCCTTGTCCCACCAGCATAGCCATAAAGGACAAAGGGACATAACTGCATTGGAGTGCTAGTATCATTCTATTTATAACTATTTATAGTAAAATGTTGAAGGTGAATCAGTGTAGCTGTTTTAGAAGGCATAGAAACATCTATCAAATTCCATTAGCAAATAACAGACCTTGATCCTATAGGAGCCACCTTTTCTGGGTCTTCTCTGTTTGCAGATGCATGAAAACAAGTTTATATGAGAGAAATTAAGGGTTAAATATCAACTCCAGATCCTGAACTGCAGACCAGCAGCAGTTCAAAGATTACAGCTGCTGGGCAGTAAAATCTCTCCAGGTCAATGCATGACTCTTAACTCTTTGCATGCTAGTGGTGAAACTGTGATTACCTATGCAAACAGTTTGGATCCAGATGAGAGGCCGCATACTGCGGCATCTCATCAGGATCCAAACTGTTTATCATCTTAACCATATTTTTGCAAAAAAATGAAAGTAAGTTTATTTCAAAAATTGAAGCAGATGACAATAACTTTTTGTTGCAGACGAAACATTAAAGGCATTTTGACCCATTAACCCCAGTGTGTAGTGTGAGTGATGTTACATGGTGTCTTCCAATGTCTCTCAAATTAGATGTGAGAGATATAGGAAAGTAAACATTCAGCCAATCAAGGAAAATGATCACCATCTAGACTTTTGATCTGGGTCAAACCCAACTGATGTAAGTCATGGTAATGTTTAAGAAAACTGTGAAAACATGATTATATGCAATGGCCCAACTGATATAAGTCATGGTAATTCTTAAGAAAACATGATAATCCCCCCCCCCTAACAATGATAGGTGTTAAACTTACTACTGTGGATTAAGTCTGCTGCCCCTAAAAGCATCTTAAATATAACTTTTTTTTTATAAAATTTGATGATAACACATTAAAAAGTCCTAGCATGTCTGAATCTTGTATGATATTAATGAAATAACTGAGTAAATATAACTTAATTATAACAGTAGACGTAACTCTTCTCAATTTCAATTGTTAAAAATACTAATGACCCGTTTAATTGAATTATCATGAGATATTCACACCTAGAGCTAGACTTATTTCTAAACACCTATTAACCCTTAACCTATTTGCTTTGACAAAAATTCATCTGGGACTACTCTTGTTTGCTAATGCTTAAAAAAGTTGTTAATGCCATAAATAGAAGTTTTAGCTTTGAAAAAAACTGTAAAATCAAAACTATATCTTGTCAAATGTAAAAAGAGCAGACCCTGATCAGACAGCTTCTATAGCAGCCGTCTGATCTAGTCTACTCTTATTTTTAATGTGTAAAACACATTATTTCTCTGAAGAGAAGTTTTTGCTTTGACAAAAACTGTAGAATCCGATCTATATTGTGTCAAAAGAAACAGAGAAGACCCAGATCAGACAGCTTCCGTAGGTGTCGTCTGATCTGAGTATACTCTGTTTGCTAATGCATAAAAACAGCTTTATATGAGGGAAAGGGTTAAACGATTTTTAAAGATATTCTTATTGGTCATTTCACACAAAAACTGGCATTATGTACTGCCTAGCACTCTATTTGCCTATATACCTGGGTCAAGGTATAATTGCATAGCTTTATTGAAGTCATTTGAATTTCTCAAAGACCAGTTTTAGGCATTTTGAGCTAAGGCAAAAATGGCACAAATTGTAAACAGTTTAGATCTTGGTCAACCAGTCACTTGGTATTAGTTCTGAATTCAGTTCAAGTTTATTCAGCAGTGAAAGGGTGAAAGCAGTGCACTAAGCTTATCTCATCTGCTAGAAATGTTGTCCACTGAAAAATTAACATGTCAATATACATGTATTACTGTAACTCAGGTGAGCGATATAGGGCCAATGGCCCTCTTGTCATAGGAAAATCTTTAAAAATCTTCTTTTCTGAAACTGTAAGGCCTAGACCTTTGATATTTCGTATGTAGCATGATCTTATGATCCTCTACAAATATTGTTCAAATTATGACCCCCTGGCCAAAAATTGGCCCCGCCCAAGGGCTTATCAGTTTTTCATAGGAAAAGCTTTAAAAATCTTCTTCTCGGCAACTGTAAGGCCTAGACTTTTGTTATTTGATATGTAGCATGATCTCATGGTCCTCTACAAAAGTTGTTCAAATTATGATCCTCGGGCCAAAAATGGCCCGCCCAAGGGCTTATCAGTTTTTCATAGGAAAATCTTTAAAAATCTTCTCTGAAACTGTAAGGCCTAGACCTTTGATATTTAGTTTGTAGCATGATCTTATGGTCCTCTACAAAGATTGTTCAAATTATGACCCCCAAGCCAAAAATGGCCCCGCCCAAGGGCTTATCAGTTTTTCATAGGAAAATCTTTAAAAATCTACTGAAACTGTAAGGCCTAGACCTTTGATATTTGGTATGTAACATGATCTAATGATCCTCTACAAATATGTAGCTGTGGCTTGTAGTCCTCTGCCAACAATGTTTAACTTACGACCCTGACCACTGGGCGAAACTTGGCCCTGCCTCAGGGCTTATCAGTTTTTCATGGGAAAAATAAAAATATTATCTTTCTCTGAAACCATAAGGCTTAGACCTTTAATTAATGGCATATTGCTTTGCCTTGTGGTTCTCTACCAAGGGTGTACACATGATTTCTTGTGGTCAAATATGTCCCGCCCCTGGGGTTATGTCTGGTGAGCGCTTCAGGGCCTCATGGCCCTCTTGTTTTTAAAATCTTCTTCTCTGAAACTGTAAGGCATAGACCTTTGATATTTGGCATGTAGCATGATCTTATGGTCCTCTACAAAGATTGTTCAAATTATGACCCCGGGCCAAAAATGGCCCCGCCCAAGGGCTTATCAGTTTTTCATTTGAAAATCTTTAAAAACCTTCTTCTCTGAAACTGTAAGGCCTAGACCTTTGATATTTGGCATGTAGCATGATCTAATGGTCCTCTACAAAGATTGTTCAAATTATGACCCCTGGGCCAAAAATGGCCCCGCCCAATGGCTTATCAGTTTTTCATAGAAAATCTTTAAAAATCTTCTTCTCTGAAACTGTAAGGCCTAGACCTTTGATATTTGGCATGTAGCATGATCTAATGGTCCTCTACAAAAAGTGTTCAAATTATGACCCCGGGCCAAAAATGGCCCCGCCCAAGGGCTTATCAGTTTTTCATAGGGAACTCTTTAACATTCTTCTTCTCTGAAACTGTAAGGCTTAGACCTTTGATAGTTGGTATGTAGCATGATCTAATGGTCCTCTACAAATATTGTTCAAATTATGACCACGGGCAAAACATGGCCCCGCCCAAGGGCTTATCAGTTTTTTATATGAAAATCTTTGAAAATCTTCTCCTGAAACTGTAAGGCCTAGACCTTTGATATTTGGCATGTAGCTTTGGCTTGTGGTCTTCTGCCAAGATTGTTCAACTTACGACCATGACCTCTGGGCGAAACTTGGCCCCGGCTTATCAGTTTTCATGGGAAAACTATATCATTTTTCTCTGAAACCATAAGGCTTAGACCTTTAACTAATGGCATACTGCTTTGCCTTGTGGTTCTCTACCAAGGTTGTACAAATGATGGCCCCGTCCTTAGGGTATCTCAGGTGAGCGCTTCAGGGCCTCATGGCCCTCTTGTTATTATATTTGTTCTTATACCCCCAAAGACTTGTTTGATGAGGTATACTGGAATCGGCGGCGTTCGGTCGGCATCTGAACATGGGTAGTTGGTGTCGGGAACTTCCACTTCAGTTTTAAAGTTATTTCATTCATATTTGGTATACATAATAACCCCAATTGGTAGATGTGCAGGACGCAACTTTTTTGGGCATTGCAGAATTATCTCACCTTGAACACTGAGTATTTTTGGCATGAAACATGGGGAGTTTGTCGCGAACTCCTCCTTCAATTTGAAAGTTATTGAATTGATACATGCCATACATAATAACCACAAATAGTAGATGTGCAAGACGTAATTGCCACGTGTTTAATGGCAGGGATTACAGAATTATCTCCCCTTGAACTTTTGGTATATTTAGCTCACCCGGGTATGCTAAGGTAAGCTGTTGTGATCGCCCGACGTCCGGCCGGCCGTCAACAATTGCTTTAAATGACATCTCAGAATGTAACCAAACTTTACAGAAATAATCTTTGTATCATGCTCTATAAATTATTAAAAGAATCTGAATCCATGTAGAACTGGTTGCCATGGCAACCAAAAGAAAAATCTTTTAAACATCTCCAAAAACTAGTGGTCAGAATATTTGATAGGAATAGTCTTCCTGTTAACTAGAACGAAAATCTTTAAAAAGTCTTCTCCAAAACCGATGGTCGCCTGGTGACCATTTATCAAAATTGTTAAAATCGTGTCGATATCTAAAAAAATAACAAGCGGGGGCGTGGGTAGATTTTCTTACATAACTAAATACAAAATCTTCAAAACCAATGGTCCAATTTGGAAGGTATTTAGTAGGAATAGTCGTCTGGTGATATTTTATCAAAATTGTTAAAATCATGTTGATATCGCAAAAAACATGGCTGCCAGGGCCGGGGCTAGATTTCCTTATATAGCCATGCAGAAACCTTTAAATGTCTTCTCCTCCAAAACTAGTGGTCCAATTTGAATGGTATTTATTAGTCCTCTGATGACCATATCGAGGGCTTGGTGCAAAACTATTCGAACTCCTTCACTTTGTGAAGGAGTTAGAATAGTTTTGCACCAAGCCCTCGATATTGAGAATTGATATTGACTGCCATGCATTATGAACCAACTGTATAATCTTCAGTTGAAAAAATTAAAACTACTATATATAACCCTCTTATCTTCATGTTCTGGAGATGGTTGTGACTGCTACAATTAACAGATGAGCGATATAGGGTCATCATGGCACTCTTGTTTTGTCATTTGGTCCTGTTACATGGGTAGTTGGTGCCACAAGCTTGGATTTGCAATCGAGGCTGCCGTGCGGGGACTGTTGGGTATTCATAACTTTAGTGATAGTTCTAGTTTGTGCTTGTAACATTGGTATCGCAAACGCCCTGACCTCAGAGATATAGAAAAACCTTGTCCGCAGTATAATTATTCTCTATATTATTTGAGGTAGGAATACCAATACATCTTGGGACTGCGAGTGTCGCGTACCATTTTCAGGTCACTGTGACCTTGACCTTGGCCATTGACCTCAGCTGCAGGAAAACATTATCTGCAATAAATATCCTATTTTGCTTGAGGTAGGAATATCAAATTTGGTGTGTGAGTACATCTGGGGAATGTCATACTGTTTACAGGTCACTGTAACCGTGACCTTAACCTCTGACCTCAGCTATAGAAAACCCTTGTCCCCAGCATATCTCCTATAAATGCCAAATGTGTGTGAGTACATCTTTGGACAGCAAAGTGGCTCATACCGTTTTTAGGTTACTGACCTTGACCTTTGACCACAGCTATAGAAAAACATGGCTAACATGTCTCCTAATAATATTACTTAGGTAGGAATGCCAATGCCAAATTTGGCGTGTGAGTACATGTTTGAATGGCAGAGTGTTGCGTATCATTTTCACGTCACTGTAACCTTGACCTATCAGGTCTAGAAAACCACTTTCCAGAGCATATCTCCTGTATTTCTTGAGGTAGGAATGACAAATTTAGTGTGAGTACATATTCGGATGGCAGAGTGTCGCGAACCATTTTCACGTCTTGACGTTGACCTTAACTATAGAAATACCTTTTTTCTGGAATAGCTCCTATATTTATTGAGGTAGGAATGCCAATTTTGGTATTGTGTGAGTACATTTTAGGATGGTGGAACGTCGAATACCGTTTCCAGGTGAACGTGATTTTTACCTTGATCTCTAACCTCAGTTATAGAAAAGGTTTTCCCAGAACGTACTAATTTACTGGAAAGGAGCATTTACTAGACATTTTAGAATTGCGTAGTTTTTAAACCATTGTGATTAATAGAGCATTTGCTCCTATGGAGGAAATGCACTATTTATCACAATGGTTTCAGTAAGTGACTTATACAGATGCATCAAAAGGCGTCAATATGAGGGAATGGGTTAAACCTTTGAATGCTGGAAACGAGTGTACTGTTATTTGCAAACCATGTAAACCCAGATTAGAGGATATTTTCTCTGAAACCAGTTGTCAAAATTTGAAATAGACAAAACTACATGCATTGCAAAAATAACACTTTACTAAGAATGCAAAAGCAGTGATATCTCAAAAACAAAGTCGCTGGGGAGTTTCATAAAAATGTTTCATAAAGAATTGCACATTTAACACAACCGAACTGCTGTGATAGCCACTATACATAGTATAACAGTAATAATTGTAAATGTAGTTAACTAAATTCCTTAACCTTTTCCTCCATAAATACACCTTTTAACGCCTTTGCAAACAGAGTAGACCCTGATCAGACGTATGCTCTGTTTGTTTATAATATAATACAGTCATGATTTTACAGTTTCTGCCCTGACCAAAACTTCCCGTGCCCATGTGCTATCATAACACTCAATCTAATTAATATTCATGACGTCACTATTTCTTACATGAATATTCATGGGGGTAAGGGTTAAGTGTGTACTGTAACAGTACTTACTGATATATATCGGAGGGGTTTGTAGCTATTTGTTAAATTCTGTAAAACTTTGTTTGTTAATTAGAGGACTTTAGTGAAGTTACTGAAAAACGACTTTTCTGATAAAATACATTTCTGGTTTCAGACTGCTGGTGCAAAGACAGCTTATTTAACCCTTCGCTTGCTATTCACGTCAATATACCTACCTGTAAATAGTGAAGACCCAGATGAGACAGCTCCTGCAGGAGCTGTCTCATCAGGGTCTGCACTATTTACAAGTTGATTGTGCAACCAGTGCACTCCACAGCAGTGATTGCACAGCGAAATACTTGTACACAGTGAAGATATATGTAATTATACAACAGAACATGGGTAAAGAAGGAGAAATGTATTTTAAAATTCAGTAAAAGAAGGATTAAAATCAGACATCTTCCTCTCTAAAGTCTGGGCATTCATCAGAATTTAACCCTTTCACCGCTAATGTCGCAAAAAATGCGCCACGACAAATAGTGCAGTCCCAGATCAAGGCGGCGTCTGCTCAGGGACTTCACTATTTGTCTCAAACTCTATTTCTATATCAGTGATTCTTTGAAATTTGCATTTATTTATCCTATTTCCTTATTTTACCGAATGATTTAACAAAATTGAATGACAGACGGCAATTAGAAATTTGGCACCGAAATGGTTAAAATGATTTTACAAATATAGTGTTAGCAGTACCCCTCCCTTAACCAAGATAGCAAAAGCGAAGATGCTATCATAAAAACTACCAAGGTTCGGGGTTGATGTTTTATGCACGGCTTGTCAAAAAATCTGAAACCACCACTGACACCACGATCTTTTTCAACGTGACTTGGTAGGAATAGTACTGAGATGACTACCAAACATAATTACTCGAGCATTGTCAACATGGGGTTAGACTGCTGGCTTGTTACTTGTATTTTGAAAACTGGACACATGTACACACATTATTAACATGGGTCTTATGGTCCCAGGTGAGGGATATACACTAAACCGGAATTGAATTCCAGCAGAGAAGAATTTAGATACGTTCAGACAGGTGGCTGCTTAATGCAGGGTGAAAGTCATGCAGAAAGCTCCTCTAGGAGCTTTCTGCATGACTTTCACCCTGCATTAAGCTGCCACCCGTCTACAAGACCGATTTTTATTCCAAATCAAATGTCCAGTTTAGAGGGGTTTGACTGTACGGTTATCATGATCGTCTTGTCTTGTACAGTACGAGAAAGGCTGTCGTGTGGGATGTTCGTGTCTAATTTTCAAAATGGAATGGCCCATCATCGGTTAGCTATAGAGTCCACACTGTATGAAAGGGTATATATAATCTGCGAGAAGATTTTGAACGACGTACAGTGCATGTCCTAATCAGAGGGCTCCTTTAGAAACCCTCTGATCCGGGGAAACCCTCTGATCCGGGGAAGGGCGTAGACCTGTACTCGTACTCATTGCAAATGGCGGTTTACCTGTGCCCCACACCCAAAGAGTTTAACCCATTCCCTGTTCTATATGTATTCCAAATTTCAATACCTACTGAATATTCATGGACAGGATAGTTATAATGAAATATGGAAGATGGGACTGTACATTGTAGCCATTTAAAACAAGTAAAGAAACGGATCTTTCAAATTCCATTAGTTAACAGAGCAGACCTTGATCAGTCTTCTGATCTGGGTCTACCCTGTTTTCAAATGCGTGAATACACGTTATATGAAGGAAAGGGTTAAACAAAAACACCCTGTAATCAATCCACAAAACCCTATGCTGTGACCACTCTTTAGAATCGTCTCGCAGAGAGGATTCTAAAGAGCGGCCATAGCAAAGGGTTTGTTGAAGAACTAAAGGAACTATTGTTTAACTCATTATCTCATAGGCTTTTTTAGACCCAACCACTTTGAATGTATCTACCGAAAAGGGGCATTAACTAGAGGAAAGGAAATATTTATAATTTTGTAGTTTGAAACCATTGTGATAAATAGAGCATTTGCTCCTTACGGAGCAAAATGCTCTATTTATCGCAATGGTTTCATAAGGTGACTTCTTTTGATGCGCAAAAATGCGTCACTAGGAGATAATGTGTTAAACATCTTATATGGGCTTTTGGGTTTATTTGACAACTTGAAGCAACATTCAACGATGGTAATATAGAAATAATTAAAGATTCAACATGTTCATTTTATCAAGATTTATTAAATAAGAAGTGAATCTAATAGGTGCAGGATTAACAGTATATTTATATTAACATGTGTGCATGTGCATTGATGTGAGAATTTGTAACACATTATAGCATATAGTCCACGGGTTCATTCGTATTTGCGTAATTGTTACATATAAGTAAATCGTCCTTATCTAGATGTCTGGTAGCTAAGGTGGTCATGGTCAAAGGTCATAAATCTTCTAAGTCTAAGTATGAGATCATTCTCAAGTATCTGATTGGTCAGATTCTGAGGCTCACAATTCTCCTCACACATTTAAAACATATTTGTATCTGGCAATCTCAGCAGCTCACAACATTTAGACACGTATAGCGTTATAAAGGTGCATACAATTATACTATCAGAGGTTTAGATAAGATGCGTAAATTACAATATTTTCAAAAACAGTTCCTTAAGAATAGTAGTGGTAGAAGTTGGTAATCAAACAAGAAGTTGTTGTTGTTGTTGTTAAAAAGAGAATGTAGAAAATTAAAGAAAATACTTTTAACATTTCTCTGCCAAACCATAGCTAGCTGCTACTCATTAGAATATCCTCGGACTATGTGGGGGAGGGGTTATTCTAATTAGAAGAATCAAGATAAGGATTGGCTGATGAATTAACACATTCCCTCCTAGTGACGCATTTTGGCGCCTCTGTAAAAGTCACATTTTGCAACCATTGTGATAAATAGAGCATTTGCTCCACAGGAGCAAATGCTCTATTTATCACAATGGTTTCAAAACTACACAATTCTGAACTTTTCCTTTTCTCTAGAAAATGCTCCTTTTCGGTAGATGTATGTATTCAACGAGGTAGGATCTAAAATAGTCTAGGAGAGAATGAGTTAAGAGATGTTAATAGACCACTGCGCATCTTCTATAGAACTCTATAGAGTATATCTTGAGCTTTGAGTCTGAGAAGTGGCACTAAACAACACCTGGGTCCATGCTTATAAAGCTTTTAGTTGAGTCTGAGTTTCGTTCTCAGGCTTTTGATTGGTCAGATTTGAGTTCTCAAGATTTTGATTGGTCAGATTTGAGCCAAAGGCTCAAATCTGACCAATCAAATTCTTGAGAACGTTCTCAGACTCAACTAAAAGTTTTATAAGCATGGACCCAGTTTTAACTGTTTCTATAAAAAGAAACATTGACCGGTTTTTCGAATGATACAAGATCTACGAACTCAAACTAGAGTTGCTATTCCTAGTTTGCTATTTATTGACATAGTTGTCCCTCACACAAGTCCCAGTAGAGTAAGTTGATCCATTGTAGACGGCTTGCTTACAATAGGTCGCCCGTCAACCTCATAAGACCCCTGTAAGAAAGAATAGTAAGTTAGATTAGAAAAGAAGAACGCACGTGTACCTTAACAGACCAAATCATGCAAAATGACACAGATGTAGATCTATATCTAATGTATTTGCTACAACGTAACAGATGTACAGGTATGTAAATACTAAAAGTGTCCTTTCTCCACTAAACCCTATGCTGTGACCACTTTTTAGAATCGTCTCTTGGTAGACAAAATGGGAAGTTATTCTTGAAAATGTTTTAATTTACGCAACTTATCTGGATCTCAGTTTGTTAGCTGACACTCCTAGAGGAGCTTTCTGCCTTACTTTCGTCCTGCATCAAGCTATCACCTGCTTTTGAAAAGATATCCATGTTTCTTCATTAAGTGGTCGCATTAGAGGGGTTCTACTGTACATGTGTCCAATTTCTTCTCGACTTTACCCCCACTTTGAAATAATAATGACTCCTTAGATTTGGATCTGGTGCATTTGTGACTACTTCCGATTCTTTTAACCCTTTCCTCTATAGGCTATTATTAGACACAACCTCTTTGAATGAATCTACCGAAAATGAGCATTTACTAAAGAAAAGGAAAATGTTAGAATTGTGTAGTATAGAAACCATTGTGATAAATAGAGCATTTGCTCCTATGGAGCAAATGCTCTATTTATCACAATGGTTTCAAGAAGTGACTATTACAGAGGCGAAGAAAGGCGTATTCATGGAGGAAAGGGTTAAACGTATGAGAAACTGTTAACCGTTTCCCTATTAAATAATCATGTAAGATAGAATATTTATTAATGAATATTTATTAGCTGAATTTTTGTAATGGTAAACGTACACTGGCCTTCTTTGTAGTGGTGGAAAACTGTTGAGTCAGGTCTATTATGATTTCATAAGCAAACGGAGCAGACCCTGATCAGACGGCTACTATAGGAATAGTCTGAGCTGAGTCTGCCCTGTTTGCAAATGAGTGAAAAGCCATTTAAATATAAAGGAAAGGGTTAACCGACTGCCAAACAGCTTGGATCCTGATTGAGATACCGATATGCACGGCATCTCATCTGGATCCAAATTGTTTGCAAAAAAGTCA
Source organism: Azorinus chamasolen (assembly GCA_963576725.1). Classification (NCBI taxonomy): domain Eukaryota; kingdom Metazoa; phylum Mollusca; class Bivalvia; order Cardiida; family Solecurtidae; genus Azorinus; species Azorinus chamasolen. The sequence goes on along the minus strand of OY755239.1, from coordinate 65,382,156 downwards.
GATCAAGAATAGCGTGAAAAGGATGAGACACCACATATATACCTTTGAGTGAGAATGGCCATTTATGGTCTCCAGCACATCCCAGCATTCCATGCGCTTTGCTCGTGAGTACAGTGAAGTCAGTGTGTGTTCGCACGTGTACATTGAGCACGCAGAACTGTTTGGACTGCACTCCTCGTACTTTAAACAAACAAAAAGAAAGAGGCCACTCGTAAATCATTATCAACCAAGATGTCCATAAATCAGGTTAAAAGTATTACGAACGTACTTATTAAATCACCGTTTATTTGTCATTCACTGTATGTGTCTGACACTTAGTCTTGTCCAATAGTTTAAACAAATTTTATTTCCATTTTATACATACATTGGAAATGGGATTGAATCACAAGTTCTGACAACGTTAGTTTCGACCCTCCCCTTCCTTACCCTATTTTACGTTCTTGTTACCAATTTGCATGTTTCTGACATTAATCATTGTCCTATAGCGCCCCTGTTTCTAGTTTGTGTGTTCTGACACCAAGCAATGTCCTATAGCGACCCTGTTTCTGGTGTGTATGTTTTGACACCAAGCATTGTCCTATAGCGCCCCTGTTTCTAGTGTGTATGTTTTGACACCAAGCAATGTCCTATAGCGCCCCTGTTTCTAGTGTGTATGTTTTGACACCAAGCATTGTCCTATAGCGCCCCTGTTTCGAGTGTGTATGTTTTGACACCAAGTATTGTCCTATAGCGCCCCTGTTTCTAGTGTGTATGTTTTGACACCAAGCATCGTCCTATAGCGCCCCTGTTTCGAGTGTGTATGTTTTGACACCAAGCATTGTCCTATAGCGCCCCTGTTTCGAATGTGTATGTTTTGACACCAAGCATTGTCCTATAGCGCCCCTGTTTCGAGTGTGTATGTTTTGACACCAAGCATTGTCCTATAGCGCCCCTGTTTCAAGTGTGTATGTTTTGACACCAAGCATTGCCCCATAACACCCATCTTTCCAGTTTGTATGTGTCTGGCACCAATCATTGCCCTGTAGCGCCCCTTTTTCTAGTTTGTATGTATCTGACACCAAGCATTCACATATGTAGCACCCTTGTCTGTCGTTTGTATATACATGTACATGTATCTGACATCAAGCACAGCCCTATACATGTATATAGATCACCATTCTGTAGTTTGTATGTGTTTTACACCATTTATTGTCATATTACGCACCTGCTTCCAGTTTGTATGTGTCTGACACCAAACATTGTCCTATAGCGCACCTGTCTGAATTGCTACGTGTTGACACCACGCATAGCCATATAACACCCCTGTTTATAGTTTGTGTCTGACATCAAGTCTTGTCCTATAATGCTCCTGTTACCAGTTTGTATGTGTATATCACACTAAACCATGTCTTATAACCCACCTTTTTCTAGTTTGTATGTGTCTAACACCAAGAATTACCCTGTAACACCACTGTATAATGTTCCTAATACGAGTTTATATATGTCTGACACCAAGCCTACCGTTACTAGCGTACATATGTCTAACACCCAGCCTTGTCCTACGCCATGACATATCACGCCCCTATTACCAATATGTGTGTTTTGACACCAAGCCATTCCCTATCACACCCCTGTTTCCAGTATATATCTATCTATCACCAATCCATGTACTATGGTATTCCTATCACATTTTGTATAAAAGAAGCACCGCTCCTTGTCATACAATGCCCCCGTTGTCAGTTTGTAAATAACAGACACAAACCGCGACCTATGACACCCCTATTACCTGTTTGCATATGACAGACACAAACCGCGACCTATGACATCCCTAATACCTGCATGTATATGACAGACACAAACCGCGACCTATGACACCCTTATTACGTGTTTGCATATGACAGACACAAACCGCGACCTATGACACCCCTTTTACCTGCTTGTATGTGACAGACACAAACCGCGACCTATGACATCCCTATTACCTGCTTGTATATGACAGACACAAACCGCGACCTATGACATCCCTATTACCTGCTTGTATATGACAAACACAAACCGCGACCTATGACATCCCTATTACCTGTTTGTATATATCGGTCCTCATGCCCCGCCGTATCAGGAAGACTGCGATCTTTTGCCGCCCTGTATCAACGCATTGAAACAAGATGTTTGCGTAACGATTCAGGTCACCCTTTTCGCCAAGACCTAGCATTAGATTCTCAACCTCATCAAAATCGCCTTTCTGCAAAGGAATTATATTTTTATATCACACACGTATCCCATTTGTGTTTGCTAGGGATTTGGTCAGGTTAATGCTGCATTAATTAACCCATTCCCTCATATTGACGGATTTTGACGACTATAAAAGTCACTTTGTGAAACCATCGTGATAAATAGAGCATTTGCTCCTATAGGAGCAAATGCTCTATTTATCACAACGGTTTCTAACTACAAAATTCTAAAATTTTCATTTTCTCTAGTTAATGCTCCTTTTCGGTAGATTTATTCAAAGAGGTTGGGTCTAAAATAGCTTATGAGGTAATTGGTTAATGACACCCCAGATACGCATGGTTTGTACCTGACGATTATTATATAACTGATGAATATCATACAACTGATCGATGTTATACAACTGATGAATGTTACATAAATGATACACGGCATTTCATGTATAGAATGCTGGATGCAATATAAAATGGACAGGCTTGTGGTTTTTTTTATAATTGTTTTAAAATGCGACCTGATATGCCATTTTTACAAACAAACGAGAGGATCACCCCACATCACTAGATGATCACTCCACATCTCCAGAAGATCACCCCACGTCTCCAGAGCATCAACCCACGTATCCAGAGGATCACCCCACTTATCCAGAGCATCACCCCACGTATCCAGAGGATCACCCACGTTTCCATAGCATCACCCCACGTATCGAGAGGATCACTCCACGCATCCAGTACTTACTCTGACAGCTCTGTTGAGGGCCTTCTCGAAGTTTGTCTCGGCCAGGTAGACATCCATACTGAAATTCTTCATGGACAGTTGTAGTCTAAGATACTCGTCCTTGCCACAGATCGCCATACTGTAGTCTGCAGGTATTCGACCAGCCTAGACAGTATAAATCATGAATTTTAGCCCTTTCCTCTATAGTCTATTTTTAGACCCAACCTCTTTGAATGAATTTACCCAAAAGGAGCATTTACTTGAGAAAAGGAAAATTATAGAATTTTGTAGTTTGAAACCATTGTGATAAATAGAGCATTTGCTCCTATAGGAGCAAATGCTCTATTTATCACAATGGTTTCATTAAGTGACTTTTACAGAGGCGTAGAAAGGCGTATTGATGGAGGAAAGGGTTAGATCCGATCTTTTCTATATTGCTTTACCAAAGCCTATCTTGATATTATTAGTAGAATCGCCTATCCGATGCGCTTTCAATGGGTTACCATCGGGATAAGGTTTGGCTAGAAATTAAAAATTTAGCTAGATTAGTAGTGGTTTTTTTATATCTATAATAATGGTATGAACGCTGTTCAATATACAATTGAAACCATTTATAAAACAGGATTGGCACAATAATTATGTCTTTCTGTATCGTTCTTTGCAAGAAATCCTCTCAACTTATCCCATTCCCTCCAAGCTATTTTTAGATCCTACCTCTTTGAATAAATCTACTGAAAAGGAGCGTTTACTAGAGAAACATTATAATGGTGTAGTAGAACCATTGTGATGAATAGAGCATTTGCTCCATAGGAGCAAATGCTCTATTTATCACAATGGTTTCAGAAAATGACTTTTGCAGAGGCGCCAAAAGGCGCGTCAATATGAGGGATTGGGTTAAAGCAACTTCTCAGTGAATAAACATGATGTCGCTAAAACGTAGATGACTGCTAAATACTGAATCAGAATAAATAAATACAGACATACAGAAAGCTCCCTTTGGCTACCATTTGTCTTTTAGACAGGTAAACATACTTCCTGTCAGTGGGCGCTTTTAGAGAGGTTTTCCTCGTACACGTACGTTCTCTCTACAGATAACCCTTTCGCTGCCAATGTCGGATCTGTGATTACCTATGCAAACAGTTTGGATCCAGATGAGACGCCGAGTAACTCGGCGTCTCATCAGGATCCAAACTGTTTGTTACTGTTACTACGTTTTTGAAACAAAAATGAAGAAAATCAAAAAATTGAAAATTTGTAGCAGACGACAAAGTTAGCAGACGACAGAGTTTGGCAGCGAAAGGGTTAAATGTAAAGCACTTATGTAAAATAACACAGGTATATGGGATGTTATATATATATACTTGTTTTCTTATTATGTTCCTGTACCATGGTATAGCAATATAATACACACAAAGTTCTTTGATTATAATCATTTAAGCTTATTGATATACAGACCAATACTTGTAAATACTTAATATAAGGCCAAGTCGAGTTTATTGCTGTCTGTTAGTCTATATAGTCTATATAGGCCCTAGAGCTACAGATAACGGTGCCTACTCAAATACTAAAATCGTCATTTCTTCACCAAACCCTATTTTGTGACCACTCTTTAGATTCTATAGAGTGGTCACAATATAGGGTTTGGTGGAGAAATAAAGAAGTTATACTTGAAAATACTTTAATTCACGAAACTTATCTGAGCACTTGCGCCGCGGATTGTAACACCATGAAATTCACCCAAAAAGACAACTGCTTTCACTTCAGTAGTCATGACGTTGTCGTCTCCTATATTGCTTACCCAGTCTTTGATATCAGGTCGAGCCCCTTTGAGCACGAGGTAGTTGAAAAGACTTGGTCCTTCCGTCACCAGATATGCGTAGTGTACAGACGTTCGTCCAAGCTGATGTTGTAAAGATAACAAGTAAATAAAATAAAAGCTCACTACTCCGAACACTCAAATATAAGTATTAGTGGCCGTTTTTCAAGCATTTGCAAACAGATTAGACCCAGATCAGACTGGTGCCATAGGAGCCATCTGATCAGGATCTGCTCTGTTTGCTTTTGATATGATAAAGCTTATTCTACAGTTTTTGTCAAAGCAAAAAATCCCCTGAAAAGTTTACATTATAAAAAACAGGTAATACATATTCATATTGTCATTATTTCTTACATTAATATTGAACAAGGAAATGGTTAACCCTTTCCTCCATAGGCTATTTTTAGACCCAACCTCTTTGGATTAATCTACTGAAAACTAGTGTTAACTAGAAAAAAGGAAAATTTCAGAATTTTGTAGTTTTGAAACCATTGTGATAAATAGAGCATTTGCTCCTTTGGAGCAAATGATCTATTTATCACAATGGTTTCAAGGTGTGACTATTACATATGCGTAGAAAGGCGTATTTATGGAGGAAATAGTTAAGACATGTGATAGGTAATGAAGTCTGAATGTCATGCAAAAAGCTCCACTTGTGGGAGCTTTTTGCATGACGTTCACCCTGCATAAGCAGCCACTTGCCTAGTAAGTTCTCAATTCTTCATTAAAAGTCTAGATTAGCAAGGTATGACTGTAATCAAAGATAATTATCAAGCATCACTAGTTGGCTGTTATTGAGGAAACATCTAGTTATAAAAGGAGATTTTCTAAACATAATCAGTGAACAACATTCGATTTAACGGAATATTCTTTATACTGATAGAAGAAACAAAACAATTTAACGATATTATCTTTTTTGTGGGAAAGAACGAGGTCGTTGTACATAACGAGAGTTGACTGTAATTTGAAAACTGGTTTAATCCCTTTCCATGCGAAAGTTAGATACATGTACATATGTTTTTCTTTTTTGTTGAAGTGATTGCGTAAAACTGTCTGACCAGTGTTTGCTCTGTGTGCTTATAGAATAATATAAATCTGATTCTATAGTGTTTGGAAGGACCAACCATTGTTTATATACCACTATGAAAATCTAAGCAATTCATAGTAATGATGGCATTATTTCTCAAATTAATATTCATGAGGTAAAGAGTTAAATATAGAATGAAGAATAGCATACACTGTCTTGAACATCCAGAATGTCTGGATAATGAGTTACGATGTATTTGATCATATCCTTCTTTTTGTTCAGTATTGCCTTGTGTAGAACAGTGCGACCACAGCGGTCCTGCGCAGAGGAGAACTTCCGGCTAATGTATTTTTGTAACTCGTCTGTTCCTCCCGTGTCAGTAGCGCGAAACATAAGTCGAAGATGCTCCTGAAATATCGAAAGTAAATGTGTAATTAGATCATGATTGTACTGCCTTTGAATCAGCCTCAGGAATGTATAATAAGGATAGTATCCATTTTTCATTAGCGATAAAAGCAAATATAATGTACGAACCAAGCTCAAAACAAGAACAAAAGAACCAGTAAGGTAATGAGAAAATACCACATGAAAATAGAACAGGCCACTGGGTTATAAAATATTTGCTGTGATCATTCTCAAGCATCTGATTGGTAAGAGCCTGAACTTGTTCAGAATCTGACCAATAATTGATACTTGAGAATGATATCAGACTCAGACTCAGAAGTTTTATAACCATAGGTACAGGCCCGAGGTTATAACATTATTTGCTTGAGTCTGAGATCATTCTCAGTCATCTGACTGGGTCCAAGGTTATAACATTCCTGAGTATGTGTCTGATATCATTCCCAAATTATCTGATAGGTCAGATTATGAGCAAGCTCAGAATCTGACCAATCAGATGTATGAGAATGATCTCAGACAAGAAAATAGTTTGATAACCTCGGAGCCAGGAAATGGTGACACGTATCGTAATGTTAGTAAAAAGGTTTAGAATGGAAGAGTGACCAAATGTTAAAATATATTTCAATGATAATATTAATGAATAAATAAGCTGAACAGTTGAGGCAAGAATTAACATACATGTAAATATGATGACTGTCAATGAAAGACGAAGAGCAAATCTAAAAACGACCAATGAGCAGAAATAAGAAACAGAATCGAACCAGGGTCCAATGTTATAGAACTTCTGAGTCTGAGTCTGAGATCATTCTCAAGTATCTAATTGGTCAGATTCTGAGCAAGCTAAGAATCTGACCAATCAGATGCTTGAGAATGATATCAGACTCAAGCAAAAAGCTCGGGGCCAGATGGAAATCCACCAGAGTAGAACACAATTAAATTGGCTTGAACATCGAAGATCAAAGATGAAATACGACAGATAAATCATTGATGTGTCTAGAAACTAAATAACCAAACTACACATCAATAGCTTAGCGCTAAACCATTGAACTCTTTTGGCGCCAACTTTCTAATTGTCGTCTGCAATCCAATTTTGTTAAATCATTCGGTAAAATAAGAAAATAAGATAAATAAATGCAAACTTCAAAGGAATAAAGCACATATACAACAATAGAGTTTGAGACAAATAGTGAAGTCCCTGATCAGACGCCGCCTTGAAAAGGCGGCGTCTGATTGGGACTGCACTATTTGTCGTGGTGCATTTATGCGACATCGGCGCTGAAAGGATTAAACTACATTCTGTAACATCTAATTGTCCACTTGTTTAAGTAAAATAAGTTTTCTTTCATTTTCTACTATATTCTCGATCACAGTGTCAAACAGTTTGGATCCTGATGAGACGCCGAAATACTCTGCGTCTCATCTGGGATACAAACAGTTTGCTAAGGGCATCACTGTTTTGACTCTTAGATTTGTAGTAAAAGAAGTTTGCGGCAAGCCGTCAATATGGTAAAGAAATAACCTGTATTGCTGGTATCTTGTCCATGAACGATAAAAGTTGGGCTTTGTTCCCTGCCACATAGTGCTGTTTAACAATGTTGACAAGGTTTATTCCCCTTGTGTCTGTGATTGTGTGTATGTGATCATATCCCTGGTGCACTAATTTCTGCAGTTTGTCTAAGTCACACGACTTTGCTATCTCAACAACGTAAGTATCTATCATTGTCAAATATCTGTATTTCTTTGCACTTTCTGCGTAGTCACGCGCTGTTCGACCTTTCTCGTCACGTGCCGCTATGTTGATGCCATATTTGAACAAGGCTTTGAGGAAAAGTTCCGAGTAATCCAACTCAATGGCTTTGTACAACACAGTTTGGCCTTTTAAATCACGAGTGGCCATATTGGATGTACGAAGGATTCTGTGAACAATTGAATCTGGTATGTTTCTGTCTTTCGTGAGGAGCTGCAAACACAAATAAACGGATTAATTTACACGATCGTGTGTTGTGCATATTAAAGAATCTGTCTTAAACGGCTTTCAAAAAGAGGTCTAACTAAGGCTCGGCACTACAAGGTAGCTTAATGCAGATCAAAAGTAATGCAGAAAGCTCCTATATACTATATACACTGTTATCTACAAATAACACTCGGACTTGAAAATTCAATTCTAATTGCATTTGTATCTGACATTTCTAAAACAAATAAGTTTTCGAATTCTCAATGTAAATTTTCAACAGTTGAATTATGCACTTCTGCTTTAGTAATGTGGTAAATACATTTACAAGAGCATTTCATTACACGTATAGCTATGTATATACAATTGGACATCGATACCTCGAACTTCAAGGGACCATACAAATTACTTCTAGACAGCAGAGGTTCGAGTTATTGATTTCTAATTTGAACACTTTCTCAATTTCACAGCTAAGTGCATGTCTAAAGTAATGCTGAAAGTTCCTGTAGTTTAGACCTGCATTAAGCTGTCATCTGTGTTTCTAGATATGCGCAGTGATACATTTTAGAAAAGGGACCGAGTTTTCTCAAAGTTCGAGTTAGCCGAATTCGAGATATCGAAGTTCAACTGTATATCGAAATAATTGATATTATTTCAGATAACTTGAAACTACGATGCATATCTAAAAAGAATGAAATGACTGATGTTTCTTAGGTAGTCAGATATCGTTACAATATAACCCGAAAACATGCCTACATGAAAGAACAAAGGTTCCCGTTTAATCTTCTCTCCCGAGGGTGAGTACAAGACAGACGAATCAACGCCCAGGGACACGAGGGCATCCACACAGGCCTCGTTATTCATCTCCCACACGTTGGCCAGCAGTGGTTTTGGAACACTTTGGAGTCCTTGACCTTCACCCTCATGCATGTGATCCATCGTATTCACGTCAACTTCTGACACGCCTGAAAAAAAAAACAATCTCATTATTGCCAAAGTTCAAATTACATAAATACTTGAATAGTTCTGTTCAAGTATTTATATATTATATTAATTCTTGGATTTTTATCTCATTTGTGAAAGTTCAAATTGCCTAAATATTTTTGTTGTTTATTGATTTCAAAGTTTGTCCTCTGAAAACGTTGTCGTCTTCAATCGAACCCTATTTTGTGACCACTCTTTAGAATCGTCACAAAGTGACGATTCTAAAGAGTGGTCACAGCATAGGGTTTGATGGAGGCATAAAGAAAATACGATGGAAAAGGTTGTTTCTGGAGCCTTGTTGTTTCGGAAACAGTGGCATGCGTTGTTGTAAGGAGGGAATCGTTATTGAGAGGGCCGTTGTACGGAGGGAGCACTGTATGAAGAGGCACAAATGAACTCTTTCGGTGCTAATGTAACATCTGTAATTACCCATGCAAACAGTATAAATATACTTACTATTTACTATTGGAACTTTTCCCGACAACATCTCTATGACGAATTCATTCGTAGCTGTATATTTATTTAGCATTTGTCGGAGTGAGTCGCTGAGCTTAATCGCAGAAGCGAGTTCGATATCAGTCCCGTCATCCCTAACCATGCGAGTTCGACACCAACCCTGGAGTAACATTTCCACGGCATTTTCGTCCACCTTGGATTGGGCTAGTGTGTGGAACAAACCTAGAAAGATATTCAGCTCAGTAACCTCAATATCAGATAAACTTGTCAAAATTGAACATTAAATCTATCCATTTTTCGTGTGAAGGGTTCCTGGAACAAACTTTAGATTTTCATTTAAGAAATAAAGTTTTTAGTGCAAATAGTGTAGAATCTGTTCAGAGGTCTCCTTCAGCAGCTCTAGGTTTGGGTGTACACTGTGTACATGATCATGGTTTAATACATTCCATCCAAGACTATTTTAGACACAACCTCTTTGAATAAATCTACCGAAAAGGAGCATTTACTAGAGAAAATGTAAAATTTAGACGTGTGTAGTTTTTTCTCCATAGGAGCAAATGCTTTATTTATCACAATGGTTTCAAAAATGTCTTTTACAGAAACGTCAAAAGGCCTCAGTGTATAGGGTGGAATGGGTTAAATCATGAACATGTAGCAGTTACAGAAATCAGATTCATGAGCCACATTCTAGAGTCTTTGTCATATTCTAAATACTAATACTATTCTAATGCGACTACTACATGAATAAATATACAGTGTTCCCTCTCTACAACAACAACCTTTCAGGGTTGCCACAAAAAAGAGGAAACAAAATTCCCTGACAATTCCCTGACATCTCCCTGACATAATTTCAAATTTCCCTGACACATTTCATAGCGAAATTTGGGTCTTTCTGTCATAATTTCTGTAATACGTAATGGATTTTTAAAATATATAACATTCATTCTCATGTTTTCAAAATTCCCTGACAATTCCCTGACATTTGCCTATATTTTCAAAATTCCCTGACAGTTCTCAAAATTCCCTGACAATTCCCTGACCTTGAAAAAAATTAAATTTCCCTGACTTTTCCCTGACGCGTGGCAACCCTGCCTTTGGGATACGAATATTGTATATGTTGTTCAGAGGGAGTTGTTATAGGGTGGGAAAATCAAACATAATTAGCTTGTTTGGAGATCCCCAGATAAGGTGTATTTCGAGAACTAAAACCGTTATACCTCCATCAAACCCTAGGTTGTGACCACTCTTTAAAATCGTCACAAAGTGACGATTCTAAAGAGTGGTCACAACGTAGGGTTTGATGGAGGCATAAAGAAAATACGATGGAAAAAGGTTGTTTCTGGAGCCTTGTTGTTTCGGAAACAGTGACATGCGTTGTTCAACTTGTTGTAAGGAGGGAATCGTTATTGAGAGGGCCGTTTTAGAGAGGGAGCACTGTATATGTCTTTAAAGGAATGTGACTGCTTAATGCAGGGCGAAAGTAACGCAGAAAACTAACACAGAAAACTCCAGCAGGAGCTTTCTGCATCACGTTCGGCCTGCATTAAGCTTCACCCTGCCGATAACACCAATGTCTACCTCTTTTGGTGGTCGGTACAGAGGAGTTTTACTGTACTTTGTTATATTTCAGCCCGCATCACTTAGATATGTGCGTTTTATACAAAACATCAGCCACTGTTAAAGTCATGTTGAACTTGAATCACCTTTTGAATAACCAGCGGTCCAACAGACATTTTAACATTGCGAACTATAACAACATGCAGCTTGCGTACGTTAGAACGTACACTAACTTCAGTCGTACACCTTTTAGTACCATGAGAGAGCGAGTTCCAAAGCGTTTCATGTGTTTGTAGAGATAAGCACGATTCTAAACTAATTCTGAAAGCAGGAGATCGTTCGAAAGCAAAAGCAGCAGCTTGCAGACTCGGTTTTTTTTTACTTATTGGCTTATTTTTTTTTTCAGTAAAATGTACAACCTCTGAAACGTATGTATATCTATAAATAAATGTGTTTAAATGCTCTTTTCAAGTTTAAGAAAGTTCATGGAGCATTTATTAAATGTTTTATAGAATAGGTGTTTGAACTTAACCATTTTGCTTAGGTCTGAAAAGAAGTTAAACAAAGTCCTATTAAGTTCATAGCATAAAACGAGATTCACAAAAGTCGTTTTTCAATGTGCGATATTTATTTTATTATGATTCAATTAAGGTTTATCGGCGGTTTTCCATACATGTTTGGTCCATGTGTTTACTGTTAGAAGTGTAGATCCGTTCGAGTAAATATTGACCTTAGAACAACACTGCTCCAATATCACTAGCTGTGTACATAATCTATTGTACTTTATGACAATGTATGCGCTTAAACCATTTACGCCATAAATACGCCTTTCTACACATTTGCAAACGGAGTAGACCCAGATCAGACGGCTCCTATAGGAGCCGTCTGATCAGGGTCTACTCTGTTTTCTAATGGAATTTCAAAGATCTGCTTCTTTACTTTCCAAAATGGCAACAATGTTGAACATGAACTTTCAATATTTCATTATGACTAATTTGTCTATGAATATTCAGTAGGTATTGCAACTTGGAATAAATATACATGTAGAACAGGGAAAGGATCATGCCTTTACTCCATATATATACGCTTTTCTACACATTTGCAAACAGAGTAGACCAAGATCAGACGGTCCCTATAGGAGCCGTCTGATCGTGGTCTGCTCAGTTTGCTTATGATATAATAAAGATATGATTCTACAGATTCTGCCATGACTGAAAATCCATGTGCTATTATAGCAAATTAATCTAATTAATATGCATTGCGTAATTATTTCTTATATGAATATTCATAGAGGAAGGCGTCAAACCATTTATTTGATCGAAAAACATCTTCACTCTCTTTCGCGCCGTTTCAAACATAGTAGAACCAGATCACACTCTTATAGGAAATGTTTTATCTGGGCATACTCTGTTTGAAATTCGTATTAGGTAAAAAGTAAATGACACAGTGAAATATACAACATTAAAATAATTGTCTATCTTTCCTTTATATAAACTTAACATTACCATGTCAAACAGTTTGAATTCCGATAAGATCCCGAATTACATGCGCTCGGTGTCCGATTTAGGAAACATTCTTGACCAAGATCAAGGGATGGGGGCTCCTCAAGGCACCCTCTGATCAGGGTCAATACTATTTGCTTAATCTGTGGATGTAAATTGTTTAACTCTTTCGGCGCCAATTTTCTATTTGTCGTCTGCAATCCTAATTTTGTTAAATCATTCGGTAATTAAAATAAAATAAATAAATGCAAATTTCAAAAGAAAAAAGCACATATATAGAAACACAGAAGGAAACAAAAAGCGAAGTTCCTGATCAGAGGCCGCCTTGAAAAGGCGGCGTCTGATCTGGGACTGCACTATTTGTCGTGGTGCATTTATGCGACTTCGGCGGTGAAAGGGTTAAATCAGTACATTCTATGTCCGCGATGCCTCCCTTATCCTTTACCATCATGAATATTCATGTAAAGATAATGACGTCATAAATATTAATTAGATTAATTGCTATAATAGCACATGGACACATGAAATTTTGACCATGGTAGAATCATATCTTTATTATACCCAAAGCAAACATAGCAGACCCTGATCAGAGCCGTCTGGTATGGGTATTCTCTGTTTGCAAAGGCGAAGGATTGCATATTTATGGAGTTAAGGGTCAATATGCCAGTGGATGGGTTCAAATTCGGATGTGCACTGTAGATACTATGGGCCAAACTCAGAAGTAGAACTCTTATCACACTGTGTTAAAAGTGATGTCTGCTCAAATCTGAATCCGGTTCAATTTTGACTACTGCCAATTCAATAAAGCTTTGGTGAAACTATTGAGCGAGTGTCAAACAGCTTTGACCCAGATGAGACGCCGAGTTACTGGGCATCTCATCTGGATCCAAGCTATTTGTAAATGCCAATCAGATCGATAATAACCCTTTCCCTGTAACCCTGTCCCTGTTAACCCTTTCCCTGTAAACCCTGTCACTGTTAACCCTTTCCCTGTAACCCTTTCCCTGTTAATCCTTTCCCCTGTTAACCATTTCCCTGTAAACCATTTCCCTGTAACCCTGTCCCTATTAACCCTTTCCCTGTTAACCCTTTCCCTGTAACCCTTTCCCTGTTAACCCTTTTCCTGTAACCCTGTCCCTGTTAACCCTTTCCCTGTAACCCTGTCCCTGTTAACCCTTTCCCAATAAACCATTTCCCTGTAACCCTGTCCCTGTTAACCCTTTCCCTGTTAACCCTTCCCCTGCAACCCTGTCTCTGTTAACCATGTCCCTGTTAACCCTTTCCCTGTAACCCTGTCCCTGTTAACCCTGTCCATGTTAACCATTTCCCTGTTAACCTTTCCCTGTTAACCCTTTCCCTGTTCTATGTATATTCCAAATTCCAATACCTAATGAATATACATGGACAAATAGTTATAATGTCATATGGAAGGTGGAATATTGTAGCCATTTTAGAACGTAAAGAAACAGATTTATTACATTCCATCAGCAAACACAGCAGACCCTGATCAGACGGCTCCTCTAGGGGCCGTCTGATCTGGGTATTCTCTGTTTGCAAATGCACGAAAACGCGTTTATATGAGGGAGAGGGGTAACTGAATAAGGGTTACGATAAATCATGCACAAATCACTGACAACAAGTATTGACTGAAACACGTTTGTTTGTCAACCCTGAAGTATGTAATATGTTCAATTCCTCCTTGAAAAGAATATAAAAGCATTTGACATCTCATTATCTAACGTGTTTGATTCTCTTGTCGGTTTTTATAAAGCTAAGGTAGATAATATTTTCTTCCCATAAGCTGTGAGCCTTGTACTTTGTGAATAGTCATATAGTAAGAAATATTGGCTGTATAATTATAAATTAGCAGATATTTACATACATTGTATTTTAAGCATAAATTCTCAAACACCATGGGCATGGTACTTACTATAGAATCATATCTAAATCACTTCATAAGCAAACAGGGCCGACCAAGATCAGACAAGCTCCTACGTGAGTTGTCTGATCTAGACCTAATCTGTTTGTTTGCAAATGCGTCAGAAAGCGTCTCCGCAAAATAAAGGTTATATGCATTAACATCCCCCTTTATGAATATTAATTTTAGAATTCAATGTCCGTGTCAGTCAGTCTTTAAGACAGAAAACTGCCATAGGAGCTTAGAGCAGGACCTTCAATCTCAATAAAGCAGCCACGTGCTTAAATATACCTAAATTGTTCATTACTAAAATTCCGGTTAAAGGGGGAGTTACTATACGGTTTTTTAAAAGATTTTATATTTCTTTAGACGGATGGCTGTTTAATTCAGGATGAAAGTCAAACACAGAGTTCCTTATGGAGCTTTCTGTGTGACTTTCATCCTGGATTCAGCTGCTGTACATTCATTATCAGTAGATGCTAATTTTAACGTCCGGTTTAGAGGGGTTTACTGTAGCGTAGAATAATACAGTTGAAATTCGATATCTCGAACTCGGATAATTCGAGCTTTGGGATAACTCTAACAAAAAGTTAAGCTCTTCTAAAACTTATAATAAAGAATTTGCTCTAAACTGCTATATATATCTAGAAATACATATTGCAGCTTAATGCATGTCTAAAGTAATGTTGAAAGTTCCTGCAGGAGCTTTCAACACTTTAGATCTGTATTAAGCTGTGCACTCGATAAATTGTTCAGATAAGAAATAGGATAACTCGAACGTCTGTCATCTCGAACTAATTTGTATGGTCCCTTGAAGTTCGAGTTATCGCAGTTCAACTGTGTATACAACAGGTCAATATTTGAGAGGGCGGACATTTATTCAGCAGTTTAAAGGCTAGCCTTGTTGGCAGATCTCTTGACTCGCAAGTAAAACTATCAATCCAAGTGGATTAAGTATACACAAATCACTGACGACAAATATTGACTGAAACATGCTTGTTTGTCAAGTCTGAAGTACACAGTTTGTTCCACTTGAAAAGAAAGAAAAAATGAATAAAGAATACTAGAAGCTACCAAATTATCTGAAAACACATGCTTGTTACAACCCCGATCTGTCGTAATTTTTATTTACTTTCGATCTGCTCAACTTTTTAAAAACTATCCTAGTGTCAAACATATTGGCTCCTTGTGAGACGCCAAGTTACTCTGCGTTTCATCTGTATTTAAACTGTTTGCAAACTGCCATTTAACCCTTTTTCTGTTCTATGTTTATTCCAAAGTCCAATACCTACTGAATATTCATGGACAAAATAGTTATAATCAAATATGGAAAGTGGGATGTTGTAGTCATATTAGAAAGTAACGAGACAAATCTACCAAATTGCATTAACAAACAGAGCAGACCCTGATCAGACGGCTCCTATAGGAGCCGTCTGATCTGGGTCTACCCTGTTTTCAAATGCGTGAAAATATGTTAATATGAGGGAAAGGGTTAAAAAAAAAAGTAAAGTACCTAGTTATAGTCTACTTTCAGTCCGAATGACCGTTCAGCCGACTGTACATTTACTCCCCTGATCATTAAGACGGACATAGCAACACAGAAGAATGTGATTATAGTATATATTCAATTCGTTCGACTTTTGAGAAACTATTTACCGAGTGTCAAACAGCTTGGCTCCTGATGAGACGCCGATTTACTCAGCGTCTCATCTGGATCCAAACTGTTTGCAAATGATACTCGCAACTGAAAGGATTAGTATTAACAAATGTTTGCTGCCACTCTTGCTGCCGATGGACATCTCCAGCGGAAAGACATACGAGTATCTATGGCACAGGGTATCTTGGCCATTGGTATTGAACACATGTATCAAAATAAAAGAAGTATGTATTGAGGCAAACATCCCTTTTGCAGAAAAATAACCCATTTGCAAACAACTTGGGTCCAGATGAGACGCCGGGTTACTCGGCGTCGCATATGGATCGAAGCTGTTTGACACTCGGCGAATAGTCTCTCTAAAAGCTTGATCAAATTGAAAGTAGGCAAACATTTCACCAGATGAAAATTTGAGCAAACATTGATTATTACAGTGGGATACAGAGTTAAGACTTTGGACATTAAGAATCATTTGTCTGAATGTTGTTGCTTTTTAGATTTACTATCAGAAGGACAGATTAACTGGACTACATTGACAATAAGTCATCGGGTCTCTTCTGGGTCTTACATGTTTGCAATGATTAAATTGAATCAATTCATACTGTGGAGGGAACCTGGTGCATCTCTCTCTCTGACTGTCATAAATTACCTGGTGAAAACTTTGTTAACCAGCGCAGAGTCTGTTTCCAGTTTCCTGGTTGTTCTTCTCGAAGGATATCTTCCGCATGTTTCCCGTCGTTATTTCGAATAAGTGGATCAACACCACATCTGGAAGGAAAAAAAACGTCATCAACTTAACCATTGTTATGCTAAAAAAATAGTGTTTGCTGAATCTCTGATTGGCTAAACTTTTCACTGACTTCTGTATAGTGAATTGTCCTCATCCTAGACCCAGCTGGGTCGATATTTCCCTTTCAGTAAATCGCCTTGTGATGTTATGTCTTTTTCACATAATACTCTTGAGTAAGCTGTGGTATCATAATTATATTGTCTTTTGTTTTCGATGAGTTTGGTTGAGGTTTGGTTTTACGGCACTGTCAACTTATTACCTAATGGGTTATTTTTAGATCCTACCTCTTTCAATACATCTACCGAAAAGGAGCATTAACTACAGGAAAGATTGTTTTTAGATTTGTGTAGTGTTGAAACCATTGTAATAAATAGAGCATTTGCTCCTATGGAGCAAATGCTCTATTTATCACAATGGTTTCGAAAAGTGACTTTCACAAAGGCGCCAAAGCCGTCAATATGAGGGAATGGATTAATTAATATGATGTCGGTGTGGAATAGTCATGGAGCAGTTCCATGAAGGGCGTGTGTGTATGTGCGAGCGTGCATTTCATTTTTGATTCTAGTATTGCTGTGCACTTTCGTGTGTCATTCATGACTTCTAGTCTATTTTTAATACATTGGGTGTGAATTCTCGACAGCCTTTCCAAACAGTCGGGATGGGTCGCCGACTTGCTTGAAATTGCCAAATCAATTTAAACCCCCAGGTTGTGCTTTCGAAAATATTTGTAATAGATATCTATAATGAAAACCATGAACGGAAGACAACTCATTGATTAATAGTGGTTAGCAGTGTTGAAACAATCCAGCAGTTATGAAAGTAATCAACATTGGCCCTGTACCTGATGACCGTTTCATGGATATTAATTACTAATTAGCTGAGATTTTAGAATAACATATGAACACAGAAATATTTGGGCATTGGCAGAAACTGTAGAATCAAATCCATAGTACATGTGTTCCATAAGCAAATAGAGTAGACCCTGATCAGACGGCTCCAATAGGAGCCGTCTGATCTGGGTCTACTCTGTTTGCATAGGCATAAAAATGTGTATATATGGGGTATGGGGTTAAATTATAAAAAATTAATTGAAAGTTGTTAATTCGAGCTTAACCAGTCTACCCTGGGTAATGATCCCTATCATACAGACGATTTAACATGGCATTGTGGTGTTAACGTGACACTTACCCATTGTGCTCGATCTACACTGATCTGAATATCAGCTTACAATCGCTTACAATCGCATGTCTACCCGGGTTTCAAGACGTTGACAGTAGTATGCTATCGGTTAATCTCGGTGATTTTCGTACCGTATAACGAAACTCACCGAAGATTGCCTAGTTGATACGATAAAGACGTAAATAGTAACCATTGTCTAAATTCATCAAGAATTGCTTGTAAGATTTTTTTTGCTATGACCACTGTAACTTCAGACCCCAAATTAACAGAAGGACTAACGCATAAATAATAATGTAATTGAAATCCTTAGTTTCCATCATTTTGTTAAAATGGCTGGCAACTGTTAATACGGAAGCACTTAATGGCATTCTTAATATATTGTATATGCTAATATCAAAGAGCAAGCTAAAGCTTTTAACACGGACGTATTATGATAAAGCATATTTTAGAGTTTGTAAAACCTGCACGATAACTCCATATAGTACAATCAAACCATTCCACTTGAGCCCAGATGTTTGTAATGGATTCTATTGAAAGAAATAATGGCCCTGTGTGTGAATACATATCCTTGGTCACATAGCAATGTCTACATCTACAGAGTCTAACCCTTTGCTTGCTATTCACGTCAATATACCTACATGTACCTGTAAATAGTGAAGACCCAGATGAGACAGCTCCTGCAGGAGCTGTCTCATCAGGGTCTGCACTATGTACAAGTTGATTGTGCAACCACTGCACTCCACAGCAGTGATTGCACAGCGAAATACTTGTACACAGTGAAGGTATATGTAATTATACAACAGGACATGGGTAAAGAAGGAGAAATGTATTTTAAAATTCAGCAAGAGAAGGGTTAATCACTAACATGTTAAGAAAAACATTGTTTGTGTATTTTTGTCAATTCCATTTTTGAAATACAATGTGTATTCAATTCTCTATAAACATAAAACCAGCGTGCCAAACAGTTTGGATCCTGATGAGACACCGAGTTACTCGGTGATTCATCTCGATCAAACCGGTTTGCAAAAGTAACTACCAAAAATGAACGTAGCGTGTTTAAAGTATAAAGCTTATGTGTAGAACAAAATAAAGTGCCCCCTTGTTTGTGATTTATTTACCAGTTTTGCATGAATATCGTTCTCCATTTACAAAGATTGGTGTAGAATGGCGTCCTTTAAATTGATAAAATTATACATGTAGTTAGCTCTTATCAAGCTCTAAAAAATTATGTCTGCTTACATAAAAATGTTGAGCATTTTAACTACTTTAAATTATTTTGATTTAAAATACTTTTGAATCAATCAAACGTTTTAGGAACTACTGACAGAGTGTCAAACAGTTTGGATCCTGATAAGACGCAGAGTTACCGGATGTCTGATCTGTACCCAAGCAACTTGTACAGTAAAGCCTCTCTATAACGGCCACTATATTATATCAAGTATTTTGTGTTAAAGGCAGTTGGCTGCTTAAAGCAAGGTGAAAGTAAAACAGAACGCTCCCATAGGAGCGTTCTGTTTTACTTTCACCTTGCTTTAAGCAGCCACCTGCCCTAAATACCAACTAATTAACACAATTTAGTAACCGTTATGGAGAGGTTTTACTGTAACTGCGAGTTAGGTCGCAGTTAATGGATAAGGATTAACCGCTAAAAACAAAGTCACCTTTAAGTACATTTTATGAAATGTATTTAGAAAAGTACATTTCATGCGCCAATCGATACCAAAAATTAGCCTAACTCCAGCTAACCGCGAACTGACCGCAATTTCAAACAGATTTGATCCAGACGAAACCCCGAGTTACTCAGCGTCTCATTAGGATCTCAAGTTCACAGCTTAATGCAGGTCTAAAGTAATGCTGAAAGCTCCTGTAGGAGCTTTCAGCATTACTTTCGACCTGCATCAAGCTGTCACATGTGTTTCTAGATATGTGTACTGGTGATACATTTCAGAACAATTCTGTAAACTTTGGAAGGACCGAACTTTTAGTTAGAGTTATCCCGAAGTTCGAGTTATCCGAGTTCGAGATACCGAAGTTCAACTGTATCAGATAACCTGGGTCCTGTTTTAGGTCGAGTTATATGTTATATGTTTGTGAATATTTATATGTGACTAAGATGATGTACTATGTACAAATCTGAATAAAATTATGTTCTGTGCTGTTCTTCATCCTTTACCACAAATATACTCCTGTTCAAGCCCTTGCAAACAGGGAAGACCATGTAGACCGTCTGAATGGGGTCTGCACTGTTTGCTTATGCAATTATATAGATACAAGTCTACAGCGTTTTTTTTTACCAGTGCCAAGTCGTTTTCTTGTTCATATACCATTACAAAAATTGAGCTAGTTAATATTCATACAGATATTGCTTGTTATGAATATTCATGAAGTAAAAGTTAAACCTTCAAATAAAGGTTCGTATGCGTCCGTACATGTACAATAAATAAAGATTAATTATTTCGTGCTATAAAAAATGATGTCTGCTGAAAATTTCAGTGCAATTATTTTTTAAGAGTTATAAAGTTGGCTTAAGTTTTTGAAAGAAATATTGACCGAGTTGCAATCAGCTTGGATCCGGATGAGACGCCGAGTTACTCGGCGTCTCATCTGGATCCAAGCTGTTTGCAAATATCAGCCATGACTTGTGTAGCATATCATGAGGTTAAGCGCATTTCTATATTTAGGTTCAATCAAATTAGATTGATTTCAACCAGTGTGTACGATATTGAAGACGTGAATTAAAATTCCTTTTGCCGATACAGAAATATTGAAATTACAAGATATCTATCACGAACAGTGTTTAGAGTGCCTCTTATCTTATCTACCAGGTGGATCACCCGGTATTATGTGGAGTCCACGGATTTGAGAGGAAAGCCTTGGTTCAATCAAATTTGATTGATTTTGTTTTATACAAAATGATTTGTCCTAACCCTTTGTCTGGTGAATGTTTGGTAAGAAAAAATGCACACGAATATATGGATATGCATTAGCTTATTTCTTATGATGACCTTGTGAACAAGAACAGAGTTTATCATGACAGAAACTGTATAATTATATCTGTATTCATTCATGAGAAAACAGAGCAGACCCTGATCAGACGGCTCCTACAGGAATTGTGTCTACTCTGTTTGTAAAGCACTAGGGTAAAGGCGACGTTAACCCGTCGCTTGCTATTCACGTCAGTATACCCACCTGTAAGTAGTGAAGACCCAGATGAGACAGCTCCTGCAGGAGCTGTCTCATCTGGGTCTGCACTATTTACAAGTTGAATGTGCAACCAGTGCACAGCAATGATTTCACAGCGAAATACTTGTACACAGTGAATATATATGTAATTATACAACAGGGCATGGGTAAAGAAGGAGAAATGTATTTTAAAATTCAGCAAGAGAAGGGTTAAGCTCATGAGTCTTAAAAAGCATATGGTTGTTTAACACAAGGCAAAAGTAATACAAACTATCATAATTATAAGAGCTTTCTGCATTTCTGTCAACCTGTGTTAACATTTATAAGGTGGGAAAGAGTCATTAATGTCCTTTGCAAACATTGTAGACCAACTGAGACCCAGTGTCTGCACTGTTGTTATTCAAAATCCTCTCACAAATTATACACAAAGATAAGACGCCACTTATCAAAACTTATCAAAACATATCAAAACTATTTAAAATAGCATAACGTACTCGCACGGTGTATTGAAGTACTTGTACATGCATAAGATTCCTGTTGCACAGATGTGAAGTAAAATGTGTCCTAAGCAGCCATTCATTTATTGAATATAGGAGTTTTAAAAAGCAGGTGGTTGCTTGATGCAGGGCAAAAGTAATGCAGAAAACTCCTTTCTGAGCTTTCGGTATAATTTTTGACCTACATTGAGCTCCCACCTGCTTTGCATGATTCAGAATTATACTTATTTTGAGTCGCCATATTAGCGAGATTGTGCAGCATTCCAATGCACGACACATTTTCTTCAATAGTTAACCCTGAACGCACAGTGAAAAAATAATGTTTCCTTAAATTTGGATCTGGTTCAATTTTGATTTCAGCCGATTTGGACAAGCTTGAGAAACTTTGGACCGAGAGTCAAACAGCTTGGATCCTAATGAAACGCCGAGTTACACGGCGTCTGATCTGGATCCCAGCTACAGTAGAACCCCTCTAATGCGACCACTTAAAGACATTACCCAGATCCATTCAATGATTCCCCCCCCCCCATTGTTCTCAATAGGCGTGAAAGTAACAGTAAAAGCATGATACAAGTGTGCAAAATATGGCAAGCCGTCTCATTCTGTCTAGAGAGGCCCTGACATAATAAAAAATAAAAACATATACTGCATTAGTGACAATCTAATCATTTCCAAATCATCAAATGTAAGAGACGGGCCTCACATGGAACGCTCCAGTGGTTCTTGACAGGCAGACTGCTATAGCTGTTACCATGTGCCGCATGCTTTTTCACAGGTTAGCTGTAAAGACCCAAGCCGGCCAAGGGAATGTCTTTAATGAATAAACATGGGTGTCGTTATAAGCGGATGGTTACTTAATGCAGGACAAAAGTAATGCAGAAAGCTCCTCTAGGAGCTTTCTGCATTACTTGTATCCTGCATTAGCTACAACCTGCCTCTACCACCCAGAATTATAACTCTTTTAGGTGGTCGCATTTGAGGGGTTCTACTGTATTTGCAAATGCGATACAAGTCGTCATTAGCGAGAGAAGAGTCAGCTTTTATAACAGTGTGACCAAATCGTACCTCATAAGTGCCACAACAACTCTGAAAGAATCTGGAGTCCTCGCAGCCTTGTGCAGACATGTCTCTCCCCGTGCATCTCGTGCATCAAGGATCACACCGCTACTGGCCATCAGATAAACACTAGACACCCCTGGAGCCGTGCACGTGACGTTGCCATTTCCGGAGAGCACGTGTAGAAACGTTTGACAAGAAGTACAATCCTTCAAGTTGATATTTTTCTTTGATTTTATATAATCGTTACACGCACTCCACAGCTCACTTGCTGAAGTTGACGAGTTTGTAATCGTCTGGTATAATTTAGTTTTTGTTAAATCCATGTTTGCACACACTTAAATGAACACAAAAAAATGATAAAATGTTGACGACAAACCGTCTATAATATTCTTATCAAATTCATTAAAATCCTCAATATCATAATTTGGTGTATTGCAGTTTTACTGCAGATTTCAATTTCAACATTGAACTGTCACTGTGATTAAGTCATCTTCTAATTACAAAATCGAATCTCTCTGCGAATGCACAAATAGGATATTTTCTGTGTGTGAACGTATTGAATAATTTTCAAACTTTATTACATAATATTAACCATTATTTCCGTTATCCGTGACCCGATTCGCATTTGCAAACAGCTTGGATCCAGATGAGACGCCGAGTAACTCGGCGTCTCATCAGGATCCAAGCTGTTTGACACCTGGTCAGTAGCTTCTCAAAGACTGGGTCGAATCGGAAAAAGTCAGAATTGCACTAGATCCGAATTTGAGCGGACATTATTTTTTCCACAGCGGGTTAAAGGTAATTTTTCTTTCACTCTCCCTGCAATAAATCCGAACAATAACTCTAACGCAAATCTAAATTGAAGTTGTGATCATACTTATATCACATTGTGAAAACACTTTCAACTGGTGTCACGTTGGAAATCGCTTCCTATTGTGAAACCAACTTAAGACTGCATGTCTGTTTACACTGCCCTATGTTCAATGAAAAGCTCCACTTCGAGGTCAAAGCATTTCAATTAATATCCACATACTCTAGTGTACATATCTAAACAATGACTGAACAATTAGCATGGTGAGCAAATTGTCACAGAGTCAACTTATCAACTGACTTTATTTCTTTAAAAATCAAGCAATATTCTCATTGTGAACGAACATAACCAAGTGTGTCAAACAGTTCGGATCCTGATCTGGCGTCTAATTGTTTGACGTCACATCTAGATCCAAACTTGTTGACGAGAAATTTGAATTAATTCGTTCATTGTGTACTAAAGGTAAAATCTTTCAACTGAATACCCGAGGTACCCATGTGTGAATATCAACAGTTTTACCTCTCTGATACCCCAACGCAGTACAAACCACGTATTTATATAGGGCTAATAGGAATCGTTCTATTCCTATTAAGACCAATGCAAGAGGTGGCTACAACCCTTTGCCCGATAAATATTCATGTAAGAAATAATGATATCAGGAATACTTAGTAAATATATTTCTTATGGGCAAATGAGCAGAGAATGTTTTTGGAAAGACAAGAAACTAATTGTGGAATCAGATCTATTTAATCCCGTAAGCAAACAGAGCAGATCCTGATCAGACGGTTTCCACATGAACAATCTGATCTGTTTTTTTATGTTTAACCATTTACTCCATAAATACGCTATTCTACGCCTTTGCAAACAGAGCAGACCCAGATCAGACGGCCCCTACAGGAGCCGTCTGATCAGGGTCTGCTCTGTTTGCTTATGATATAATATAGATATGATTCTACAGTTTCTGCTTTGGCCAAAACAAAAATCCATGTGTCCATGTGCTATTATAACAATTTGATCTAATTAATATTCATGACGACATCATTTTTACATGAATATGGAGTAAAGGGTTAAAAGGGTGTCTGTATCAGATACAGTGTTAACAACATTAAATAATTAATGAACGAACCTTTGGTAGACAAGCAGTGAACAGAACGCAAGAAATCTTAACAGCGGAAGAAGTGGATATAAAACTAAATTACAATGAAATTGAATTCGGTTTTATGATGTCAAGACATGAAAAATGCATTGGATGGGGTAGCAAGTTCCCGATTAGTGAAATATTGATAAAATAAGTGACACAAGTAACAGTAGTAGTGTATAAGTAAAAGTAAAACTAATGGTGGTAAAGTAGTATTGGTATTAGATGAAGTAGATCTAGTAGTAGTAGTAGTAGTAGTAGTAGTAGTAGTAGTAGTAGTAGTAGTAGTAGTAGTAGTAGTAGTAGAAGTAGTAGTAGTAGTAGTAGTAGTAGTAGTAGTAGTAGTAGTAGTAGTAGTAGTAGTTAGTAGTAGTAGTAGTAGTAGTAGTAGTAGTAGTAGTAGTAGTAGTAGTAGTAGTAGTAGTAGTAGTAGTAGTAGTAAGCCTTTCTTACGTTTATATTGCTATAAAGTAACTCTTGTTATTTCAGTTGTCTAGTGTTACGTTTCTACTGCTAAAAAGTAGCTCTTGTTATGTCAGTTGTCGGTAGTTACATTTCTATTGCTATAAAGTAGCGATTGTTATTTCAGTTGTTCATTGTTATATTTATATTGCTATAAAATAGCTCTTGTTATTTCAGTGGTTCATTGTTACATTTCTATTGCTATAAATTAGCTCTTGTTATTTCAGTTGTTCATTTGTTACATTTCTATTGCTATAAAGTAGCTCTTGTTATCTCAGTTGTTCATTGTTACATTTCTACTGCTGTAAAGTAGCTCTTGTTATTTCAGTTGTTTATCGTTATATTTCTACTGCTATAAAGTAGCTCTTGTTATTTCAGTTGTTCATTGTTACATTTCTACTGCTATAAAGTAGCTATTGCTATTTTGGTTGTTTATTGTTACATTTCTATTGCTATAAAGTAGCTCTTGTTATTTCAGTTGCTCATTGTTACATTTCTACTGCCAAGGCATTTAACTCTTTCAACGATGAATGTTCAAATATTCAAACGTTCAATATTACAATGAATGTTCAAGAGTTTTATTTTTAAAGAAAATTGCAACATGACAAACAGTACATACCCTAATGAAAGGACTCCTCTGGGAGTCCTCTCATCTTGGTCTACAAAGTTTGCAAAGGACCTCAGTGACTCATTTCCAGCGCCGAAAATGTTAACCCTTTACTCCATAAATATGCCTTTCTACGCATTAGCAATCAAGGTAGACCCAGATCAGACGGCTCATGTAGTACTAGTATTCAAATTAATATTTGTGACGTCATTAATTTTACATGAATATTCATGGAGTAGAAGGTTAAACAAATGGTGTATTATCCTTTATACTATACCGAGAATAAATATCCATCTCAGTATGAAACAGTTTGGATCCTGATGAGACGACAAGTGTTACCCGGCGTCTCATCTGGATAGATTATTTGTTTTAAACCATTCCCTCATATTGACGCCTTTTGACGCCTGTGTAAAAGTCACATTTTGTAACCATTGTGATAAATAGAGCATTTTCTCCATAGGAGCAAATGCTCTATTTATCAGAATGGTTTCAAAACTGCATACATGTAATTCTAAAATGTTTCCTTTCTCTAGTAAATGTTCCTTTTCGGTAGATTTATTCAAAGAGGTTGGGTCTACAAAATAGCCAATGGGGGAATGGGTTTAACCATTGACTCCATAAATACACCTTTCTACGCCTTTGCAAATAGAGTAGATCCAGATCAGACGGCTCCTATATATAGGAGCCGTCTGATCAGGGGCTGCTCTGTTTGCTTATGGAATAATACATATCTGAATCTCTAATTTCTGCCATAACCAAAATGTTCTGTATTCATGTACCATTCTAAATGATACTCTAAATAATATTCATGACGCCATATTTTCTTACATAAATGTTCATGGAGTATAGGGTTAAGGACATCGTGGATTCGCTCACAGAAAACTAATGGCTGAACCTGGTGATAATCAGATAAGCAAACGCTCACCCACTAATATCTCCATACTCTAAAATGTGTCAGGCGTAGAAGTGCTGACTATTATAAATTATTGAGTTTTAGCCCATACCCCTCTGTAAAAAAAAATATGTCTGTTCCAATTTAGATTTGTTCAATTTTGACTACGTCTGGTTCGATTAAGCTTTTGAGAAACTGTTGATTGAGTATCAAACAGCCTGGATCCTGATGAGACGCCGAGTTACTCGGCTTCTCATCTGGATCCAAGCTGTTTGTAAATGCGTGTTAGGTCACAGATAACAGGATAGGGATTAAAAGGACTCATAAGATCACAACAGAATGTTATCTTGTACAATACAAAGAACTTTATTTGTATAGTGTGCTATGTGTGAATAGACGATCGAACTTATGGACTGTTTGGATCCAGATGAGACGATGGATAACTCGACGTCTGAGTTGGATCCAAACTGCTCGACGCTCAGATTTTATGCATGTAAAGTTTACATTTAGTTACATTTAGCAACCCTATTTGTGATCGGCGAAACGTACCACGCACATAGCATGTTTATTTCTTATTCTGCTGATCACGATTTGATCATCGTTTGCAAACAACAAGGATCCAGAAAGATGCCGAGTAATTCGGCGTCTCACCAAGGCTCAAAGCTCTTTGACAACTGGAGAAGGAATTTGTCAAAAGCTTGTTCTGAGCGAATCAGATATAAGTAAACATTGTTTCATGTAAGGACAGAGGTCCAGATAAGATGCGTAGATTTAAACATTATAAAGAATATCGGCTTTATTTTCTCCACCAAACCCTAGACTGTGACCACTCTTTAGAATCGTCTCGAAGAGACGATTCTAAAGAGTGGTCACAATATAAATTTTGGTGTAGAAATGACGATTTTAGTATGTAGGTAGGCAACTTTATCCGAAGCTCTGGGCAAGGGGTTTGGCAAGCGTTTGTCTTTTCGGCAGAATAATGGTTGCAATTAACACGCTAAGATAATTGATCAGCACTGAAACATTAGCCTGCTCAAGTTTTAACTTTCAAGTTCTGTTCTATTTCTCTGACCGGACTGACATTGTTTAGAATCTGATTGGACGCCTATTTGATCTCGATCCAATCTGGATCTCGACTGTTTGCAAAGACTACCTATTCACCTGTGACTTAACCCTCCTCATGTTGGAAAAAAAATCAGCTCAATCGCTTAGTTACTAAACTACTTGCTGAATCCGATTCGATTAAGTTTTTTGGGAAACTATTTACCGAGTGTCAAACAGTTTGAGTCCTGATGTTACTCGGCGTTTCGTTTGTATTCAAGCTGTTTGAAACATGCTAGTTAAGACGGCTGTAGCATAAAAAGTATTTATTTGTCGAATATACAGTTATATACTTTAGTTTATACATGTATTTACCCCCTTACTCCATGAATATTCCTGTAAGAAATAATGACGTCATGAATATTAATTATATTAAGTTTTATAATACCACATGGAAACATAAATAATTGGCCATGGTGGCAAACACTGTTAACATCACATCTACATGTACGTGTATACCGGTATTACATCATCAGCAAACAGAGCAGACCCTACAGGATCAGTCTGATCTGGGTCTACTCTGTTTGCAAAGGCATAGAAAGGCGTATTCATGGAGTAAAAGGTCATAGAAGAACAAAATTACAGTCTCATGCAGTTAAGTTGCTAATGAAACGCATAGATGCCCAGACTATCGTCTGGAATCAAAATGTTGGTCGATGTGATAACAAATTCCCAATTGACAGCGAAATAGTTAAATTTAGATAAATCATTAATTACTTTCGATGAAGTGGCTACATAGACCACAAACCTACCAGATGTAAACAAAAACGCAAATGAATACGCTAAGTTTCAGATGTTCGTTTGTTTAAACTGTATCGTTTTATTCCAAATTAAATTTGTCTTTGAGGGTCACGATATAAATACACATATATGTATCTATAATGTGCCACGAAAAGGCAAACCATGATTGTCATTCATATATATAAATGATAAAAGACTATCATGACAGTAAGAGCATATCACATACATCTATATTACGTATACATGTATAGTTCGTCTATATAATGTTTACGCACTTATTGCAGTAAACCCCTCTAATGCGACCAGCAAAAAGGGACATGATTCACAGTGGCAAAGGCAGGTGGTAGATTAATGCAGAACGAAAGTTATGCAGAAAGCTCCTATAGGAGCTTTCTGCATAACTTTTGTCCTGCATTAAGCAACCACATGCTTATAAAGACATTCATGTTTATTCATTAGTGGTCGCATTAGAGGGGTTTTATTGTATTTGTTAATTTGTTTACTGTAGAATAATTACATAGACACTCAGAGTAAACATATATCCCCAAAGCGAGACTCAAAATAACGGTTTTTTTACAAATGTCCCATCTGAATGCAATTGGATGACTTTTTAAACCCTTTCCTTCATAAACGCATTTTCATGCTTTTGCAAACAGACTAGACCTAGATCAGATGACTCCTGTAGGAGCCTTCTAGTCAGGGTTTGCTCTATTTGTTTATGAAGTTATGTAGATCTTATCCTACAGTTTTTGTCTAAATAAAACATTTGCTTAAAATGAGAATTATAAAAAATCAAGTTAATGAACATTCATGAAATGTTCAATTTGTGCAAAAATGTTTATTAGAGAGTAGGTTAATATAAACACACACAGCGTAAAGTACTGTGAGATTTAGGTCAAACTCACCCTTTCGCCACCAAACAAATTTCGTCTTTTAAGATTATCTTCTGAGTCAGGTTTCAGCTGTCTTCAAATTCTTTCCACATTCATAATAAAAATGTGAACCAGTTTGGATCCTGATGAGACGCCGAGTTACTCGGCGTCTCATCTGGATCCAAACTGTTTCAAAATGTCATCACAGTATCGATTACGGCGTCGAGAGAAATAGGCTAATACGATCAACAGTTATGACCTTAAGCTTGACCATTAAATAGTTTAATCGCATTCTTTAATGTTCAGAAACCTTTCCTGATTTACTAGATCTGACAATATACGTTAACCTTCAAATTAACGAACATTCAAATTAGAAATAGTGGCATAATGAATACACAATAGCTTAATGTTTACAATGGTGTTTGAACACAGGATAGATTGACTATGGCAGAAGCGGTAGAATTAGATATAAAAAAAAGTATCTTATTGTATAAGCAAACAGACCCTGATCCGATGGTTCATATAAGAGCTGTCGGATCTTGTTTTTTTGCAAACCGAGTAGACTCAGATCAGACCGCTCCTATACAAGCAGTCTGGTCAGGGTATCTGCTCTGTTTGTTTATGGTATAATATTGATCTGATTCTACGGTTTCTGTTCGAGCCCAAAAATCCTGTGTACATAAACAAATTATGTGATTATATAAAGTTAATTAATAAATATTCGTGATGTTATTATTTCTTACAGGAATATGCAAAGGGAAATGGTTCATGCAATAACGTTGTCTTAATCCTTTACCTAATAATATATTCATGTACGAGATGATGATATCATTAATAAATAAAATGTATGAACTTTTATAATGGCATACCACATGACTTTTTCGCCATAATATGGCGTCATAGGATGTCAAAAGGCCTCAAAGGGCGTCATTAAAAGACATTCCTATTTGGGAACGGTTAAATGTAATGCTATCATGTCCTGGCGTAATATGTTTTCAATATGACGCATTATTACAGCGGTCAGAAGGTTTCGCCTGATCTCATAGTAATATATAAAAGCATAATTTCATCACCAAAATCTTGGATTCTAACCTTAATGGTAAGTTTTCAGAGTGGAACGGTCCGTCATTGTTTAATGATAAAATCAATTTAGTATGAAAGGGTATACATGTACTTTACATGAGGGTTTTGAATAACAAACAACAGTGCAGATCCTGATCAGAGGGTCCCTGTAGGAGCCATCTGATCTGACTCTACACTGTTTGCAAATGTCAGTACACATATCACACATTCAAAGAGTTACGTAGATCAGTTATATCATTTTAACCCTTTACTCTATAAATACGCCTTTCTACGCCTTTGCAAACAGAGTAGACCCAGATCAGACGGCTCCTATAGGAGCCGTCTGATCATGGTCTGCTCTGTTTGCTTATGATATAATATAGATATGATTCTACAGTGCCTGACATGGCCACAATTTCTGAGTTCATGTGCTTTTATAATAAAATAATCTAATTAGTATTCATGACATCATTATTTTCTTACATGAATATTCATGGAGTGATGGGTTAAGAAACACTGATAAGTGTGTCAAACAATTTGGTTCCAGGTGTGACGATCTGAATTCAGTCTTTTTGCGAACGACCTTCAAATCGCCAGAAGCTTATAAGGAGTTAGTATTTACAAAAGCAAACCTTGAGGCAGTGCTTAATCTTTCACTATTGACTTTCATTTCAATGTGTGCCAATCTTATTAGATATATTTAAATTCTTACGAATGATTGATATGCTTTTAACTACTATAATGGTACCGATTCATGGATAAGTACCAAAGCAGACACATACGGAGAGAGAAAATGGAATAATTCCTAAAAATATTGAATAAATAATGTTAAAGAAGAACGATATAGAGAGGATGAGAAGGACAGAAAAAAATATAGAAGAAGGCAAAGTGTGTGTTTGAGAGGGTGGGGAGAGGAGAGAGAAAGAATGAGACACACACATACAGACAGACAGTCAGATAGACAGAAAGGGACACACAGAGAGGGATACACAGATAGCGATAGAGACAAAGATACAAACAGATATACAGCCATAAATAGACAGACAGACAGACAGACAGTGATATAGACAGATATGGAGGCACAGAGATAGAGAGATATAAGACAGAGAGAAAGGGAGACACAGAAAGAGGGACATACATATAGACAGAGACAGCGAGATAGAGCCAGAGTTATAGAGACATAGAGACAGACAGAGACAGATAGATATATAGACAGTGGTAGTGACAAATAAAAACAGAGAGCGGGCAGTGACAGGGATAGAGAGACATAACGACAGAGACAGAGGGAGACAGAAACATATACAGGGACAGAAAGACAAAGAGGAAAAGGGGTACAATCAGAGAGAGAGATACAGACACAGAAAACGGATAGTGAGACATACAAAGAGGAATAGTGTAAGAGGCAGAGAAAGTCAGAGGAAGACAGATAGATAAAGAGAGGAATGAGAGTCGGTGAGAGACATTGAGAAACAGAGACAGACAAGACAGAGACAGACAGAGACAGACAGAGGAGAATGTGAGACAGAGGCATACATCTTGACAGATGGACAGACAGACAGACAGACAGGCAGGCAGACAGACAGACACATACAGACAGACATACAGAAAAATAAATAGACTGAGAAGGGAAGATAATGTGAAAACACTGAACGGCGTGTGCGAGAGAGAAAGAGATAAAACGAGGACGAAATAGAGAGAATGCGACGTAGAAAGACCACTGACAGACATGATTTCTTAAATCGCTCTCATACTGACGACTTTTGACAACTCTGTAAAATTCTCTTTTTGAAACCAATGGGATAAATAGAGCATTTGTTCCATAGGAACTACACGAATCTGAATCTTTCCATTTCTCTAGTAAATGTGCATTTTCGGTAGTTTTATTCAAAGAGGTTGGATCTAAATATATCCTCTGAGGTAAATGGTTAAGACAGACTATATGCCTTCAATATGCTATGTTAAGGAATGGATATTGAATACGAGTTTACAAAGTTTCTCTTTGCGTTAGTGTTATTTATCATAAAGTATCGCTAATGCGACCATGCCATATAATCATAGCGGTTCATAAAGGCAGAAGGTTGTTTAATGCATGACATAAAGTAATGCAAAAAGCTCCTATAGGAACTTTCTGCCTAACGTTTGCGCTGCATTGAGCTACCACCTAGTTTAAAAATCCAAAATCATTCTTTTTTGACTGGCGGTATTAGAGAGTCTTCACTATACTTTATCAGCCAGTAGTATTACCTTTACAAAATACAGTTGAACTTCGATATCTCGAACTCGGATAATTCGAACTTCATGATGACTCGAACAAAAAGTTCAGTCCTTCCAAAATTTACAGTACAGGATAATTTCTAAAATATACCACTACACATATCTAGAAACACGACAGCTTAATGCCCCCGCAGGAGCTTTCAGCATTACATTAGACATGCATTAAGCTATGAACTTGAGATTTTTGTCAGATTATAAATCGAACGAGTCGAACCCCTCTTATCTCGAACTAATTTGTATGGTCCTTTGAAGTTCGAGATATCGAAGTTCAAAATAGTACCAAGTTGTCGTGGCCGAGTGGTTGAGGTGGTCGATTAGAAATCAATTGGGATCTTTCCGCGCAGGTTCCAATCTTGCCGACTACGCAATCATGGCTGCTTCATTAATCTTATGTATACAGGGGACATGAATTGCTACGACACACTTTGATTTCATATAAGAAACAATATCCATTTCGTAACTCCGCTTGTTGTGGACCTGACCTATATGTATTAGACTAAAGTTCGACATAATTGGGGGTCTTCAATCATTAAATCTGCACGTGATATTGACAGTGATTGGAAAAGCTGGGTCTACTCTGTTTTCAAAGTCGTCTAGAAAGGCGTTTAATTATGGAGTAACGGGTGAAGCAACTATGTAAACTATAATGATATAATCATGAATATGTATTTCTGCATCACGTGTGTACTGCATTAACCCTTTCGCTATCAAACTCTGTCGTCTGCTAACTTTGTCGTCTGCTACAAATTTTCATTCTTTTGATTTTCTTCATTTTTGTTTTAAAAACAAAGTAACAGTAACAAACAGTTTGGATTCTCAAACTGTTTGCATAGGTAATCACAGATCCGGCATTGGCAGCGAAAGGGTTAAGCCACAACCTGTTTTTAAAATCCAGATTTAGACTGCTTTTGAGTTGTCGTATTAGCGAGACTGAGCAGTGCTGTAACACCCTTCTAAACCGGAAGTTCAATTTAGTATAAATAAATGTATGACTAGAAACTGTATCAGTTTTTATCAAAATAAAACATTCTATTCTATTAACTACGGAGACAGGTGGTAGCTTAATGCAGGGTAAAAGTCCTGCATCAAGCTTCTACATGAGCTTTCTGCATGACTTTTACCCTGCATTAAGCAGCCAGCTGCCGAAACGTATCTGAATTCTTCTCTACTAGAATTCCGGTTTAGAGGGGTCGAACTGTATACGTATATTTTGTTATAAGTCAATGAAATCTTAATCTGAATTTAACACTGATATTTACATTTCCGTTTTGTCTAGCGACCAATAACTAGCGAACATCAGAACATCAGTTGTACACTAGTGATCTCCCTTAGTTATATAAAAAAAAACCGGATGGACGTTTTTCGAACCCGTCTTACACGGATCTTGATCTTTTCATATAATGAAATAGATATTGTTATCAGGATCAACAATTCGATGGGTACAAACACGTTTAAGCAGTTGTGAAAAGATCTATCTAAATTTGTGGATGAAGCATTTATGTTGTGTAAATCAAGTAATATGTTCATGGTTTGTGATATACTCATGTTAACAAGTCCGACTTCTGTTAACCCTTCGCTTACTATTCACGT
This sequence comes from Azorinus chamasolen, assembly GCA_963576725.1. NCBI lineage: Eukaryota > Metazoa > Mollusca > Bivalvia > Cardiida > Solecurtidae > Azorinus > Azorinus chamasolen. Next base: position 65,347,709 of record OY755239.1, on the reverse strand, counting down.
CAATATACCTACCTGTAAATAGTGAATACCCAGATGAGACAGCTCCTGCAGGAGCTGTCTATTCAGGGTCTGCACTATTTACAAGTTGATTGTGCAACCAGTGCACTCCACAGCAGTGATTGCACAGCGAAATACTTATACACAGTGAAGATATATGTTATTATACAACAGGGCATGGGTAAAGAAGGAGAAATGTATTTTAAAATTCAGCAAGAGAAGGGTTAATGTGCATATTCATTCATATTTTATAGATAATCATGTTTAACCGCAGCACGTGGTCACGTGATACATGTTTATTTATTTATTATGTATAGGCCTATTTGTATGACTAGAAACTCTTTGTTTCAGTTTTTGTCGAAATAAATTATAGGCCTACTAAACTATTCTATTAACTACTGACACTGATGCATTTTGGCATTTTGAGAAAAATGTTTTGATTAACAGTTGAGACTAAAACCAATACCCTGCCATGGGCCATAAAATGACCGTCTAGCACAGGTATTATTTGTCGTGCAATATGCACATGTGCGTGTAGATCAATTTTCATGAATAAATGAATGTTTGCATCAATTGTGTTCTGTCAGACTCTCTCATCACAAGCATTGTTCAGCCCGAAACATGTCTAATGTTGGTTGATTGTGTTTATTATTGTCCGTTTCAACCAACAATGTGCTAATGGGAGCACCATGAACTAACTGGACGACCCTGTGTATGCGTACGTGCGTGCGTGCGCGTGTGTGTATATATGTGTGTGTGCTCGCGTGCGTGCGTATGCGTGCGCGTGTGTATGTGAGTGTGTGTGTGTGTGAGAGATAGATAGGATATATAGAGAGAGACAGACAGAGAGACAGAGAGACTGAGAGACAGACAGACAGAGACAGACAGACAGAGCCAGAGTGCGATGCCCTATTGTTATCATCGATAGAGGTTCACCTTTTAGATGCCCAATGTAAAGCACTGATAGATCGGAGCTCGGTTTATACAGTTTCATCTGAACGACTTGGTCCGGTGGGGACATTTCAAACGTAGCATACACCATTGTTAACACATCGCTCTTTCAATAATCTATATCACCTTATTATTTTCTTTATCAACTGTTCTTCCGTTTGTATTTCAAATCAACGATAAAGATAGAATGCACATTCGAATGCACATTCTAAGCGACCACCAAAGAGAGGTATAATAACGGGGTCTTAAAAGCCTGTAGGAGCTTTCTGCATTACTTTCGTCATGTATTAAACAATTATCTGCTTTTAAAGACACGTGTTTTTATACATAAAGTGGTCGTATTAGAGAGGTTTTATTGTGTTTTGGATCCTGAAAAGACGCGATGTTGGATGATTCATCTGCATCAATCAATATCATATAATGCTATCACTAATTTATATTTAACGTGGTGGTCATTAACTCTTCTCTTCATATAAACGCCTTTTCACGCATTTGCATACAGATCAGACCCAGATCAGACAGCTTCTATAGGATCCGTCTGATCCGAGTCTGCTCTGTTTGCTAGTAGAATTTGAAAGATCTGTTTCTTTATACTTTTTAAAATGGCTATCATGTTCAACCTATCATATTTCTTTATAACTATGTTCACCATGACTATTCAGTATGTATCTAAATTTTGAATAAACATAGAACAGGGAAAAGGTTAACCTTTATCCTGTCCAGCACGAAGATACCGCCTCATGCAAACAGTTTAGATCCAGATGTGACGCTAAATATTACGGTCTTATCTGGATAATGATCTATTGGAGATTCGTTCAATATTTTCCCCCCAAAACATTGAACGAGTCGAAAATAATTACAACATGCAACAAAACAGAGTGCGAATAACCGTATCTTTTTCTGTAGGATAAGGGTGAAGGAGAGAAGCAATACGTTACTTAGCAACGGTTTATCACTAAACAGTTGGCGAATGTGTTTTACCTTGATTCTATATGGCCTTGGTGGATAGCATTTAATTACAACCTGTAAACATGTACTGTGAAACCTTTATAAACTGGACTTTAGTAAAGAAGAATACATGTATTAGTATTTTACGCAGGTGGCTGCTAAATTAATTTTTGTGAACGTCATGCAGAAAGCTCCTTTGGAACGTCCTGACTTTCATCCTGCATTAAGCTGCCACCTATCTTAACCCTTTCCTCTGCATCAATCAATATCATATAATGCTATCACTAATTTATATTTAACGTGGTGGTCATTAACTCTTCTCTTCATATAAACGCCTTTTCACGCATTTGCATACAGATCAGACCCAGATCAGACAGCTTCTATAGGATCCGTCTGATCCGAGTCTGCTCTGTTTGCTAGTAGAATTTGAAAGATCTGTTTCTTTATACTTTTTAAAATGGCTATCATGTTCAACCTATCATATTTCTTTATAACTATGTTCACCATGACTATTCAGTATGTATCTAAATTTTGAATAAACATAGAATAGGGAAAAGGTTAACCTTTATCCTGTCCAGCACGAAGATACCGCCTCATGCAAACAGTTTAGATCCAGATGTGACGCTAAATATTACGGTCTTATCTGGATAATGATCTATTGGAGATTCGTTCAATATTTTCCCCCCAAAACATTGAACGAGTCGGAAATAATTACAACATGCAACAAAACAGAGTGCGAATAACCGTATCTTTTTCTGTAGGATAAGGGTGAAGGAGAGAAGCAATACGTTACTTAGCAACGGTTTATCACTAAACAGTTGGCGAATGTGTTTTACCTTGATTGTATATGGCCTTGGTGGATAGCATTTAATTACAACCTGTAAACATATACTGTGAAACCTTTATAAACTGGACTTTAGTAAAGAAGAATACATGTATTAGTATTTTACGCAGGTGGCTGCTAAATTAATTTTTGTGAACGTCATGCAGAAAGCTCCTTTGGAACGTCCTGACTTTCATCCTGCATTAAGCTGCCACCTATCTTAACCCTTTCCTCAATAAACATGCCTGTCTACGCCTCCGTAATAATCACTTCTTGAAACCATTGTGATAAATAGAGCATTTGCTCCTAATGGTTTCAAACTACAAAATTCTAAACTTTTCCTTTTCTCTAGTAAATGCTCCTCTTCGGTAGATTTATTCAAAGAGGTTGTGTCTAAAATAGCCTATGAGGTAATGGGTTAAAAACCGGCATTGGAACTAATTTGAAAGTCCAGTTTTGAGGGGTTTTACTGTATACTGTTTGTGTCAGACATAGAGAAACGATATTTGTACCCAGTACAACCCGTCTAAACCGCAATTCTAGTAGAGGATAAATTAGATATTTCTAGACAGATGGTTGCTTAATACAGGATGAAAGTCATGCAGAAAGCTCCCAGAAGAACTGTCTGCATGACTTTCACTCTGCATTAAACTGCCACCTGTCTCCAAGACTGAAATGATTAATTTATGCTAATTTTAGCGTCCGGTTTAGAGGGGTTTTATTGTATATCGACAAACATTTCGTCTGTACACATTGTCCGTCGTCTGGTTTAGCTGTTAGAGTTTTGTCCTTTAATTGTGTCTACAAAAAATGGACTTTCAAACAGTTTGGATCCTGATGAGACACCGAGGCGATGAAAATCTCGCTGCAGCTGCAGTACAAAATGTGCAAAAACAGCGAAAATACCGGGTAATCACGCTTCATTTGATCGATAGCGCGTGCGTCGACTACTACATGTATAGTTGTTTCTAGCACATATATGAGGCTTCCCGTGGGGCTATGCAATCATGCATGTTGCTCCGGACTACCCGAGCGGCTATGCGCTTTTGGTAGACCCGGAATCGTAACCGTGCTAGAAACCGAACATTGGATCCAGATCTACATGCTCAATCAGGTGACAATATGCTATGCTGACTCTCATGTTAACTCATTTGTTCCCACGATCCCAAATATGGGACGTAGGCAAACAGTGTAGACTCTGATCAGACGCCGCATAATGCGGCGTCTGATCAGATTCTACACTGTTTGCTGATAGGAATTTCAATATAAAGCAAAACAAAATTGAAAATTTAGACCAGGCACCCCTTAGATAAAAATGGACTTATCAAATATATGAACGAGGAAGAATCCACTGGGCGCAAATGGGTTAAGAAATTGTCTGCAGAAATTGTCGTCTGTTGCAATTCCTTCCTTATAGGAGCATTTACTAGAGAAAGCATTTTTTTAGAATTGTATAGTTGGATCCAAACTGTTTGCATAGGTTATCACACGATCGCCGCTAGCGCGCCAAGAGTTAGTTTAAACATATTTTATTTTGCATAAATGTACATATATCACTAGAAACATATTAACCCTTTCACCGCCGCAGTTGCATACATGCACCACGACAAATAGTGCGGTCCCATATCAGAGCTTTCTGTATTACTTTTATCCTGCATTAAGCTACCGCCTGCCTCGGTCGGCCAGAATTATACCTTTTTAGATGGTCACATTAGAGGAGTTTTACTGTAGTTACGAATGTTAGCAACACTTTAACAACGTTCCTTTTCTATAAGGCGTTCATAAACAAACAGAGCAGATCCTGATCAGACGGTTCCTATAGGATACGTCTGAGCAGGGTCTACTTTGTTTGCAAATGCGTGAAAACACGTTTATATGAAGGAACGGGTTAACAAGTGAAGGATCAAAGCAGCACTAAAGTACTGCTGAAGCTCCTATTGAACTCTTTACCTTAAAATACCCAATGTTTATTAAGCAGGTTTCATTGTACTGCAAAATGCTATTGATTGGAAATATTGCTGACCCTAATCAGATGCAGGTCTTCTAGCTCCGTGGCTAGACGAAAACATTTGTTTGAGTCTGAGCGCATATTTAATGTTTATGCTGTGGTATGAATACGGGATGTTAGGCCATAGCAGTAACTGTATACTTCCACGTGCAAACATAGCAGACAGCTTCTGCAAGACCTTGGTGTATTACATTTACCTTTGCAAAGGTATATATATCAGGTAAAGGGTTAACCCATTCCCTCAAAGGCTATTTTTTATATCAGTATATTCTGAAAATAGGTGATCCCTCGAAAGCAAAAGAAAAAATGCAAAAAGAGAAAGACTTTGTTTTATTGAGTCTGTTCATGAGTAGTAATTAAAAGTGCATCACTACTCACGCCCCTAGCACCGGCTTAAGCAGTATTCAATTTTCAAAACTAATAACATAAAAATAATGATCCCGAAGGACCAGAAATTATAACAACACTGAAATTGAAGTACGTGGCGACTTTTTACGGCCGCCACACAAGCACTTAACACCTGCTGTTGTGAAATACATATATAAACCTCGTTGAATGAATCTCCCGAAAAAGAGCATAAACCAAAGAAAATGAAACTTTTAGAATTTTTTAGTTTGAAACAATTGGAGCAAATGCTCTATTTATCACAATGGTTTCAACAGGTAACTTTTGCAGAGCCGTTAAAAGGCGCATTATGGAAGGTGTAAATCCCTCCGTTATAATCTCCTACATACAAGTGTACATTATTTCCAAAGAAAATATGTCCCATATATGTATATTTATTGCAACTGTACATCTGTCGTTTTATTGTGGCAATCTATTTTAATCTAGTGGTCATAGTTGATGGCGTGATTGGATGTGTTCCGGCTAAAACCGGACATACATTATTATTTTATTAAGCTACCGGTATGTATTGCAGCAATGCACTAGCCTTCATTGTGATTCGAATTCAAGACGACTTTATATATTTGCGGTGGACTCTAAATCAAGTACAAGTATCGATCTTTAAGACAGGTGGCAGCTTAATGTAGGATGAAAGTCGTGCAGAAAGCTTATCTGGGAGTTTCTGCATGACGTTCGTCATGCATTAAGCAGCCGCCTGCCTACAAAGACAATTCGAGGGTTTGGTGCAAAACTATTCTAACTCCTTCACAAAGTGAATAGTTTTGCACCAAGCCCTCGAATTGTTTTATTGCTAATATTTCGTAGTATTAACTGTAATCTGTTTGTCAGGGTGTCAAAAGACGTATCTTTGGATTGAAGCTTTAATGAACCAAGATATTTTATTGAACACTTGTCCTCATTAATTTTATTGATATCATATTCGTACGGAAAACAGTGCTTTGTTTTATTTCTTGTAAGGAGTAGGTGGTCCCTTTCTGATTCAAAAATAATGTTTTCATTGTCCCATATGTGTTGGTTATTCAAGTGCTTTCAATACGAGGTGGAAAGTTTACACCAAACTGGATAAATCTTAACAACAGAAAACTTAAACAAAAATTAGGGGAGCATATCGCTCAGAATTAAACCTTACGAAGCACCATTGATTAATACACGGGTCACAGAAGGCAAGGAACATGTGAAAACGCAGGGATAGCATGCGAATATAAAAGCTGGACTAGTTTCAAACCTCACAGACTGTGAGACATGATCTTAATTCAATTATTGGCTCGAAGAAATTATATTTTGAAAAATTGTCAATGCAGATGAGAGTTGTAGTGTATGCTTATTATATATCTTGGTAGTTATTAGTATTGTCGAAATGATAGTAAGTATTGATAATAATAAATAGTACAAATATTGGTACTATATGATAATATTACATGTAATGATAAAAGTAATAAGGATAATAACATCTTTATTTCTTTCATTCAGGAGAGCAATGCTGACATGCATACGAACACAAAGATAATTCAAATAAGTAACAAAGCATGTGAGCATATTATGACAAACACATTCGAAAATGAACTGTATAATACAGTAGCGAAAATGAACGAACATTAGAATACATATTCAAACTATCATCCACATCAAGATCAGCGCATGACCTTATAACATTTTGAAACTACCCTATGTAGAACTATAAACATTGTAATTGCAATAAGTATGGCCATCCTGTGTCGATAAAGCCACCAGATAATCACACCATCCAGCTGGTGCCAGCTCGAGCCTTGTATATGACGTATATATGGTGTTAAATTTGTCACATTCAACACTTTGACTGAACTGCTATCAGAATATGTTCCATATTTCATAGTCAAATATATTGGTCCAGTTGTCATCATTGTAGTGAGATAAGGAGACACGAACCATCTGTTAGCATTGCTTAGTCCACAAAGTACGTACGCCAGGAAGTCGCTGTGGAGCTTCGAAACCATAAAATCATTAGAAACTCCAAATGGAGCCGTCCAGTAGAGTAGTGTCTGTGATTGCTGATTGTCGGAAATATACAGAAAGTTGTACAGGCTTGTGACAGCTTGGATGTCAAGGTCGACATAAACTCCGCCCATATCGTACAGCAAAAGATACCGCGCAAAGTCAGTTTTTCGAACCCAGTGACTATATGCCTCGTAGAGCGCCATAAACTCGGGGTACTTCGATCGTATAAGGGACTCTACCATCGTAGAGTTCCACAGTATATACTGAAATGTTGGATGATAGTCCTTCCATGTCTGCTGTGCTTTCAACCATTTTCCCGGCATTACCTTATTGTCAATGCCGAAATAAATCTGGTGAATAGTATCAGGAAAGTCTCCGTGGATATCTCTTTTATTGTCTCTGAGCTGCACCAGTCTTGAATAACATTCTTTCTCATCCCTTTCAACTAAACGGCCACGCCCTATCGAGATGTAAAACAGGAATGTAACGAGAACCATGATGACAAAAACGGCAAACAAGGAATACCTACACACAATTTTGATCCCATGTCTCCTCCCGGTAAGCTTATGAAGCATTGCTCATTCCCTGTCACACCTGGAGTCAAGGGTTACTAACACCTTCCTTTGGACACGTGATTTGTTGACACGGCATAGCACGATATGGTTTGAATTGTTTGGGATTGCCCATTCGTATCCAAGCAAACAATGTCGAGTTCAATTCATTAGGAATCAGCTCAAGATCCGTAACTTGCGAGCGAACGCATCTACAGAACAAACCTCTAAAGTAGGAGAACCAGTAAAGCTATGCTGTTCAAATAACCTATAAGTGCGCCTCGCTGTGACAACGGAATTATTAGCCGTCACTCCCACTTCAAATAGCCTCTACTTTACATATACGTGTATACATCGAAGGTACGGCGGCGCGCACAACTATATTGTGGCTGTATCGACAATGTTTGTTGTTGCATTACTCAAATTTCTTCCGTTATATAGTGAACCCTCATTACAACGGATGTGTTTGTTTCCAGACATTTCGCTGACCAGTATACCGAGGTTGCCGTTATAACCAGTTTAAATATGAAAGGAACCATAAAATTATGGCCAGTTCTAAACTAGTACCAACAGGTGAACAAAAAGCTCCCTGTCGTATTGGCATTGTACCTATTTATACAGTGGTTGCTTCAAAGACTTAACGGTAGTTTTGTTTCATTGTATACTGCCGGTAAAACGAGGGTGCCATTGTAACGAATGCCGGTATAATGAGGGTTTACTGTACTTGTCGAATAGGCTTTAAGAGTAACACAGGTTTGTATTGAATATGTAGTAGACCCTAATCATATGACTCATACAGAGGCTCCTGGTCTAGGTCTACTCTGTTCGGAAAAGGCGGGACTATATTTATAGACCAATACCAGATCGCATTACATTATTATACTGCAAAGTAAAATCCTCACTTCTGATTGGTTAACTAGCCGTGTACATGAGTCCATGTACCCTGTGTGCTGACAGGGTACATAGAAATCCCCCATAGCAGTCCCCACATATTATGGTCAGAAACCAAAAGACCGATTTCTCGACTCGGCTAAACAATAGCAAAATTCATAATAGACAACTATTGATACGTAAAGAAAACAATGCAGGAATGAATTAAAAAACATCATTGTTTGAAATGACCAATAAAACAGTTTTTAGAGGAGTTATTATATCGTCCAGCCATCTATAATAAAACGAACGCCGATGAAATACAATACACACCACTTCGGATACCTTCGGGTAGAAATAAATGTATTGGGGCGCTTTTAGGGGAATTAGCGTGTTTAGTGATTCAACATGCCAAAATGGATTTATATAAATTATCCGAATCGTAAAACTTTGCAGTATAATAATTTCGTTATACAGTTCTTTCCCAGGGCACATGACGATTTATTCCTGGCTGGTAAAATCATGTACATGTAACCCTCGCCTACCGGCTCGGGCAACATGATTTTCCTCAGCCGGGAATAAATCGTCATGTACCCTGGGAAAGAACTGTATAACTAATATTATAGTGTTCCTTTACTTAACTGTATTACGATACAGTTTAGTTGACGGTGGGCACTTAACATTTTCAGTGCGTCACACGAGTCGCTAATGACTTTTGCAAACATTTTTTCTATAAAACAAATCCCTAAATATTCACTGTAAGCTTGACCTGTTTAAATTTTGGAATAGTCCAATCGATAATTCAGTAAAAGCGATGGGGTTGCATAGAACGACGAGCGACGGCGTTCTGGTAAGAGTGGGATCGCCGTGATATCATTGTATCGGCACAGTGAGGTCTCCAACAACACCAAATAAGCGTCGCCGGCGCGCACAGAGGTCGCATTTCGAAGCAATCGTCATCGGTGGCGTTTGCACGGCGATCGTACAGCGTTCTCTGAGATGGCACTGTGTGTCTACCGCGCTTAATTGGCGCGCCTACATTTGTTTTTATCACATAATGTGCCGTGTGATAGTGCCGAAACAGTGCCGTACATCGTGGAAATGCACAAGTGCATTTTTACGCAAATGAGCAGTTTGAATCCGGATGTAATACGTTGTAAACAATCGCCAAAACAGCCATCAGATATAGTCTGTTTTACTTTTATGGCACTTTTAACGGTTATGTGATAAAAAGAATCTTACATGAGTGTTCATTACAAATTGTTTTTAAGAAACGCGTTTACAATAATGATATGACACGAGCTTTAGCGAGTGTAATATTCATTATAGTAAACGCGTTTCATGAAAACAATTTGTAATGAACACGCATGCAAGAGCCTCTATTACTGTGCTCTTACCGTTGTTCCTGTGTGGAGCTGGCTGCCACGGCGACTATTGCGCTCAAATTGACCGATCATGTGACATTATATACCATGTTAAAACTTAAATCGTAAGGCATGTTTGGAAATGTCGACTTAAATTTCAGAATGCTTGCTTTAAGCTAGGCTTTCAAAAGATTTTAGTTATTCTATTGAATGAAAGTTGAGATAAATAAGTGTAAATTCACAGAAAAAGATTAACACATATACGCTGTTCTTTGTACATGGAGAACTATGATTTACATATTGTTAGAAAAGGCGGGATTATCAGTTCGTAAAGTTGTGAAATGTTACAGCAGAATGGCAATCGACATATAGAGGACATGCTAATTTGTATGACGTGACAGCGGATCGCGAGTCACAAGAATATGCTAAGAGTGTAAATAAGTAATGTGGCGGTATAGCTCGAACAATTTGACCTGGACCCTGACCAACTTAATTTGTATAAATACTTGAAATGCTCTGATCTAATATTTCGACCACTAAGGGCCTTTTTCAAAGATTAGATCATGTCAAAATACACGTCACATTTTGTTACATGCATTCAGTCATAAAATCAAAGAGTATTTTGACATGATAATCTTTGAAAAAGACCCTTAGTGGTCGAAATATTAGATCAGAGCATTTCAAGAATTTATGTATTATATTAATTTCCTATTTTGGAATATTTTCTTCATTACAACTTAATTTGCATAAATAAAACTTATTAATAACATTGCACGGGTTTATTCTCGGCACGTGTCCCGGTAAGCACCTATATACATGGACACACTCGTGATTGTATGGTTTACATATGCACGGGTTAATTATTTCAGCGAGAACAGACTTCACGATTTACTGGCGGAGTTTTATTTATGCAACGTCATCTCTCTCATTATATATTCTGCATAAAGGTGCGGGTCCAGGTCAAATTGTTCGAGCTATACGTCGGAGTTAAAGTGCTTATAATTATGTCTATACATGTATGAATGTTGAAGCGAATATATACTCAGCAAGAAAGAAACTTTGCGTACTATAGGACCGAATTTAGTGGAGTTTAAATGACTTTTCATAACAGCTAGCTACATTGAATAATGGTGCTATCGATACTGACTACACTGAGTGAGACTCCATTTCCAGTGTTCACCTCTTACCACGTGCGAACCTATCCCGGTTTCATTTAGGTATTTCCAGCAATGGCCCGCTTGTTTACTTCTTTCAATTTGACCTTCATAGTAAACAAGAGGGCCAGAATGGCCCTGACATCGCTCACTAGACAATCAGATATGTTTCTGTTGAAAACTGACCGTCCCTGGAGCGGTGCCAATTTTGACCCCTGGGACACAATTTATATAACTTTTGTAGATGACCGGAAAATTATTATACCACATTTATATAGCGCTCTTTTCACACTGGATATGTGCGTTCAAAAGCGTAAAATGGTGCTATGTGCCAAATATGAAGAAGATTTTCAAAGTTTGCACTATATTTTTCTATTGAAAACTGACCACCCCTGGGGTGGGGCCTAGTTTGACCCCAGGGGCATAATTTATATAACTTTGGTAGAGGACCGGAAAATTATTATACCACATTTATATAGCGCTCTTTTCACACTGGATATGTGCTTTCAAAAGCGTAAAATGGTGCTATGTGCCAAATATGAAAGCTGATAACCCTGTAGATTCAGAAAATATTTTCACTATACGTTTCTATAGACAAGGGGGCCATTGAAAGTGTTAATTTTTCAGACAAACAGGTTACAGATCACAGAAATTTGACTGAAACTAGCACACTGTTTGGATTCTGATCTGACACATATGTAACGTCATAATTATGTGGTTTGTACAAGAGAGTTAATCGTAAGATTGATATGTATTAACCAGGGAATTTTAATTATGCAAGGCCATACAAAGTTCTGACTAAAGACCATCAACTGACCTCTCAAATAATCAACTGTTCCTCTGAAAAAGGTATGTGTACCCTAGCATTCCAAACTGATTTTTTTTCCATTTGAATATTATTAAAAATTATTACATAATAATTTCATATTCATCAGTTGAACTTAATATTTTCAAGTAATACAATTTTATGTTAAAAATGATTTCATAATTCATTTAAAATCTTTAACCTTCTTCTGAACTGCCGGGCAGGTTATAATATGGTCATAATGCCAATCACTATTATTAATTAACCGTTTTCACACGTTTGAAAAACCAGTAGACCCAGATCAGATGCCTCCTATAGGAGCCATCTGACCAGGGTCTGCTTTGTTTGTTAATGGAATTTGACAGGTCTGTTCTTTTAGTTTCTAAAATGGCTACAATGTTCTACCTACTATATTTCATTATAACAATTTTGTCTATGAATATTCAGTAGGTTGTGAAATTTGGAAAATAAATGGCTACAGTGTTCCACCTTCCATACTTCATTTTAGCTATTTTGTTCATGAATATACAATAGGCATTCAAATTAATAATAAACACAGAACAGGCAAAGGGTTAAGACAGATTCACTAACAGATGCTACCAGCAATACAGGTGCACTAAAAATAGCCACTGGTCATCCTCTCTCTACTGCTTGAACTGATGGCCTCTTTATGAGTAAAGATAAGATGCTTATAAGCTTATATAAGTCGGCTTCAAGTTTGCTAGAAAACTGGCCACCCTGTGGTGTAGCCAATTTTGACCACAGGAGCATAATTTATATAACTTTTGCAGATGACCTGAACATGATGCTATCTATGTGCCAAATATGAAAGCTGAGAACCTTCCAGTTTCAGAGGAGATGGTTTTCAAAGTTTTCACTATATGTTTCTATAGAAAACAATGCACCCCTGGGGCGGGGCCAATTTTTACCCCAGGGACATAATTTATATAACTTTTACAGAGGACCTACAGATGACGCTATGTGCCAAAGATGAAAGCTGAGACCCCTGTAGATTCAGAGGAGAAGAATTTTAAAGGTTCAAATTATTGACGACGAACGGTGGACGACGCACGCCGACGGACGACGGACATAAGGCGATCACAAAAGCTCACCCTGAGCACTTTGTGCTCTGGTGAGCTAAAAAATGATTAAATAAGGATTAATTAATACACCAACAGGACTAAAGAAGATAGTTGGAAGGACATTTTTGAAACAAAAATCTGGAAAAGCGAATTATATGACACCTCTTTTTGCATATTGTCAGGCAATTAAAGTTTTTATTTAACTCTTAAAAAGCGTTGTTTAACATTTACCTTTACTTAATAACTGTACTGAATTAATTGCTGAGAATTGTTAAAAATATAGATTTAATCTATTTTTAATATGAAGGGTAAATTGAAAGGAAGTAAACAAACGGGCATTGTTGGAAATACCTAAAGTACACAAACCGAATTTGTAAGCACTTTCGATTGAAAATGGAGATGTTACGGCTTTCTGAATTGCAGAGAAACCATTCCATTAGCATGCTAAAAGCCGGCGCGTCAGCAAATGATGTTTGTTTGTGTTAATTAATTTGTGTAAATGATGTTGTTCAGCATTTTGGGTTCACCCGGCAGGCCATTCATAACCTAGTCCAAATAATTTGACATCACGCAAGCTTATTTTTCATTCAATTTATCCCGTTATCATTCTTCATTTTGTTTTCATCATTCATATTCATATTTATATTTCGCAGGAATGATAAAAAAAAATTTAAAAAAATAAAAACAAAATAGAAAAAAACAGATATAAAAGAATAAAAATGTGACAGGAATACTGGATCTGTTGGGGATGGTCCGAGATCAGGTCTAGGTCGTCATATAGAGACGACTGCGTTATTACGTTAACGCATTTACATACAGTGAAACCCCGCTAATGCGACCACTTAATAAACAGCCACTGATGTCGTCTAAAGCAGGTGGTTGCTTAATGCAGGACGAAAGTTATGCAGAAAGCTCCAATAGGAGCTTTCTGCATAACTTTCGTCCTGCATTAAGCTACCACCTGCCTCTGCCACCCAGAATTATGCCCCTTTTTGGTGGTCGCATTAGCGGGGTTTTACTGTAATTGTTTCATCCCAGCAGCAGTAACTGCACAGCGACTCAGGATCACCGCCCATACGATAAGAAACCGTCTTAGGCAAAGTCAAGCCTCTATTGGTACTCGCATACAAAATGTGAAACTCTTGTACATTTTAAAACTGTTGTAAAGCCCCACTGACAGGACAGTTAGTATCTTTTCTTTCAGGTACGGGTCAGATACGTAATAATGTAACAGTCAGTGTAAGAGATTTTGAGGCTCATGACTTTTAAAGGAAGATAGGTTGTTGTTGTTGGTGTGGGTTTTTTTATCTGCGTTTTATACTTTCTGCCAGTTTATCTATCCATTGATATTGCCAACGAGTTGTATTAGAAGGGTTGTAAATGCATTTGAAGCTTATATGCCCTTGCAGACTTCTGAATATATCTCTTTGACATTTTTCAGCTAAGAAGTACTAATGCCGTTGTAGTGACTGCCAAAGTTATAATGTCTGTGGTAAGTCTAAGGTAAATGTATTTCATGTCTTTACTGTACTTGATATGCCATCTAGGTGTGTTATATATGCCACTCATCCAAGTTTGCTTTCCTTTGAAATAATATAGTTGGTATGTTAACAAAATTATTTGGTGAATAATGTAATTACTATATCTATATTAATGTGAAATCAGTAATAATGTCTGTGATAAGCATTTTGTGATATCATTTCGCGACTCTCGCTCTCTCTCTCTCTCTCTCCCTCTCTCTCTCTCGCTCTCTCTGTGTCTCTGTCATGCCACTATTATCAAGGAACACGGTGGAAATAAGGAAAACGTTTTGATTTCCTTTTTCGTGTTATCCCTGGTATTAGTGCGCATTTCATGGCAAAAAATCACACACCAACAACAACAACCTTTAAAAGTCCTGAGCCTCAAAAGCTCTTACACTGACTGTTACATTTTAAAGCTGAACCATTACGTACCAGACCCATACCTGATTACCGGAAAGAAAAGATACTAACTGTCCTGTCAGTGGGGTTTAATGCTCCCAGTTGTTATTGTCATGTGATGTACACTTTTTACCGAAATAAATATATCTATCTATATTGAGCAGATCTTAACCGCACGGCTTTGTGTCGCTAAGTCGGCATGGTCTAGGAGTCACATGCACTGGACGTGTGCCCAGTGGAACGGCGTGATTTTCACAGATGAATCCCCCACCGTCAGAGAAAGACTTTCACAATGTTGTATCCGGGAAAGGGGTAGGTTTGGTGGGGGTAGCTTAATGATCTGGCCCAGGGTTATGGGCAACGTCAATACAGATCTAGTTTTTGTTGAAGGAAATCTCAGGGCAGAATATTATGTTCACATTTTGCATAATAATCTCCTGCCATTTATGCAAAATAGCAACCCGGCCCGGGAATAATTCTCCAGCACGACAATGCACAATCCCACACTGCAAGAATAACAATACAATTTCTGACCCAGAATAACGCCAACGTCTTGTCCTGACCTGCAGTGTTCCCAGACCCGATGGGGCATATCTGGGGTGAACTGGGACGACGATTTCGGAACAATATCAACGACAGGCTCTATTACGGAATAGCGGGGCATCCCTAATGAAGTCATCCGACGTTACATAAACTCCGTGAGTGGGAGAATTGTTGCCTGTATTAGAAGTGACGGTGGTCATACACGCTACTGGCGTGGTTTTATGAAGATACGCATTCCATATGATATTGCAAATAGAATAAAACACATTTGGCTAATCACTTGATATTTTCTTGATTTTGGAAATCGACCCTTACAGACGTTCACTTCAAATTAAAACGCGACTTTTATTTAGTCAACCTCGTTTCCAAAAACTCACAGATATTGCTCAAAAGTTTCAAGTAACAATAAAATGTGTGCAAATTATGTGAACACAATTATAAATATCAGATTCCTATGTAAACTTTCTTGTTTTACTGAGTATATTTGTTTATTTATGCGAAAGCGGAATCGCAAGTCGTGCTTATATTACATGTATTTTAAACTCTGCTCCGTATCTCCGACAGTTGACTGGCCGCGTGGCTCAGTGGTAGAGCGTCCGCCTGCGGTACGGAAGGTCGTGGGTTCGATCCCCGGCCGCGACAGACCAAAAGTCGTTAAAAGTTGGTACTAGTAGCTCCCTTGTCTACGCTCGACATTAAAGGTGTAACTCTAAACTGGTCGGCCCGGTGTCAGGATAATGTGACTGGGTGGGGTGCCCTTGTCATGTACCTGCGGCATGGGTATTCCAGTGAGGCAGCACTATAACTTGTCTCATGCGGGTGCCGTCTGCAAATAACTGAAATACTGTTGGTCGGACGTAAAACCCAACTCACTCACTCATTCCGACAGTTGAAATTGCAATTCACTTGAACATATGAATGAGTTTAGATTATGACGCTGTCGTTTCAAGGGAAGCAGTTAGTGTTCGTATTCTAAATTGTTGTACAATGGTTATTTCTCTTGATAATAGTTTTGCTATTTGTGCATGTATCTATCCTATGGATGGTTTATTTAAGAAATGAATGACGTGCTCCCGGTGTTCATTGGGTTATGCAACGCATAGCTTTACGAGCAAAGTTAGTGAAGCCCGAAGGGCTTCACGTGAATCTTTGCTCGTAAAGCTATGCGTTGCATAACCCAATGAGCACCGGGAGCACGTCATTTATTTCTTATATTTATATTCCATTGTATTTCTTATATTTGAATGGGTTTTTTTACCGGTCACGTAATAATAGCCGCTATCTAGGTCGTTGCCAGGTTCGTTTCTAACGTAGTAGGATCTCTATATATGGTATGAAAAATAGTCCCAAACACATATTATAAATATAGAATGAATACAAGATTTTAATCAGTAAATTTCCAGCTATGTTTAAAGAAAAGATTATCGAGATATTTCAAACCATATATATTTACGAAATGTTAGTATTAAAGCATCTTCTGGAATGTAGGTCGCGGTGTCGAAGCCAATTTACTCAACCGCCATGCTTGATCGCAAGCTGGTCACAACGTTGGATTTTATTCTCGGATTTTTCTTTGTTAACGGTAAGGACATTGACTTATTTATGCTTCACTCATTACTTGATAATATATTTTGATACGCCATGGCTGTTAAAGTTGGCAATATTATGTATTCAAGCGATAATTCTCAGTAAGAAGATGCCACATTTCAAATACTCCGCGCTTACACAGCGGAATTCTTGGAAAAGGAGAACCGGCTCAAACCGGTATTGAAATGAACGTTCAATGGAAAATATAACTTTCTTTTTAGAATAAGGTTATATAAGGACGTTGCAGGGCGAATGTAAATATATGTTTTTGAAGTATAGAACTATTCTTCTAAATTTTCTTTTTAAACATATGTTTTTGCAGGCACATAAAGTTGATGTCGAACAGTTTCCGAAAATGCTTATGGGCACAGTGGACCTACTTCCAGAGATATTACAAGAAATAGTTTACTGGTTTCATGGGCTATGCAGAGTTATTGCAGAAATGAACGTTCAATGGAAAATATAACTTTCTTTTTAGAATAAGGTTATATAAGGACGTTGCAAGGCGAATGTAAATATATGTTTTTGAAGTATAGAACTATTCTTCCAAATTTTCTTTTTAAACATATGTTTTTGCAGGCACATAAAGTTGATGTCGAACAGTTTCCGAAAATGCTTATGGGCACAGTGGACCTACTTCCAGAGATATTACAAGAAATAGTTTACTGGTTCCATGGGCTATGCAGAGTTATTGCAGATTTCGCTGTGTATGTGTGTGACGGTGTTTGATAATGAGTACAATTCAACATTCTTGGAAAGCAGCAAAACTAACAAATATCGTGGTGGTTCGTGGATCATTACCGCAACAACTTTTGCGCCATATTGTTTAACTTGCAGAAATTTATACAATGGGCAAACTTCTGTGACGAATATTTTATGTTTTGTAATGTAAGTAAGGCTAAAGATAGACATGTAGTTCGTACAAATAACAAGCCGATGTCATATTCTAATTATCGTGATGAGTTTATATAGGCCTTGACGCCTCATGTTACAAACATTAGACGTTATTGTCTACATTCCTTGTGGTCAGGCGGTGCTTAAACAGCAGCAATTGGCAACGTGAGAGACAGGTTATTCAAAAGACATGAGTCCAAGGTTATAAAACTTTTAGTTGCGTCTGAGTTCGTTCGCAAGTTTTTGATTGGTCAGATTTGAGTCAAAGGCTCAAATCTGACCAATCAAAAGCTTGAGAACTCAAATCTGACCAATCAAAAGCTTGAGAACGAACTCAAGACTCAACTAAAAAGCTTTATAAGCATGGACCCTGAGTCTGAGATCATTCTCAAGTATTTGATTGGTCAGGTTCTGAGCAAGCTCAGAATGCTTGAGAATGATCTCAGGCTCAAGTTAAACGTTTTATAACCTTGGAGCCTGGACGCTGGGCCAGTGAAACCGCCAAGGATGGCTTTGCTAAAGACAATATTAAGGACAGACTGACAGTGTCTCTTGCTCTAATGCTGTAATGGTCTTTATTGTAATCATTTTAACCATACGGTTTCCATTTAATTCCCGTTTTAAGTTCATAGACTGACAAAGTTCTAGTTTTTATCCAAAAAATTACACAAGTTATTTGAAACAAGTCTGTCTTGTTCCTTAGGGTGACGTAGAGTTTTAAGGGAAATATAACTTTCTACGTATGAGGAGAAAATTGATTTCCCTTATGTAATGTAGTCACCGATAGATGTCGTTTCTATCACGTGGTCACTATTGAATAGTTCTGAGTGAGGTATATCGGCCATTCAGCTTTGGACAGTCCAGCGACACAGAACAGGGACTATTTTTAACTTTGAATTGAAATTTACAGTTATTATATTTGCAGTCACAGTTATTTCTGGCGTAGAGGTTTGAGGTATTAACTGATTTCTACTGGGGATTAACACCAAACATTTCGTAGAACAACTGCAAACAGTTTCTGAGATGTGGTTCAGGACAGACGAAAATGTTACAGTTGTTTGCAAACAAAGGGCTATTAAGTCTGGTGTTCGTGGGTATATATAAATGATACTAGGAGGGTCACACGTCTTTGTGCTACTGAACATTTATACAAAGCTTCATAGAAAGATTCCAAACATTTACTGAGAAATGACATGAAAAAACGTTAAATACAATAGAACCCCTCTAATGTGACCACTCAATGCATAAACATGGGCGTCTTTATAAGCAGGTGGTTGCTTAATGCAGGACAAAGGCAATGCAGAGAGCTCTTCTAGGAGATTCCTGCATTACTTTTGTCCTGCATTAAGCTACCACCTGCATTTAGCATCCAGAATTATACCTCTTTTAGGTGGTTGCATTAGCGGGGTTTTACTGTATTTTGCAAACAAATGACCATAGGCCTAGTGTTCCATAGCCAACGTAAGTGATACAGTAAAACCCCGCTAATGCGACCACCTAAAAGAGGTATAGTATTGGGTGCTAGATGCAGGTGGTAGCTTAACGCAGGACAAAAGTAATGCAGAAAGCTCCCATAGGAGCTTTCTGCATTACTTTTTGTCCTGCATTAAGCAACCACCTGCTTATAAAGACACCCATGTTTATTCATTAAGTGATCATATTAGAGGGGCTCTACAGTACTTTCAGGTCAACATTACATCTACACAAAGTTTCAATGAAAAAGTCCAAATTGTCTTTTAGATATCACTCCGGGATGCACGGAAGGACGACAAAACTATATCCCTCCGCCTATGGTGGGTGATAGAAAACTCATTTAACCTATTACCTCACATGCTATTTTTAGATACCTCTTTGAATAAATCTACCGAAAAGGAGCATTAACTAGAGAAAAGGAAACTTTTAGAATTTTGTAGTTTGAAACAATTGTGATAAATAGAGTATTTGCTAATATAGGAGCAACTGCTCTATTTATCACAATGGTTTCACAAAGTGACTTCTACAGAGTCGTCATTCAATATGAGGGATTGGGTTAAACAATGCTCCATTACTTCTGCTTTTGGTACAAGTTTAACAGAGTAACAATTGTGACTGATGCTGTCTATATATAATAACGTGACTGGACACTTCATACTAAAACACTGTAATGCAAGGCATGTATTAGGGCATTTACTTTTAATATGATTAAATCTCCCTTCAGTGAAAAAGAGGGCCATACTGGCCCTTAATCTCCCATCTAGGTCTAGAGGTCAACATGCTGTACCAAATACTGTTAACTAAAAAATCAGCCATGTTAACTGCCATACATGTATACAAAAAGTAACTCTGCATTTTTTATTGTATAACTACGGTGTCCCGAACGCGACATACATACATGCGATATTAAGCACTGAAGTAACATGCATATCATAGCATATTAATATTATATATTATAGCATGTACAATCCCTTCCCAGACATACATGCATGCAATATTAAGACCTTTTAAATATCGCTAGTCACTTCCCGAGAGAAGTAACATGCGATATTAAACGGGTGCTATTTAGCGTATGAAGACACATGCGATATTTTAAACAGGCTATAATATAGCCTATTGAATCCCTCCCCAGACTTACATACATGCGCTATTAAGCCATTTAAATATCGTTAGTCACTTCTCGAGAGAAGTAACATGCGAAATTTAGCGCTAGTCGACACATGCGTCGACATTAATCTAATTTAAGACGGTTAAACACCTCATATACCGTCGCAAATTTCAAATGACAGTAGGATTAAAACTATTATGACTGTTTTCCACACTGAAAGGGGTAAGGTTTAAATACTCTAGGTCATGTACACCTGCAGTTATGCACCACACAAACAAGTATTGACAGATGGACAGACAAGAGTAAATTAAATGCTCCCTAATTGCCTCTAAAGTTGGGGCATAAAAAAGGTAACAACATTAACTATATTGCAGTGATACATAATGCTTTATTGTCTATCACGATACATGGCAATACCTAGACATTCCAAAACAAATACACATTTCACTGTTGTTCTGCTTTTAAAAACAGTAACCTTGACTTGGGTATAAACAATCCCAAAATATAATACATGTGTAAAACTATAAGAAAATTGTAACAAGAGGGACAAGATGACCCTAAAATGCTCACCTAAGCAATCACCTTTGGAGAAAAAACTACAAGATTTCAATGGCTTTAAAACATTGAAAAATGAAGGGCACACAACCATAGTCGGGGAAACTTCTCCTTCACACTCCGTACGGATGTCTTAGCCATACACATTTTACTGAATATGATAAATATCCATGAAAAAATAAAAATTCTACTCAGTGTTTGCATAGTAAAGAGAATTTTCTGATGAATTAAATGTGTACAACTTTGGACCTGACTTTGTCCTTTATTAAAATTGGCCAATGTCCAATGACTATACATTGAACCCTCTCTAAACCAGACATTTAATTTAGTATAAATATCGGTCTTGGAGACAGGTGGCACCTTAATGTAGGGTGAAAGTCATGCAGAAAGCTCCTAGGGCAGACACTTGCTTAAAAGTATCTAATTTCTTCTCTTCTAGAATTCCGGTTTAGAGGGGGTTTACTGCTCACATGAACTTCAAATAAGAATTGGAAAAGAAACAAAATGTCCTAGAGTGTAGGAAAGAAGGTAAAACATGTCTTTTTACAACAAACAAGTATTGTTAAGCAATCTATTGTCACCCGCTAGAGACTGCTCTCAGCATTTCTATACTGCATTTGTTTAGACTAATGTTCAATAAAATTATGGTCAAGGTCAGGGTCAATGTTGTTAGATCCTAACTCAAGGTCTTGAGGATATATTACTAAAACTGAGGTCAAGGTCAAGGTTAAAGATGAACGTGTGTTCATGCATTTCAAAAAGAGTAGCTCCTATAGGAGCCATCTGATCAGGATCTGCTCTGTTTGCTAATGAAATTTGAAAGATGTTTCTTTACTTTCCAAAATTGCTACAAAGTTCTACCTTCCATATTTTTTCCATGAATTTTCAGTAGGTATTGAAATCTGGAATAAATGTAGAACATGGAAGGGTTAAACAGAGTGGTGGATAGACCGACCAGCATGATGGTTTGTATATATCTAACCTACACTTAATTTAAAGGGCTATAAAAATATGACCATACACACTATCTCATAATATGAAAAAGAAACAAATTTACTGAGTGAACACATGGTAAAACAAACCATTTTGTGATAAACACAGACCTACAGGTCGGATTTTGCCAATAATTAAATGTAGCCGAGTTCTTACCATCATACACATATATATAAGAAATATGATTAACCCTTCGCTTGCTGAATTTTAAAATACATTTCTCCTTCTTTACCCATGCCCTGTTGTATAAATACATATATCTTCACTGTGTACAAGTATTTCGCTGTGCAATCACTGCTGAGGAGTGCACTGGTTGCACAATCAACTTGTAAATAGTGCAGACCCTGATGAGACAGCTCCTGCAGGAGCTGTCTCATCTGGGTCTTCACTATTTACAGGTAGGTATATTGACGCGAATAGCAAGCAAAGGGTTAAAACTGCTGGAGAAATATTGATACCAGAGTGTAAACAAACTAATGGCAAATGGTCAATGGTCAATCACTTCCTAGAAGCTCAACATGAGCATTTCATGGTCAGGAGAATTAAAACTAGTCTAGAACACTGACCAAGTCAGAAAAAGCCCCTTATTAAATAGTGCAGTGCCTCTTGACTTTTACCTGTGCCATACGCTTAGTATTATTACTGTAGCCAGTTCTTTCCTGTTGCAGCAAGTGTATTAACAGCTCAAGTCAGAGAGCAAATAAGACAAATTTTGTCATTTTTTGGTTATTCAAGGGCCATAATTCAGAAAATCCTAAGTCAATCAGGCTGGTTATTGAACTTGGCCAAAATATTATCTCTAACATTTTGAACACGTTTGGTGACAATCAGTTAGAAATAGAAACTGTTCAAGTAATAGAGAGGACAAGGCTGATTTGTCTATTTTGATAATATTCAAGGGTTATAATCCTGAAAAGCCTGAAGCCATTCGGCTTAGTACACATGGCCTAGATTTCATACCTACACACATTTTCAGCAAGTTTGCTATAGATCTGATGAAAATGTTTTCACTAGAGTGCGGCCAAAACAAAACGGACAACATGGTGGACTGAAGGATCAACTGACTGACAGACGGACTGACAGGGTGATTACTAAAGGGCACACACACAAGGTCTGGGGCCCTAATTATTTAACCCTTTGAATATTGGACTATGCATGCACTGGTATTTGCAAACGGTGAAGACCCAGATCAGAGGGCTCCTCTAGGAGCCCTCTGAACAGGGTCTGCACTGTTGTCATTCAAATTCCTCTAGCAAATTTAAGCCCTTCATACTTAGTGAACAGTATAAAAATTAAACAATGATGGGCTATTCCACTCTTAACTCTTTGCATGCTAGCGGCGAGACTGTGATTACTTATGCAAACAGTTTGGATCCAGATGGGACGCCGCATAATACGGCGTCTCATTAGGATCCAAACTGTTGTCACTTTGACAATATTTTTGCAAAGAAATGAGAGAAATTTTATTTTTAGAATTGAAGCAGACGACAATTGTTGCAAAATTACTTAGCGTGCAAAGAGTTAAAATTCAGTAGTGAAAGGGTTAACCCATTCCCTCATATTGACGACTTTTGACAACTCTATTAAAGTCACTTTGTGAAACCAGTGATAAATAGAGCATTTGCTCCTATAAGAGCAAATGCTCTATTCATCACAATGGTTTCAAACTACAAAATTCTAAAATGTTCTTTTTCTCTAGTTAATGCTCCTTTTGGGTAGATTTATTCAAAGATGTGTCTAAAAATAGCCTATGAGGTAATGGGTTAATTATACAGTGACGTCTTTCAAAATGTTGAGTTACAAACAGAGGTACATGTAATTCATGCTATCTATTTTTAGCACAATATTGCAAACCAACATAATCTCATCAGCAAGCAATCTGCATGCTAAGTTTGGTAGTACAGTTAAACCTCTCTATAACGGCCACTAAATTGTGTTAATTAGTTGGTATTTAGGGCAGGTGGCTGCTTAAAGCAAGGTGAAAGTAAAACAGAACGCTGCTACAGGAGCGTTCTGTTTTACTTTCACCTTGCTTTCAGCAGCCACCTGCCTTTAACACAAAATACCTGATGTAATGTAGTGGTCGTTATAGAGAATAGAGAGGTTTTACTGTAACATGTTTTTCCTTAACTAAAATATTGTCCAGAAAATATTCTGTTAAAGTAATCATGATCCAAGTCCTTCACAACAGCTATCTGAACACATGGTTTGAATACAAGTATGCCTTTCCTATTACCTTTTGGCCTCAGACCTCCTTTAAAAAAAGTTGTGTCTTCGTTCAAACTATCTGTACAAAGTTTGGCTACAATATGTAGCATGTGCTTAATTTATTATCTGGAGTTCCTCTTTCTTATTTTAGTGGAAGTATACCTGACAGCGTATGGCAGCCGGATACTTAGTCTTAGCCCTTTCCATGTTTAATATTCATGTAAGAAATAATGACATATGAATATTTATTAGATGATTTTTTTTCATATAAACGTTTTATGGGAATGTTTTGATTTGACAACAAGAGTGCCAGTGGACACAATAAACGCCCGTCGGGGTCTTGTTCAACATTAACTGGGGTTAACGTATTTGCTGAACTCAAATTCTAAGCCCAATTTTGTGACCAAGTTTCAAGGTTGTAAATAGGCATACTTTAACAATAAACCTTAACCAAAAATTCTAAATTGAAAAGTGCCATCATTGTGTCTAAATGCTTGACAGAGTTGCATTGTATTTACTCTTGCCTACAGATGAAGCTTCTGATGGTGAACAAATATTTCAAGTTTAAAAGCTTTATCTGAAAGGGTTATGTTAATAAGTGGACTTTAACCAAAACCTTAACCAAAAATTCCAAGCTAAAAAGCGTCATAATCATGTCAAAATGTTAGACAGAGTTATGTACTCTTGCCTACAGGTGCAGCTTGTGATGGTGAACAAGTGCTCCAAGTTTAAAAGCTTTATCTCAAAGGGTTATGTAAATAAGTGGACTTTACCCAAAACCGTAACAAAAAATTCTAAGTTAAAAAGGGGTATAATTCGGTCAAAATGCTTGACAGAGTTATTTTCTCTTGCCTACAGGTGAAGGTTGTGACAGTTAACAAGTGTTCCAAGTTTAAAACCTTTATCTCAAAGGGTTATGTAAATAAATGGACTTTAACAAAGCCTTAACCAAAAATTCTAAGTTAAAAAGGGGCATAATTCGGTCAAAATGCTTGACAGAGTTATTTACTCTTGCCTACAGGAGAAGGTTGTGACTGTGAACAAGTGTTCCAAGTTTCAAAGCTTTATCTCAAAGTGTTATGTAAATAAATGGACTTTAACAAAGCCTTAACCAAAAATTCTAAGTTAAAAAGGGGCATAATTCAGTCAAAATGCTTGACAGAGTTATTTACTCTTGCCTACAGGTGAAGGTTGTGACGGTGAACAAGTGTTCCAAGTTTCAAAGCTTTATCTCAAAGTGTTATGTAGATAAGTGGACTTGTTCCACATAAATTGAGGTTAACATTTTTGCTTAACGCAAATGCTAAACGCAAATTCTAAGTCCAATTAAGCGACCTTGACCTTGGATAAACGAGCCGAGACTTGGCAGGCTACTGTAGCATGTCTAGATAAACATTATGATCAAATTTGGGAAGGATCCACCAAGCGGAACTTGAGTTAGAGATGTTACAGACAGACAGACCGGTTAAATTTTTCGCTAAACGAAAATTCTAAGTCCAATTGTGTGACCTTGACCTTGGATAAACAAACCAGGACTTGGCAGGCAACTGTAGAATGTCTAAATAAACATTGTGTTAAAATTTGAGAAGGATCCACCAAGCGGAACTTGAGTTAGAGATGTTATAGACGGACAGACAACCAGACAGCGCTATTCCATAATACGTCCCGTTTTTTCAAACGGGCGTATAACAAGAGGGCCAGAATGGCCCTGAAGCGCTCACCAGACAATCAGAGGAGAAGCTTTTCAAAGTTTTAACTATATGTTTCTTTAGAAAACTAGCCTGCCCTGGGATTGGGCTAATTTTGACCCAAGAGGCACAATTTATATAACTTTTGTAGAGGACCTGGACATGGTGCTATGTGCCAAATATGAAAGCTGAGAACCTTCCAGTATCAGAGAAAAAGATTTTCAAGTTTTCACTATATGTTTCTGTTGAAAATTGGCTACCCCTGGGGCGGGGCCAATTTTCACCCCTGGGGCATAATTTATATACCTTTTGCAGAGGACCTGAACATAATGATACGTGCAAAGTATGAAGGCTGAGAACAACCCAGTTTCCAAGAAGAAGATATTCAAAGATTTCACTATTTGTTTCTATTGAAAACTGCCCACCCCTGGAGCGGGCTAATTTTGACCCCCGGGCCATAATTTATATAACTTTTGTAGAGGACCTGAACATGATGCAATGTGCCAAATATGAAAGCTGAGAGCCTTCCAGTTTCAGAGAAGAAGAATTTCAAAGATTTCACTATTTGTTTCTATTGAAAACTGCCCACCCCTGGGGCGGGGCCAATTTTGACCCAAGGGCCATAATTCATATAACTTTTGTAGAGCACCTGAACATGATGCTCTGTGCCTAATATGAAAGCTGAGAGCCTTCCAGTTTCAGAGAAGATGATTTTCAAAGAGTTCACTATTTGTTTCTACTGAAAACTGTCCACCCTGGGGTGGGGCCAATTTTGACCCTAGGGACATAATTTATATAACTTTTGTAGAGGACCTAAACATGATGCTCTGTGCCAAATATGAAGGTTAAGAGCGTTCCAGTCTCAGAGGAGAAGATTTTCAAAGATTTCACTATTTGTTTCTATTGAAAACTGCCCGCCCCTGGGGCGGGGCCAATTTTGACCCTAGGGAAATAATTTATATAACTTTTGTAGTGGACCTGAACATGGAGCTATGTGCCAAATATGAAAGCCGAGAGCCTTCCAGTTTCAGAAAAGAAGATTTTCAAAGATTTCACTATTTGTTTCTATTGAAAACTGCCCCCTCCCCTGGGGCGGGGCCAATTTTGACCCCAGGACCATAATTTATATAACTTTTGTAGAGCACCTGTACATAATGCTATGTGCCAAATAAGAAAGCTGAGAGCCTTCCAGTTTCAGAGAAGAAGATTTTCAAAGATTTCACTGTTTGTTTCTATTGAAAACTGCCCACCCCTGGGGTGGGGCCAATTTTGACCCCAGGGCCATAATTTATATAACTTTTGTAGAGCACCTGAACTTGATGCTCTGTGCCAAATATGAAAGCTGAGAACAACCCAGTTTCAGAGAAGGAAGATTTTCAAAGATTTCACTATTTGTTTCTATTGAAAACTGCCCACCCCTGGGGTGGGGCCAATTTTGACCCCAGGGCCATAATTTATATAACTTTTGTAGAGCACCTGAACATGATGCTCTGTGCCAAATATGAAAGCTGAGAACCTTCCAGTTTCAGAGAAGGAAGATTTTCACAGATTTCACTATTTGTTTCTATTGAAAACTGCCCACCCTGGGGCGGGGCCAATTTTGACCCTAGGGCCATAATTTATATAACTTATGTAGTGGACCTGAACATGATGCTACGTGCCAAATATGAAAGCTGAGAGCCTTCCAGTTTCAGAGAAGAAGATTTTCAAAGATTTCACTATTTGTTTCTATTGAAAACTGCCCACCCCTGGGGCGGGGCCAATTTTGACCCCAGGGGCATAATTTATATAACTTTGTAGAGGACCTGAACATGATGCTATGTGCCAAATATGAAAGCTGAGAGCCTTCTGGTTTCAGAGGAGAAGATTTTCAAAGTTTTACTATATGTTTCTATTGAAAACATGAAACCCCTGGGGCGGGGCCAATTTTGACCCCAGGGCCATAATTTATATAACTTTTGTAGAGGACCTAAAGATGATACTATGTGCCAAAGATGAAAGCTGAGAACCCTGTAGATTCAGAGGAGAAGATTTTTAAAGGTTCAAATTGTTGACGACTGACGACGCACGACGGACGACGCACGCCGACGGACGACGGACATCAGGCGATCACAAAAGCTCACCCTGAGCACTTTGTGCTCTGGTGAGCTAAAAACTAGAAACAGATGTATATCATGTCAAAAGCAACAGAGTAGACCCTGAACAGACGACTCCTACAGGAGCCGTCTGGTCTGGGTCTACTCTGTTTGCCAATGCATGAAAAGGCGTTTATATGAGGGAAAGGGTAAATGTAGATATCTGTACACTGTGTGTGGTTACAATTTGTCTTATTTTCTTGGAAAACGTTCCTTTTTTAATTCTTTTTGGCTAAATGACCTTTACCTAGACTCAAGACCTTTAGAATATTGTCCAGACACTCTATTTCTTTTAGCATCACTGACATAGCCCATTCTCAAAATCAATCTCAACCCCTCATGAAAGCTAAGTTTGGACACAGTGATTGCTATCTAAACTATTGTCGGAAACCTTTTTTCTATTGTTAGTAACAGTGACCTTGAGCCTGACCCAAAACCCCTAGAAAAGTTCAGCTACCAAATATTCATACTGTCATTCTTTCTTATATGAATATTCAACAGGGAAGGCATCGTAAATTCACCTATTACCCATTCCCTCATAGGCTAATTTTAGACCGAGCCCCTTTGAATAAATCTACCGAAAATGAGCATTTACCTGAGAAAAGGAACATTTTAGAATTCAATTGTGTAGTTTTGAAACCATTGTGACTTTTATAAAGGCTTCAATATGCGGGAATGGAATAAAGAGTATTTACAGTATGTAGTTTTGTACTTGTCCCTTATTAAGTGCACTATATGATATTATTGATACTAACTGAGTAAAGCTTATCAACCCTTTTCACAATCATGTACTCCATAAATACACCTTTCTACATCTTTGCAAACAGAGTAGACCCAGATCAGTCAACTCCTCTAGGAGCTGTCTCATTAGGGTCTACTCTGTTTACTTATGAAAAGAATATAGATTATCATTCTACAATTAGTGATATGGCCAAAAACTAATGAGTTCATGTGCCACTACAACAAATTAATATCAATGATGTCATTAATTCTTACATGAATAGTCATGGAGTAAAGGGATTAATAGTAATTGTTTTTTCTAAATTAAAGCTGTACAAAGTGTGCCATGTTAAGCATACAATACAGAAATGGAAGCCTGAGTGTTAAAAATCTCAAGCACATATATATATACACCGGTATGTATAGCAATCTTATCCAAACCCACAAGATAGGGGCAGACAGAGGTCAAGATATCAAGAAATAATGCAGCAGCCAATAATACTTTGTGCCATCAGTTATGCCCCTTCAGTTTGCCATGGTTACCATGGACGTAAGCATGAGAGTCACTGGTCAAGTTATATAGTGAAACCCCGCTAATGCGACCACTTAATAAACAGCCACTGATGTCGTCTAAAGCAGGTGGTTGCTTAATGCAGGACAAAAGTTATGCAAAAAGCTCCTATAGGAGCTTTCTGCATAACTTTCGTCCTGCATTAAGCTACCACCTGCCTCTGCCACCCAGAATTATGCCCCGTTTTGGTGGTCGCATTAGCGGGGTTTTACTTTATAATAAATGCTTTATATGGACTAATGATGTTAATTTCCAGGGCTGATAGCCACTAACATTTTGAGTCTAAAGTTGAGATCCAGTCTTCAGTTGACCTGTTTTTATATTTTTCAATTAATGTGTGTTAGCCCATTCCTCCATAGGCTATTTTTAGATCCAACCACTTTGAATAAATCTACTGAAAAGGTGCATTTATTATAGAAAAGGATTTTTTTTTAGAATTTTGTAATTTGAAACCATTGTGATAAATAGAGCATTTGCTCCTATTGGAGCATATGCTCTATTTATCACAATGGTTTCAACAGGTGATTTTTACAGAGGCGTAGAAAGGCGTATTTATGGAGGAAAGGATTAATGTGTACATTAAAGTTCATCAATGATGATAAAAAATATACATACTTAAAACATATTTTAAAGATGAAAATTTAATTACGGTGATATTATTTTTTTTATGTTTACAGATCTGAACCAAACTCTCAAATTTGGACTCAATTGTTAAAGAATATAGGCCAAAGAATGGACAAAATATAACAATCAAAGGCCCTTTCAACTTTTAGTCTGTTAAGCAAATTATTTTTAAACAATTTTTCACCCATTACATTTTAAAAATTCAGGCTATAATCAACTTGTCTACCAACATGCAATCAGGCTGTTAAACAGTCTGGATCCTGATCAGTCGCTGAGTTATTCAGCATCCCATATGGATCCAAACCGTTCGCCTAAGTAATCAATCATTCACCCGTAGCTGGCTAAATGTTAATTACGCCATGACTATAAACATATGTACAGAGAGTCAACATACAATACATGTATCACTTTTACTTACAAAGTCTTTTAACCCATCCATTCCTCCATAGGCTATTTTTAGACCCAACCTCTTTGAAAGAATCTACCGAAAAGGAGTATTTACTGGAGAAAAGGAAAATGTTGGAATTGTGTAGTATTGAAACAATTGTGATAAACAGAGCATTTGCTCCATAGGAGCAAGTGCTCTATCACAATGGTTTCAAGAAGTGACTATTACAGATGTGTAGAAAGCATGGGGGTCTGGACCGCTTCATGGGAGTCTATAATATACTATATAATAAACGGTATATATCAACTCCCATGAAGCGGTTCAGACCCCTGTGGTAAAAAGGCGTATTTATGGAGGAAAGGGTTAACTCTTTCAACAGTAAATCAACAAAATGGACCAAATGGTGATGTCCTTTGCAAGCAGTTTGGGTCCTTATTAACCCTTTCCTCCATGAATATTCATGTAAGAAATAATGACATCATGAATACCAATTACTGTACATTAATTTGTTATAATATCACAAGGAGACAGGAAGTTTTCGCCATGGCAGAAACTATACTAACATACATATCTATATTATGTCATAAGCAAACAGGGCAGACCCTGATCAGACGGCTCCTATAGGAGCCGTCTGACCTGGGTCTACTCTGTTTGCAAAGGTGTATTTATGGAGTAAAGGGTTTAATGAAAAGTAATTCCTTGTCTTGTTCAAATCCAAACTGTTTGATTTTTTAACAGTTTTTTTTTTAAAAAGGAAGAAAAATGTACTTTGAGAACAAAGTTCAAACAAATGTTCAGGTGTAAAACTGACATTATGAGCATGGGAATTTTTTACCATGACAGAAACTGTAGAATCATATTTATAGTACATGTATATCATAAGCAAACAGAGCAGACCCTGATTAGACGGCTCCTATAGGAGTCGTCTGATCTGGGTCTACTCTGTTTGCAAAGGCGTAGAAAGGCGTATTTATGGAGTAAAGGGTTAACTGAAATTTTATTATGGCATGTGTACTCATAAATTTTTCGTTATAGTAGAATCTGAAACTGTATTTTTGGTTAAAGTAGAAACTGTAGAGTCAGATCTATTACAATTTCATTAGCAAACATAGCAGACCTTGATCAGACAACTCCTACAGGTGCCATCTGATCTGGGTCTACTCTGTTTACAAAGCCATGGAAAAGTATTTGTATAAAGCAAAGGGTTGAAGGTTTTAAAGGGTTTTTATAAGGCACTTGAATTCAAATTTAAGAACTATTATAACCATGTCCTTTCCAAGTTTAAATACAGCCTCGAAGTTGATAGTTGTTGCTAAAGCAACTATTCCTTCACAAAATGGAATAAAACGAAACAAGCATTCAGAATTTCCTCTCTCACCTCTACGTTTCTGTTGACAACAAGAAAGAGACATGTGCTTTTTACTAGATGCATGACGGGAATTCAGTGCACATGAATCCAGTATGTAAGGTATTAATTTGACAATTGTCTCTCTTTCTGTATATATACAATGTATCAGCATAGAAACTTATGTACATATCCCTAAAACCCCTTCTCTGTTCTATGTTTATTCCAAAAATATTCATGGACAAAATAGTTCAAATGAAATATGGAAGGTAGAACATTGTAGCCATTTCAGAAACTAAAGAAACAAAACTATCAAATTCCATTAGCAAACAGCCGACCCTGGTCCGACGGCTCCTATATAGAAGCTGTCAGATCTGGGTCTACTCTGTTTGCAGATGTGTGAAAAACTATTCATATGAAGGAAAGGGTTAATACAATAATATCTGTTTTAAGCCACTACTGAACCATTTCTTTCATATAAACGCTTTTTTATGCATTTGCAAAGTAGACCCAAATCGCCTGGATAATTCTGATCAGGGTCTGCTCAGTTTGATTATGAAATTATTTAGATCCAATTTGACAGTTTTTGTCATATTAAAAATTCCATTGTTCATAGTGCCATTATAATAATTCAGTCAATTAATAATCATGATGTCATTATTTCATGCATGCATATCCATGGAGTACAGGGTTAAAACATTGAAACATACAATGACTATAGAATGGAAAATTATACAGTGAAGTCTCTCTACCACTCAAACAAGGTAAGTCTGTTGCATTAAGGGCTACAAAAAAAAATGTGTCCATGGTTCATATACTTACAGTAGTGTAAACATATTTGTTGTCACGATAAACACGTGATACGCAATTGATATACTATTAGCGTACTACATGTATAAACATACTATATACCCTCAATACAATACATAACATACAATTTACCCTATGATATGAAATTTACAATTGCAATATTCAATATGTTTACGTAAGAATTCTACACATTTTATACTGACACAAGTCCCGTATTTCTTAACAGATAGAATTAGCAATATTGGCCTTCTTTGTTTTGATATTTTATATCAACATTTGATGCAAGTGTCTCACTGATATATAATATATAGACCCTTTCCATGAATAAGCCTTTCTACACCTTTGCAAACAGAGTAGACCCAGATCAAACGGCTCCTGGAGGAGCCGTTTGATCAGGATCTGCTCTGTTTGCCTATGAAATAATATAGATATAATTCTACAGTTTCTGCCATGACCAAATATTCCCGTGTTCATGTGCCATTATAAAATGTTTACCAATATTCATGATGTAATTAATTCTTTGATGAATATTCATGGGGTTAAGGGTTAACGTTTTAAAGCAATGGGTAGCAAACTGAGTAAGTTTTCAGCTCATTTTTAGCAGGGGACAATACCTGAAGGAGGTGTGATTGTAACCCTGTACATGTTGCAAAAGGTGTGGAGAAGCAGCGGAAGATGTTGTGTACTGCCCAATTGACATGCACATCAAATTTCCAATAACAGCTGAGTAATCCTTATAAGGTGCAGCCATCCCACGATAAAGTTCGATCATAACAGGGTTGAGCTTTGTAGCGATGTGTGATACAATAAACTGGGAAAGGTGTATTTCACTATTGAATGTATCAGTTGTGTATTGTATTGTATTGTATTCTAACATATTATATGATATACTTAATACATAGTAAAACCTCTCTATAACGGCCACTGGTTTACATCAAGTATTTCGTGTTAAAGGCAGGAGGCTGCTTAAAGCATGGTGAAAGTAAAACAGAAAGCTCCCATAGGAGCATTCTGTTTTACTTTCACTTTGCTTTAAGCAACCACTTGCCCTAAATCCCAACTAATTGACACAATTAAGTGGCCGTTATAGAGAGGTTTTACTGTACAATAAATGCATGATTTACAGACACTATGTAAGCAGAAGATATATGATCAAAACATGCATGATATATGTACGATAAAAACAAAACTTGACAAGCAATATGTTCACACTACTCAGGGCAACAGATAAACTTGCATACTCAAGCACTAAAATCATCATTACTCCACCAAATCCTATGCTGTGACCAATCTTTAGAACTGTCTCTTAACCCATTCCCTCATAGGTTATTTTTAGATCCAACTGCTTTGAATAAATCTACCAAAAAGGAGCATTAACTAGAGAAAAGGAAAAAGTTTAGAATTTTGTAGTTTGAAACCATTGTGATAAATATTTATCACAATGGTCTATACAGGTGACTTTAACAGAGGCGTAGAAAGGCGTATCTATGGAGGAAAGGGTTAAAGAATCTAAAGGGTGGTCACAACATAGGATCACTTTGAGACGATTTTAAAGAGTGGTCACAGCATAGGGTTTGGTGGAGAAATAAAGAAATTATTCTTGAAAATGCTTTAATTTACACATCTTATTAGGACCTCTGCTACTGCAGTTACCTTTCTGTACTTTTACACAGAGGGCAGTCATATAGGAAACCATGTTGGCAATGCATAGGCATAGGTATGGTGCATAAATGAAACTTTTTTTAAACCCTTTACTCCATAGAAATAATGACATCATGAGTATATACCCTTTCCTTCATATAAACGCCTTTTCATGCATTTGCAAACAGAGAAGACCCAGATCAGATGGCTCCTATAGGAGCTGTCTGATCAGGGTCTACTCTGTTTGCGAAAGGAATTTGAAAGATCTGTTTCTTTACTTTCTAAAATGGCTACAATTTTCCACCTTCCTTATTTCTTTATAAACTATTTCGTCCA
This sequence comes from Azorinus chamasolen, assembly GCA_963576725.1. Lineage (NCBI taxonomy): Eukaryota > Metazoa > Mollusca > Bivalvia > Cardiida > Solecurtidae > Azorinus > Azorinus chamasolen. Next base: position 65,313,236 of record OY755239.1, on the reverse strand, counting down.
TGAATGTTCAGTAGTTATCAGGACTTGGAATAAACATAGAGCAGGGAAAGTGTTAACTAGAGTAACTGTTATAATAGTCGATGGCAGAAACTGTAGAATCAAATCCATAGTATATCATAAGCAAACAGAACAGATCCTGATCAGACAGATCTGGGTCTACTCTGTTTGCAAGGGTGTAGAAAAGCGTATTTATGGAGTAAAGGGTTACCCATTATCTCATAGGTTATTTTTAGATCCAACCACTTTGAATAAATCTACCAAAAAGGAGCATTAACTAAAAGAAAAGTTTTTTAGAATCTTGTAGTTAGAAAGAATTGTGATAAATAGAGCATTTGCTCCAATAAGAGAATAAACCCATTGTTTCTTTGACACCCTATGTTTTGACCATTCTTTATGGTCATCTGTTCGAGATGACTCTAGAGAGTTTGACCTCATAACATAGTGTTCGGTAGCAAAATGATAATTTTAGTATTATCCCCTTTCTTTATGACTCCGAGTTAAGTCTCAGCATTAGCTGGCGATTTTCTGGCAAATTTATGACAAATGTATAGTAATTAGAGAATTTTTTCCGCCAATAAAACTCAATGATTTGCAAAGCATTTTTGCTCTAAATTTACTTTTTTCCATTCTTTTTAAGCAAAAAATTTGTCTCTGTTGTAATTTTTTTCCCTATTTAGCAATGGGAATGGGTTCTTTTTTACAGACCCTTGAATGCGCCAGATAAAGGTCTGGTTAGCCAATACATTATTATTATTATTACCTCTGATGAATGTCTACAGTGAAGACTCTGATCAGTGGCTACTTCTATAACTCTGTATATTGCCTGTATCTACACTGTATGCAAGACAAGGAGACACATTTTTTGCAGATTGATTCATGAAATATTGCAGGTACTAACATGAAAAAATAATTATTTCTGACTTTTCATAACTACAACTTAACAAATTGCTAAAACACAACCATATTGCAAATTGCTTACCACAGGAAATAAATTATGCCTTGTAACCCTGTAGCACTCTAAAGAAATTTCATCTGAAAAACTAGTCCGATTCAATGCTCCAATAAAACATGATCAAGTGTAGCGAAACATTTGGATCCTGATGAGACATTGAGTAATTTGGCATCTTATCTGGGTCCAAACTGTTTATAAACATCCGAGCAAACGACAAACATGCATACTCAAGTCCAAAAATCGTCATTTCTCCACCAAACTCTATGTTGTAACTACTCTTTAGAATCGTCTCTTTGAGACGATTCTAAAGAGTGGTCACAACATACAATTTGGAGGAGAAGTAAAGAATTTATTCTTGAAAATGTTTTCAATTACGCATCTTATCAAGGCCTCTGAACATTATCCTAATTTTTGCCAGTAGAGTGCTGAAGGTTAATGAGTATATTACGCTTTGTCTCCAGAATAAATATCTTTTTGGGTTACATCACTGAATCTATCCATGACCCACCACCTGTGTACTCTGATCGCTCATCAATGAAGCCAGACGTTGTCAGCTCTTCCCAGTCTGTATCACATCTAAATTTAGAACTGACTGTCGTTGTTTCAACATCATCCTCATCGTCATCTTCAATATTCAACTCGCCACGACGTTTGCTATCTAACTCATCGTAGCTATTATTTCTTGATTTATTTTGTAGTGAACGATTACCTTTTTCATCACGACTGTCTTCAATGATAAACTCCTCTACATCTGTATACAACATGAGTTCTTGGGTTTCCAGAAACTGTGGCAACCCTGCCATGTGCGTCTTGATGTTGAGTCCCGAAAAATCGGAAATCTTTGTATCACAGTTGACATATTTTGTGCTAAGAAACTTCTGACACTCAATCATAGGGGCTCGATCACTAACTTTCCAAGGTAACGGCTCGCTGCTCCATCGAACAAGTAGTTTTAGACAGTACCCAATGCACAGGTCCTCAATGACAGACTCAGAGTCTGTTCGAAGGATAAGTTGGTGGCCCGTGCTGTTGAGAATTGTATAGCTAATGTCAAGAAAGTCTTTCGTTGCCCATTTGATTCTCTGCCCAAATGTCTCTCCAGTTTTGAACATATAGATCTTGTAGTCAAACTTGTCTGTAAAGAAAACAAGAGGGCCATTATGGTTCCATATAACTTATATAATTTTGTAAACTGATCTAAAAGGCCTGTGAGGTGTTCCAAATCAAGCAGCAATAATGTCCTGGGGGGATAATCATAAGGACGAAAACAATCCTAGTGATTTGTGCACCCCATGTTAATGGCTTTGTGATAGGGACAACATCAACTACATGTATTTGCAAAGCAAACACCTGCCCCCACTTTTATTGCAAGGTAGACAAGAAACATCCCAACTGATTTGCAAGGTGGGATAAAAAGTGAACAAAAACTGCCTCACTCAGCAAAATGTCAGTTCAAATTATACAAATTTGATCAAGGTTTACCAATAAAAATATCAATACTTTTATTAATTAATCTGTTATTAATATTATTGCTCGACATTTTTCACTAGTTTACTTTTGAAAATCAAATCAGAGCGACAGATAATGTGCGTACTTAGATGCTAAAATTGTCATTCCTCCACCAAACAGGAGTTATTCTTAAAAATGTTTCAATTTACACATCTTATCTTGACCTCTGTATATAACTGTAAATTCTATAATGACATAAGAACACAAGAAATTTTGGTAATAGCAGAAACTGTGGAATCATATTTATATTATCCCTTTACACCATATATGTGCCTTTTAATGCTTTTGCAGAGTAAACCAAGATCAGATAGATCCTACAGTAGTGTCGTCTGACCAGGGTCTGCTTTGTTTGTTTATGAAATAATATACATGTATATGTGATTTTACAGATTCTGTCAGAAAGTGTCATTGAAATTCAATTATTTTCTGCACACCCTGAAATATGAGCAGTGCTTGATACATTATCTGACTTACCTGACGACTTCCATTTGGCTGAACACAAGCAGTACGGTCCCTCCGCTGTCACCACAAGGATACCCAGGCGGTAGCGGTAGCTCTAAAAATATACAAATTATGCCATGTAATATATATAATACACCAATAACTAGATACCTCCAGCCAGGATATCGAGCCCTACTGCTGACAAACTCTATATAACAACTGTAGAGAAAGAGAGATAATAAAAATAACACTGAGGCTAGTTATTGTTCTTGTATGTCTGTCTAGTCTGTTTGGAAATGCGTGAAAATGCGTTAGTATGAAGGAAAGGGTTAAGTGTACTTCAGTCACATTGCGATGTCCAGATAATAATAACTGGTGGAGGAAGACCCTAGAGGTTTTTATGTGCATGGAAACAAATTGCATTGTTCAGTGCACAGAAGAACACCCTGGGCGAACCACCAGCCTGTCGCAACCCAGCTGGAAGGCTTCCTCACATGCAGATCAGTCTGCACTTCATATGCTTGCATGTTTCCGTAATAAACTGTACATTTAAATGGTAAATATGGCAACTGGTCTGCATCTACACAGTTTGAAACAGTTTTGGATTTACCTATATATATGTATGACAAGCATTTCATACAGTAAGAAGAAATTACGCCACTAAAAATGGTTAAATAAAAAGAATTGTTGCTTACACTCCTCAAAATAAGTCGAGGACTAAAATTTAAATTATATACCAGTGACCTTGACCTCAGACAACCGGAGGAGATTATCCATATTTGCATGTCTTAGTTCCAGAACAGACACAAAAATTGGGGAGTCATAAACTTTGGCCCTCATGTGTGACCTTGACCTTCGAGAGACAGGTCTGGGTCTTGTGTGTGATACGATATCTACATTTGGTGAACTTTTGAGCCAAATTATTCCAAAATCCATAGATGCACACAGGTCAGAGTTACATCTACACGAAAATTAGAAGTCAAGACATTTGGCCCCTAAGTGAGAACTTGACCTTCAAGGGACAGACCTGGTCTTGCACATTACACCTCGGACACAAAAAATAAGGAGGTAAGGATAAAAAAGACCTGATGGTTCATTTACTATATGCCACCCTTTCTTTTCAAAGTGGACAAAACAAATAAAATTGACTTATATATATGGGAGCTACTTAACCCTTATCCTGTTCTAGGTTTATTAAAAATTTCAATACCTACTGAATACTCATGGACAAAGTAGTTATAATGAAATATGGAAGGTGGAATTACTGTAGCCATTTTAGAAAGTATAGAAAGATCTATCAAATTCCATTAGCAAACAGAGCTGATCCTGATCAGACGGCTTCTATAGGAGCCCTCTGATCTGGGTCTACTCTGTTTGCAAATGTGTGAAAAGGCGTTTATATGAAGGAAAGGGTTATGGAAAAATCATGCCCAGAAAGGCCCCTTTGAATGAAAATTAGATAAGTTAAAAAAAGTAATTGTCAATGCAAATTATCCCTTGGAACATTAACCCTTCGCTTGCTGTTCACTTCAATATACCTACCTGTAAATAGTGAAGACCCAGATGAGACAGCTCCTGCAGGAGCTGTCTCATCAGGGTCTGCACTATTTACAAGTTGATTGTGCAACCAATGCACTCCACAGCAGTGATTGCACAGCGATATACTTGTACACAGTGAAGATATACGTAATCATACAACAGGACATGGGTAAAGAAGGAGAAATGTGTTTTAAAATTCAGTTAAGAGACTTTTGTCTGCAATAATGTCCCAAAGATCACAAGTGGATTAACCCATTACTTCATAAATATGCCTTTCTAAGCCTTTGCAAACACAGAAATCCCACAGCAGACAGCTCATGTAGGAACTGACAGATCAGAGTCTGATCCGTCTGCTTTATGGAATAATAGAGATGAGATTCTAGAGTTTCTGCAATGGCAAATTAGCAATGTGTAACTGTTAATTAGCTACATGTATTTTAAAAATTCATCTCATTAATATTCGTGATGTCATTATTTTTTACTTGAATATTTATGGATTATAGGGTTCACATTTGCCAAGAACTTACTGCTTTATCAATGGTCTTGATGACTGGGACTAGAAAGGCTAGCAGTTGACTGCCAAGCACCTGGCGTATCTCGATGCCAGTTGGAATATCTGTTTCACAAACCGCTGGACGAATGGACCGACTTTCCAGAACAGCAGTCTTCTGATAATTCACTAATCTGAAGAAGAAATAAACAATGGTAGAGTAACATGATTCACCCATTCCCTCATAGGCTATTGTTAGATCCAACCACTTTGTATAAATCTACCGAAAAGGAGCATTAATTAGAGAAAAGGATTTTTTTTAGCTTTGTGTAGTTTTGAAACCAATGTGATATATAGAGCATTTATCACAATGGTTTCAAAAAGTGACTTTCACAGGTGTCAATATGTGGGAATGGGTTAAGAAAGAATTTGAATACAGTGGCACCTGTCTTAAGTGGCCACTGATTTATTGAACAGAGGAGTCTTAAAAAGCAGGTGATTGCTTAATGCAGGGCACAATCAATGCAGAAAACTCCTACAGGAGCTTACTGCATTACTTCTGCCCTCCATTAAGCTACCACTTGCCTTACAGACTTATAATTAGATTTCCATTTGACAGCCACTTAAGACAGATAACTACTGTACTTGTTCCAAATCATTATTTACACTTAAATGAGTATCCATGAAACTATCTAATATTATCAAAACTCTGTAAGTGTTTACTTACTGTAAGTGTTCGATTAATACAAGAATGTTCGGAGGAACACAAGTGTCACCCGCTCGCAGCTGACACAAAAACTGTTAATATGCTGGAGTGCACAAATCAAAACAAAGGGGAATAACTCAAAAAGTATTGCATTCAGAGTGATGAACCTTAGTTACATCAATGGTCCTCAATGAGAGGAAGACATATGTGAAATTTGAAAGCTCTATAATGATTAGTTCAGAAATGACAGCCAAAAAAAGAAAGTGTGATGGACAGACAGACAGACGACGGAAAAGTGATCCCTGAGTGACAAACTGCCTCTCGGCAGGTGACACAAAAAGTAACAACTCTGATATGTCACTATTATGCAGATCTATATAAAATTTTACTACATCTTAAATTAGTCAATCATTGGTCAATCATCAATCCTTTGTGAGGATAACTGATCATAAAATTTGAAGTGATTCCCAAAACTACTCAACAGGGTCCTTTCTGTAACATCAAACATTTATTATCTCATTTAGGTAGGTCAAGTAACTTTCTCCTACAGTGTAACACTTGAGAATTAACCCGTAATGTATGGGAATCTAGACCTTTGCAAACAGTGTAGACCCAGATCAAAGCGCTCCTGGTGCAGCCTTTTGATAAAGATTTGTCCTGTTTGTTATACAAATCTTTTTTTTTTGGTGATAAGTTTTTATACAAATTTTTTTTATTTAATATTTAGAAAAGAAGGAACCAGTTTTAGTTATTAATCCTTTCCCTGTTCTATGTTGATTTCAAATTTATATATCTATAGATGTTTATTTCAAATTTCAATACCTACTGAAATTTCAGGGACAAAATAGTTATAATGAAATATGGAAGGAGAAACAGTGTAGCCATTTTTGAAAGTAAAGAAACAGAACTATAAAATTCCATTTGCAGACAGAGCAGACCCAGTTCAGACGGCTCCTATTGGAGCCGTCTGAGCTGGATCTTCTGTGTTTGCAAATGCGTGAAAAAGCGTTTATTTGAAGGAAAGGTTTAAAAGCAGATTAAGGCTTAAGCCTTTCAATGCTGAACTTTTCAAAGAGCAATGGTCCCTTATTATTTAACACCTAGAGCATGCTTGCGGAGGATTCTCTTGCTATTTATGACTTATTCAAACAGTTTGGATCCAGATCAGGCCAAACAGTACCAAACAATACTTCGATTTGAGATCCAAACTGATTGTCACTCTGGCTCAACTTCTGCAAACAAAAAACAGAAAGAAAACTTATACCTGTACAGAGCAACAGATAAAGGTGTGTATACTTAAATACTAAAACCGTCTTTTCTCCACCAAACCCTATATGTTGCGACCACTCTTGAGAATCGTCTCATCATGAGGTCACAACATACATGATAGGGTTTAGAGGAGAAATAATGGGAGTTATTCTTGAAAATATTTTAAACTACGCATCTTATACAGACTTCTGATGTAGTTTTGAAACTGTTGGCAATAACAACTGTGCAGCAGACAACAGCTGACAGCAGACAACAATGGAGCAGATGACAGAATTACTTAGCATGAAAAGAGTCCATTCTTGAGTTTAACCCTTTCCCTCATATAAACGTGTTTTCACACGTTTGTAAACAGAGTAGACCCAGATCAGACGGCTTCTAGGCAGGAGCCGTCTGATCTGGGTCTGCTCTGTTTGCTAATGGAATTTCATGGAATCTGTTTCTTTGCTTTCTAAAATGTCTGCAATGTTCCGACTTTCATGTTTCCCCATAACTATTTTGTTAATGATTATTCAGTAGGTATTGAAATTTTGAATAAACACAGAACAGGGAAAGGGTTAATCAGCGTGATGGGATTAATTTTGCAACAGGGTTTAAACCTTTCCTTGTTCTACATTTAGTCCAAATTTCAATACCTGCTGAATATTCATCGAAAAAAGAGTATGGAAGGTAGAACATTTTCGCCATTTTAGAAAGTAAAGAAACAGAAATTCCACTAGCAAACAGAGCAGACCCTGATCAGACGGTTCCTGTAGGAGCCGTCTGATCTGGGTCTACTCTGTTTGCAAACGCGTGAAAAGGTGTTTAAATTAAATGAAGGAAAGGGTTTGAATGAAAAGTGCTGACCCTGAAGGATTTCATTAATCTAGCTCTACACAGTAACTGTTTGCATAAATGCCAGAATTTTCAAATAGACTTTTCCAAAATTCAAAACAGGTCAAGCTTATTGTGAATATTCGGGGCTTTGTTTAAAGATGCACTCTGCTATGGTATCTTTGAAAATTTTGCGAAACAAAATGACTTCAGAACCAAATGCTGCGTAACTTGAAACTAACTTAATTAGCACTATTGAGCATGGTAAGGGAAGAGTTGTTTGTTTGTTTGTTTGTGTTGATGGACGTCCGTTTCTGCTCACTATGGGCTAATTGGATGCCCAGAGAGAGAGGGTAGAGTTGTTTATATCGAAAAAATAGATAATCTGATTGCTGTGAAAATCGGCAGAAACGTATCAGCCATTTACAGGAATCTTTGTCATAAAATAAATTATGTGTATTGGATATACTCATTTCTATAAACATTAAGCCTAATAAACTTGTAGGTAAAGTATTACACAGTAGACAATTTAACTTTCGACTGACCTGTTGTGTTAATTTTTGTTGTGAACACATACATGTACCTAATATTCTAAGCATTTTCAGGTACGGATTCCATGTCAATCTGAGCTTTGTTGAACATGTCCATCGATTTCAGCAGTTTTCCGTTTGTTAAAAATTCAGCAGGTTTCTAAGGATTTAGCAATATTCAGATATTGGTAATATTTAGCTGATTATACATTGTATATACTTCGGAACATAATGGGCCCTAAGCATTATTCTCATGATAGGAATATGTGTGTGACTTTTGGTGTTAACTGATTTATATACGAAAAATGAGCAGAATGTAACTGCAACCCTTTCCCTCATATAAACACCTTTTCATGCATTTGCAAACAGAGTAGACCCAGATCAGACGGCTCCTATATGAGCCGTCTGATCAGGATTTGCTCTGTTTCTTCATGGAATTTAATACATGTAGATATATTTCTATACTTTCTGAAATGGCTACAATGTTCTACCTTCCACATTTCATTAATAATTATTTTGTCCATGAATATACAGTAGGTATTCACTATTGAAAATTGGAATAAACACAGAACAGGGAAAGGGTTAAGGGAAAAAATTTAACAAATGAGAATCAGTGCAGAGCCTGATGAGAGCTCCTCTAGGATCTCTTTCACCTGGGTCCGAACTAATTGCACTGGATCTTAGTGACTCGTTTCTTGCACTGAAAGGGCTAACATACTACAATAGGAAAGAATGTAGTTTCACCTGTCAGACCTACATAAAACTTGTTAAAATACCTTTAGTTATACCTTTACATTTGCAAACATAGGCAGAGCATAATAACCACTTTTAAACCTCAGTCTGGTTTCTACCTTTTTCATTCTCAACAGTCTCAATATATCAGGAAACTTGATATATCAGGAAACAAAACCGGGAATGTATGAACTGAGGTATAATATAATATTGTGACTGTTGTCTGTTTCATAAATCATATGAATGAAAGGTCATCCCTTGTCCTGCTAAGCACCGTATTAGCATTATCAAACAGCTTTCAGCCCTGATTCCGAGACACTGTCTGAGTACCGGTAGTTTGGACTTTCAACAGGATCAAAGCTGTTTGCCCGTCATTCAGTATTTCAGGTCCAGATAAGATGTGTAAATTAACCCATTCCCTCATCTATAGGCTATTTTTAGATCCAACCACTTTGAATAAATTTACCAAAAAGGAGCATTATCTAGAGAAAAGGAACATTTTAGAATTTTGTAGTTTTGAAACCATTGTGATAAATAGAGCATTTGCTCCTATAGGAGCAAAAATTTAATGCTCTATTTATCACAATGGTTTCAACAGGTGATTTTTACAGAGGCGTAGAAAGGCGTATTTATGGAGGAAAGGGTTAAACATTTTCAAGAATAACTCTTTTATTTCTCCACCAAACACTATGTTGTTACCACTCTTTGGACTTGTCTTGAACAGACAAGTCTAAAGAGTGGTCTGTCACAAGATAGGGTTTGGTGGAGAAATGATGATTTTAGTATTTGAGTATGTTTATCTGCTGCTCTGGTATGATAAGGATCTGCTCCGTTTTGCTTCATAAATTCATAATGTCATTATTTCTTACATGAATATTTACGGCGGAAAGGGTTAAAGAGTGGTAGCATGATACATGTAGAATCTGGTGGAGAAACGAAGGAGTTATTCTTGAAAATAGTTTAGTTACACATGTTATCTGGACCTCTGTGTATCACAAACAAACTTGTATCATCAAAATTAAACCTTTCCCTGTTCTATGTATACATGTATTCCAAATTCCTATGTATATTCAATACCTACTGAATATTCTTGGAAAAAATAGTTACAACGAAATATTGAAGGTGGAACATTGTAGCCATTTTAGAAAGCAAACCAGCATATCTTTCAAATTACATTAGTAAACAGAGCAGACCCTGATCAGACGGCTCCTATAGGAGCCATCTGATCTGGGTCTACTCTATTTGCAAATGCATGAAATCCATTTATACGAAGGAAGGGTGTTAATCCGTTACTCAGACAGCAGTCATAAAACTTGCTTCTCATGCTCAGTCACTCAGGTTCATCAAGAATAATTAATTCATTCAACCTTCGTAACCATCCTGTGCGGAAGTGAATCTACATTAACCTTTAGTAGTCTAAGCACCTTTTCTCCGCTAAAATTAATGTCACAGCTGTCAGTTACAACTGCTTTACCATCAGTTAAACAACATCCACATGTACAATGTACATGTAATTAGTGTCTGGTGGTTTTGGACAATGATCAGATGTCAAGTTACTTAGCATCTCATCCAGATGCAAACTGTTTGCAGTGCTGGAGGTTAAAACCAGCCAAACTTGCCTCCGATATCAAATTCAATCCATTGAGGGTTTATATTTCCAATATATATATTACACAAACTATACAGTACCCCATACGTATCAAATGAAGAATTTAAACAGGACTGCAATGTGATCATAATCGAACAGACCTACATTGTTACTGACATAAAACATCATCCCATACTAGTTCTCGGCCTTTAGCCTGTTGTAGGTAGATTTCATTCTTAGTTCTTGCCGTACCTTTTTCTGACAATTTTGGGAAAATTGGGGATTTTTTTTGTGTGTGTGTGTGTGTGTGGGGGGGGGGGGGGGGGGGGGGGGGGGGGGGGTTTTAACTATTATCAAAATTTGGTCTTGGTTGGAATTTTTTCCCCCAAATTGGGAAAGCGCTTTGATCAGGATCTACACTTTTTGCTACTATGACAATTTAAAGTGACCCTTTGCCTGATCAATATTCATGTAAGAAATGATAACATCATGAATATTTATTAGCTGAATCTTTATAATGTGTAAAATTTTCCACAGGGGTCTGGACCACTTCATGGGGGTCTATATGTACTATATAATAACGTTATTATATAGTACATATAGACCCCCATGAAACGGTCCAGACCCCTGTGAAATTTTCCAGGAAATGTTTTGCCTTGACAAAAACTGGAATCAGAATGGATCGATATGTACAATGTCAAAAACAAACAGAGCAAACACTGATCAGACATGTACAACTCCTATGAGATCATCTGATCTGGGTCTACACTGTTTGCAAATGTGTTAAGAAGTATTTTATATGAGGGAAGGGGTTAAACTGCTTAACTGAATTATTCTGAGTCTTAGAAACCAGTAAAGTGGGAAGATTAGGGTGTCAATATTACAGAGTTCCAGATAATATGTGTAAATTCAAACATGTTCAAGCTCCTTTATTTCTCCACCAAGCCCTATACTGTGACCACTCTTTTGAATCGTCTCTTTGAGACGACTCTAAAGAGTGGTCAGTGGTCACTAGTATAAGCTTTGGTGGAGAAATGACTATTTTAGTATGTGGGTACACACATTTATCTGTAGGTCTGATATTAAATTTTAAAAGAATTTATTACTGTATGAATATTCACGAACTGAACTTTTATAATTAAACATTAACAGTGAAATTTTCAGCTGTATCAGAAATGTCCGAATCAGATTTATTTTATTCTATTTGAGGAGCAGACACTGATCAGACTATTCCTTCCGAAGCGGTGTGATCTGGGTCTACAAAGGTGCATAATGATGCCAGTGATAGAGACAATGTCTATATCTTTCCTGAACAGTTCAGTCGAAAAATTTGTTTTTAACTATCGCTTCTTTGAGACAATTATATTTGGAGTGGTCACAACATATAGTGTTATGAACAGGAGTTATTCTTGAAAATGAAAATTTGTGCATCTTATCCGAACCTCTGTCAATGGTATGTCCAATTTTGGTAGAGTTACCTAAGGATCATTTCTGCCAAATCATAATGAAATCTGACTGACACAAGATTGTTAAAGTTTTTCCATTCCATTGCAATTGGCAACCAGAGGGTAAAAATTGGTCACATCAATGATTATACCAATATAAATAAATTGAGAAGAAATCACTTTTAACTTTAAGTATCAACCTTTTCCCCACATTTGCAAACATTTGCTACAAAAATGTTAGATGTACTGCTCGCAGTGCTCGGACCTTTCGTAAATTCCTCTTATGTAAGCAAGTTGAAAGAACACTTGAGTGAGTATACTTTCCAAAATAATTTTATAATCATGATGCTCACCTCTGGACATTGTAGACAAACAGCTTCACTCTCGCATCCTCATCCTTCTCTTTGGGAGGCAAGTCTTGTAGTAATTCAAATGCTGACTTTAGACTTCGGAATCTGCGACTCGATGACTTTGGACGCAGCCATATCATTGGAGGTCCTTTGGTCTCATTCACCAAGTCCAGCTTCAATTTCATTGTCAATTTGTGGCCTCGTCCTCCAAGGTCAAAGTTCAATCTAAAATTCTGAGAAATTGGAGTCCCTAGCTGAAGCCCCATCCCTATTCCATTGTCTCTTGCAAGAACAATACACTCAGCAACCGTGCCAGCTTGTGTTGTGATTGTGTCTTTTCCAAATATTCCATGTTTTTTTGTCTTGTGTACAAATATACCAACATTAAGGTTGACTCTATCACCCGGCAGGTATTTGAAGGTTATAACCTTTTTGCTGCCGTCCCCATTAATCCATACCCATTTATTGCCATGCCGCACCAACTGTTTATCTAATCGCACAGTTTGTGTTGCAAAATCCTCCTGGTAAGAAAATGATAATTTGACATCTAGCATTTTCACTTTCTTTGGAATCTCATTTCTGTAAATTTCTAATGATGATAAACATACATTTAATGTTTTTGATGTTGACTGTCTAAACAGGTCGCAAGAAACTTGCTGAGTCAGCTCCTTTTGGGAAGGTGACTTGGGAATTGTGACCCGCTCCTTGATTGGCTTGTAGCGGACTGAGGCCCGAGTCCCCTTGCCAAGCTCAAGAGACTTCGGCTTGTATTCCTCCATTAGCTCTCTGCTTTTTGAATTATCCCGCATCTGTAAACAGAAAAAGTATTAAATAGGGGCCCAGTCAAAAAGCATAAATTTAAAACATTATCCAGAATTTCTCAAACAGGGCCCGTTTACTGGCAATTTTTGTGAAAATGTATTTTTATAATTCGAATTTTTTTCGCTAATAAAAAAGTGTAGAATCAGATGTATATTATGTTGTAAGCAAACAGACTAGACGCTGGTCAGACGGCTCCTTCAGGAGCCGTCTGATCTGGGTCTAGTCTGTTTGCAAAGCATTGAAAGGCGCATTTATGGGTAAAAGGGTTATTTAAGAAATGAATGACGTGCTTCCGGTGTTCATGAGGTTATGCAACTTTCTTTTTAGAATAAGGTTATATAGGGACGTTGCAGGGCGAATGTAAATATTACAAAATGAATTTGATACAACTTACTACCTGACATTTGTTTAACCCTTTCCCTCTTTGATATTCATGTAAGAAATAATGACATCATGAATATTTATTGGCTAAACTTTTTATAATGACATACATATATACACAGGAGTTTTCGGGTATCCAGGCCGCAACTGTAAAATCATAGATCTACATGTATACAACTCTATAAGCCGCACAGGGCAGACCCTGATCAGATGGTTCCTACAGGAGCTGAGTCTGATTTAGGTCTGCTCTGTTTTCAGTGTGTTAAAATCAATTAGCATTTGTATGAATTAAAGGGTCGATGTACAAAAAGTTTTTTGTCAAGTTTATTTCCTGATCAAGTTTTATAAGAACAATGCATGATAGTTATGATGTCTTTCTCAAATGACAACTACAAAAGACCACAAGAGACAAGTTAAGGTAATGAAGTTGCTAATGTTAATAACCTTTGGCATGCCGTGGGCACATTTATGATAAGTAAACTGGTTGATTCCAGATGACACACAGAATAATTCAGCATCTGATTAGGATACAAAACTTTTGACACTTTTGTTGTATTTTTAAAAAGGTTATGTGCAAATTGGATATATTTAGCTGTGGTGTGGACCAGACTATCTACAGTGTCAATGGTTTGCTCAGCTGGATAGGTTAGGAACAGAATATTAACTGTTTGCACGCTAGTGGCAAAACTGTGATATCCTATGCAAACAGTTTGGATTCAGATGAGACACCGCATCATTGCGGCATCGCATCAGAATCCAAACTTTTTGTCAATCTTGACCATATGTTTGCAAAGAAATGAGAGAAATTTTATCTTGAGAATTGAAGCAGATGACAATTGCTGCAGACGAAAAATTACTTAGCTTGCAAAAAGTTAACCTGGAAACAAGCTGTCACAAGTGTAATTTGATACAACAGCATGTATTGTCAAGGGATATTTAAAATATATTAAAAGGAAATCAAATTTCTGACTCTAATTATGGTCTTTGAAACAAAATAAAGCAAATGTATGTACACATATAAAGCAGACCAGAATTTCTGCATTTTGAAGTGGTTACAATTAAGATCTTTATTGTATGTAAAGTACCTAGTTATAGTCTACTTTCAGGCCGAAGGACCGCTCAACCGACTGCACATTTACAGTGTATATGCACCGTATTACGAACATTATTATGTACCGGTACCTGTCCATATGAAAGATTAGCATTTTTCCTGTATTTGAAACCACAAAGATGTAACAAACATGTTTTTGTTGAATTCTGATATTATTTCCTATTTTATGCAACAAAATAGAACCTAAAATTCATAAATATTTCTTTCAATTAATTTTTATTAAAATTATGCTTTTTAACTGAAATTGTATAATTTGTTCTGAACTCTTTATCTACATAATTTTATGTAGAATTAACCCTTTCCCTGTCTTGTATTTATTCCAAATTTCAATACCTACTGAATATATACAAAATTATAGTTATAAAGAAATATGGAAGGTGGAACATTGCAGTCATTTTAGAAAGTAAAGAAACAGATCTATCAAATTCCATTAGCAAACAGAGCAGACCCTGATCAGATGACTCATATTATAAGGAGCTTTCTGATCTTGCTCTACTCTGTTTGCAAATGTGTGAAAAGGTTTTTATATGAAGGAAAGGGTTAAAACCTTTCTCTGTTGAATACTTATGTTAGAAATAAACTGAGTAAAGACATCAAATATTTATCAGCTATTTTTTTTTTTATAATAGCATTATGTAGAGCTGAGTCATGTATTTTGTTATTGGTAGAAACTGCAGTCAGATCTTTTATAATTCCATAAGCAAACAGAGCAGACACTCAGAGCTACAGATAACGGTGCATACTCAAATACTAAAATGGTTATTTCTCCACTAAACCCTATGTTGTGACCACTCTTTAGAATCGTCTCTTCGAGACGATTCTAAAGAGTGGTCACAACATAGGGTTTGGCGGAGAAATAAAGAAGTTATACTTGAAAATGTTTTAATGTACGCATCTTATCTGGAGCTCTGGACACTTATCAGATGGTTCCAACAGGTCCAGGAGCTGTTTGATCTTTTCTACTCTGTTTGCTAAGGTGTGAAGTAGCACTTACTGGGTACAGTAAATCCCCTCTAATGCGACCACTTAATGAACAAACATGGCTGTCTTCATAAGCAGGTGATTGATATAGGGGCTTTCTGCATAACTTTCGTCCTGCATTATGCTATCACCTGCCTTTGCCACTGTGAACTATGACCCTTTTGGCTGGTCGCATTAGAGGGGTTTTACTGTAAATGTAGGAAAGTGCTAAGGAAACAGATAGTCCTGTTCATGGCAGCCATCCCTTTTAGAAGGAACATCATATTTTTATTTGTGGCTGCCAATTGGCAACAATTCTACACGGTAAGCAATCCTTTGAACAGCTTTGTTAGAGGACCATCTTAAGAACATCCATACCGAGTTTAAATCAACATAGACCAGATGTTTAAGTGATTGATTTCATTTTAAGAAAGAATTGCATAAATGATGGATGAAATTAGACTTATGGTAAGCAGTCAAAAACAGCTGACTCCACGTAATTTGTGTTCAGGTGAACTAGAGAGGTATATAAGTACAAAATGTATTGTCCAAGTGGCAAATACCTACATGTACTAGGATTCTAATCAAACACTGTCAGATTAACCCTTTCCCCTATAGGCTATTTTTAGATCCAACCACTTTGAATAAATCTACCGAAAAGAAGCATTAACCCATTCCCTCATATAAACGTGTTTTCACGGATTTGCAAACAGAGTAGACCCAGATCAGTCGGCTCCTAGAGGAGCCGTCTGATCAGGGTCTGCTCTGTTTGCTTATAGAATTTAATAGATCTGTTTCTTTACTTTCAGAAATGGCTACACTGTTCCACCTTCCATTATAGCTATTTTTCTCATGAATATTCAGTAGGTATTGAATGTCATAATAAACATAGAACAGGGAAAGGGTTAACTAGAGAAACGGATTTTTTTTAGAACTTTTTAGTTTGAAACCATTGTGATAAACAGAGCATTTGCTCCCATAGGAGCAAATGCTCTATTTATCACAATGGTTTCAATAGAGAAGCATTGAAAGGCATATTTATGGTACCTGATCTGAATCTAAGTTATTTGCAAATGACTTAATGACTCCATAAGCAGAGAAAGCAATAATTATATGAGATTTCAATTTCATTTCAAGCCATGATAAAGAAGTTGCGTTTTCAGTTTCATTTCATTTCAAACTACATGTACATGTATGATTTGCATGATTTGCTTCATAAATTTACTTCATTACTGACGTAAGTAGACGGCAATTTGCAATTCAATGCTGCATGACAAATAATCAACTACAAACCTATGACTCCATGAATGAAAGATAAAATTAACATATCTTCATGTAAATTATGATATAACCATTTCCCTTATATAAACCTTTTTCATATGCCTTAAATTTGCAAACAGATCTAGAGTAGACCAAGATCACACAGCTTCTGTTGGACTGTGTCTGATCAGGGTCTGCTTTGTTTGTTTATGACAAGATCCAGTTTTTGTGAAAGCAAAAGTTTACATTACAAGAGGGCCAAGATGGCCCTTAATCGCTCACCTGATTACCATAGATTTAAGATTTTTGCAAGGTAGCCCATGGGTAGGGTCAATATTGAACTTAGGGACAATATATGAACAATGTTGATAGTGGATCATGAGCAGTGGATTATGAGCAGTGGTTCTGCGGAACAAGATTTTCAAAGATTTAGTATATTGATTTTATCAAGACAATGATTCTGACCAATGAAGATTGGGCTAAAAATGTGCTCTCTAAAGTATTTTTTCTAAGATTTAACCTAGTGACCTACTTTCTATTCCCACCCTACCCATGATCACACTCAACCTTGATATCACCAAGACAAACAGTCTGAGCAAGTTTGAGGAAGACTGGGCTAAAAATGTGGCCACTGGAGTGTTAACTAGATATGACCCAGTGACCTACTTTTTGACCTCACATAACCCACTTTCAAACTTGTCCAAGCTTATATAAGGACAATCATTCTGACCAATTTTCATGAAGATTTGGCTATAAATGTGACCTCTAGGGTGTTGACAAGGTTTTCCTACTATTTGACCTAGTGACCTAGTTTTTAACCCCACATAACCCACTTTCAAACTCTTTTGAGATTTTATCCAGACAATCATTATGACTAAGTTTCATGAAGATTGGACTAAAATTGTGACCACTAGAGTGTTCACAAGGTTTTTCTACTGTTTGACCTAGTGACCTAGTTTTTAACCCCACTTGACCCAATTTCAAACTAGTCCGAGATTTTATCAAGACATTCGTTCTGACCAAGTTTCAAGAAAATTAGACTAAAATTGTGACCACTAGAGTGTTCACAAGGTTTTTCTACTGTTTGACCTAGTGACCTAGTTTTTAACTCTACTTGACCCAATTTCGAACTCATCCGAGACTTTATCAAGACATTCATTCTGACCAAGTTTCATGAAGATTGGACTAAAATTGTGACCACTAGAGTGTTCACAAGGTTTTTCTACTGTTTGACCTAGTGACCTAGTTTTTTACCCCACTTGACCCACTTTCGAACTCGTCCGAGACTTTGTCAAGACATTCATTCTGACCAAGTTTCATGAAGATTGGACTAAAATTGTGACTACTAGAGTGTTCACAAGGTTTTTCTACTGTTTGACCTAGTGACCTAGTTTTTTACCCTACATAACCCACTTTTCAAACTACTCCGAGATTTTATCAAGACAATCATTCTGACCAAGTTTCATGAAAATTGGGCTAAAAATGTGACCTGTAGAGGGTTCACAAGGTTTTCCTACTATTTGACCTAGTGACCTAGTTTTTAACCCAACTTGACCCACTTTCGAACTCGTCCGAGATTTTATCAAGACATTCATTCTGACCAAGTTTCATGAAGATTAGACTACAATTGTGACCACTAGAGTGTTCACAAGCAAATTGTTGACGACGCACGACGCACGAGGCACGAGGCACGACGCACGACGGACGACGGACATTCAAGTCTCCCAAAAGCTCACCCTGAGCTTTGCTCAGGTGAGCTAATAAAAGTTCAGCTAATAAATATTCATGATGTCATTATTTCTTATAACATGAATATTGAATAGGTAAAGAGTGAAAGCAGGAGTTGTAAGAAGATGCAGGCTCTGTTTTCCTCATATAAGTGCTTATTCATGCCTTTGCAAACAGAGTAGATCCAGATCAGATGATCCAACAGGAGCTGTCTGTTTTAGTAAGGGTCTGCTCCGTTTGCTTATGAAATACTTATAGATCTGCCTCATAGAAACAGTTTATATATACCAGTTACAAAAAAACCTTTTTACAATGCTGGGACCCATATGCCATTATAAGAATTCAGCTAACAAATATTCATTATGTCATTACTTTGTTCATGATTGAATATCAACAGGGAAAGAGTTAAATGCATTTGATCAAGGTCTTAAATCTATACATATCCAAGATATGACTGGGATAAGTGAACAAATCAGTGTACCATACTATACTGAGGCTTACAGACAATTATGACTGAATAATTAGACGCACATAACTACAGTAAAATCTTAATTTTAAATTATAATTCGAATTTTCTGTACAGAAGAAATAAAATCCTTTTAGGCAGGTGGCTGCTAAATGCATGGTGAAACTCATGCAGAAAGCTCCTAGAGGAGCTTTCTGCATGACTTTCACCATGCATTAAGCTGCCACCTGTCTTAAGGATCGTTAAAAATGTGTATTTTTAATAGTGTTCGAATAATCGAGATTTTACTGTATCAATTTGTGAGATTGAACTAAAAAGCAATATTGACTGAGATAACCATGTCTAAATATACAGTAAAAGTGACTAGGGATGGAGAATCGGACCAAAATCATAATCGATTATCGAATTGTATCGAACATTTATTATCGATTAAAAATCGATAATTAGTCGAAAATACTTTCAGAGATTCTGTGCATGTAAAGCTTGATGTAACAGGCTAATACCTAACTAAGCTTTTATGTCAACCAAACAGTATGCTGTGACCATTCATTAGAATCATCTCGAAGAGACGATTTCAATAAATGGTCACAGAATACAACTTGGTAGAGGCTTATTATAAATGTAAAATACTTCATACAATGATACAGTTATATTCCCTTTAAAACGGCTACGAAAATTACTGATGCTGCTGTACAGATTATACAGTCAGTAATCGATTATGGCAAAATTACTATCGATAGTAAATCGAAAATACTTTTTCGATCAATCATCGATTATAATCGATTATCGGAACAACACTTAAGTAAAACCCCCCATCAAATGTGACCAAAAGTGCAAACCCTTTACCTGTTTAATATTCATGAAAGAAATAATGACATCATGAATATTTATTACCAACAACTGAATATGTTCACGTATAATGTAATTTCAAAGGATTTTTTGTTAAATGACAAAAACTGTAATTTATATATAAACAAACAGAGCAGACCTGATCATACAATTCTTACACAAGAAATGTCTGATCTGGGTCTACTCTGTTTGCAAATGCATGAAAAGGCGTTTATATGAGGGAAAGGGTGAAAGATTTTTAAAAAACTTTTAGGAATGTGTAGTTTAAAACCATTGTTTTAAAACCCTATCCCAGTGTTCTATGTTTATTCTAAATTTCACTACCGACTGAATTTTCATAGACAAAATAGTTATAACGAAATATGTAAGGTGGAAAATTGCAGCCATTTCAGAAAGTTCAGAAACAAATCTTTCAAATTCCATTAGCAAATTAAAAGAGCAGACCCTGATCAGATGGCTCCTAAAGGAGCCGTCTGACCTGGGTCTACTCTGTTTGCAAATGAGTTAAAACATGTTTATATGAAGGAAAGGGTTACATCAAATGAATAAAGAAGATAGACACTGCGCCATCCATTAACTCACCTTGACTCTCTATTCCAAATAACAAAATTGTTCAAAATGCAGATTTGAATGAGTGGAAGATACTGAAATATATCACTTAATGGCGACACATTTCACTATGTGTGGAATTTAGCTTGTGGTTTACAGGCAAACACATCTTTGTAGGTAAGCATAAATAGACAGGAGGGAGTGCTTGGTAGAAGTTGTTGGGAAACAGAGATATCTAAATTCATATATGTATCCATGTATTCACTATTGTAATGGATCAACTTAGTCATGTGCAGCCCAAAGAAAAGGTACATTTGGGGGTCTAGGATGCTAGCAATATTATTAGTATTATTTTCTCTTTCTCCTTTTAGTAGAGAATATGCTATTTTCATACATGAAACTTGTAGATAGCAGTTTTCCTTTACCGTAACTGTGCAACTGTATTACTGTATGCTATATTTAGATGTTAATGCTTCTTGCACAAAGCGAGACTTTGCATAATTTTGAGATAAAACTGAAACTGGATGCGAAGTGTTAACCAAGAATACAATATTGCACCACTACATAGATAAGCATCTACAATATCTTATGATCCAATTATACAGGTTCTAAACCATTTCAATGATGAATTTGGGACAGATGGACAGAAAGACAGATGGAAGGACAGACAATGTGATTACTATATGCCCACCGTTTGGAGTTATGCAAAACACAAAGGTGTTATAGATCGACAGACAGAAGCAAATTTTTCTATTATCAAATACCCATCCACACATATACCCTCCCTGTTGTACATGTAGTGTGTCTGGTGAAATTAATGCACATGTACCAGTCTGCATGTCTCCTTTGTAAAACTTTATAAAGATAGGATACATTCTTTCTTTATAATGACTCATTTTTTCACAGGAAGAAAACTGGAGTCATTCCTGCATTATCTCAATCACTAGGTAATTGGGTCACACAGACTAGTCTGACTGCTTGATCAAAATATTCAGACAGATAAGAATTTGATAAAATAGCATGACATGGGTGAGGTTAAGTTCAACCGAAAGACCTGTGGTCTGTAACTATGTTCAAGAGACCTTTGAATGAGCACTGAATTCATTATACAAATTATGAGCATCCTATATGCAAAATATATAATAATGATTAACCCTTTCGCTGCCAGTGCCCGATCTGTGATTACCTATGCAAACAGTTTGGATCCAGATGAGACGCCGAGTTACTCGGCGTCTCATCTGGATCCAAACTGTTTGTTACTGTTACTATGTTTTTGAAACAAAAATGAAGAAAATCAAAAGAATGAAAATTTGTAGCAGACGACAAAGTTAGCAGATGACAGAGTTTGGCAGCGAAAGGGTTAATCTGATAAATGTATTTGAAATTATACAAAACAAATCTACAGTTGAACTTTATCTAGAACTCGGATAGCTCGAACTTCAGGATAACTCGAACTAAAAGTTCAGTCCTTCCAAAATTTACAATACGGAATTGCTCTAAAATGTATTACTATAATACATATATGGATATCTAGAAACATGTGTGACAGCTTAATGCAGGTCTAAAGTAATGCTGAAAGCTCCTACAGGATCGAGCTTTCAGCATTACTTTAGACCTGCATTAAGCTGTAAACATA
Organism: Azorinus chamasolen; assembly: GCA_963576725.1. Taxonomy (NCBI): domain Eukaryota; kingdom Metazoa; phylum Mollusca; class Bivalvia; order Cardiida; family Solecurtidae; genus Azorinus; species Azorinus chamasolen. The sequence continues at coordinate 65,291,113 of OY755239.1, read as the reverse complement.
AGAAATTATCCAGATCAGAAATCGGATAACTCGAACTTCCATTATCTCAAACTTATTTGTGTGGTCCCTTGAAGTTCGATATATCGAGGTTCAACTGTACTTTGAAAACTTAAATATAACCTTCAGGACCTGTCTGATCTGGGTATAACTCTCTTTACTCATCTATATGAGGGAACTGGTTAACTATAAAGTCAATGGATTCTACACATGGGCTAAATTGTTTTAAGAAAAAAACAACACCTAATCATAGTCTACTTTCAGTCTTAATGACATGTTCAGCTGACTGTACAGTTTGCTCCCCTGGTCATGGAGCCAATCGCCGATGATACTGAGCACTGCTAATATATATGGTGTGATTACGCAGCTGCAGTACCAGCTAGCTAATGACCCTCACAGGTAACCCATTTCAACCCCTGGGTGGAGAGGAGGCAACCTCGTGCGGGTGGGAGACATTGAAAAGTGTCTCTAAAATTTACAGCTGGTCCATGCGGGATTCGAACCCCGGATCCCTGGGTTATCAGCTAAATGCTCAACCACTAGGCCAAGCAACCACCACCAGAATAACAAACAGTACAGACCCTGATCAGAGGGCTTTTATCATAGGAGCTTTCTAATTTGGGTCTACACTGTTTGCAAATTTTATGCCAATGCATTCAGTTCCAGAATTTAACTCTTCAGGCTTTACTCCATAAATATGCCTTTCTATCTAAGCCTTTGCAAACAAAGTCGGCCCACATCAGATGGCTCTGCTCCTCCAGGAGCCATCTGATCAGGGTCTGTTGTGTTTATTTATGAAATAATATACAATCATTAGTAACAATGTTAGGTACCATATGATTCTACAGTTTCTACTATAATGGCTAAAAATTGTCCATATGTGCCACTATAAAAAATAACCTAATTAATATTCATGATCTAGTGTCATTGTTTCTTACATGAATATTCATAAGTAAAGGTTTAAGGGTTTAAAAAGGTATAAGTGCAAGGCTAAAGATGGTTCATAACTCGAACAAGGTTGGAGGTCTTATTAAAGGACAGTATTGGTATGCACAACAATAGTTCTACGTTGACTTTGCCTTGCAGTAACTGGAGCGTAAAAAGGTATCCAGTTCCTGATCATTATCATTATGTACATTTACATACATACAATTTACCTTGTATGTGTAAATTTATGAGGCATGCAAAAATATGCATTCAAATAGGGTAAGTGTTTGTCATCTGCAAATATTGTCAAATACATGTATTACAGTTCAGTCACCTTTTCATATAGCTATTTCTCTTATAATATTCAGTCAAGAGTGTAAAGAAATATTTGGATCCTGATGAGACATTGAGACGATTTACTCAACGCTTTTAACCCTTTCCCTCATATAAACGTGTTTTCACGCATTTGCAAACAGAGTAGACCTAGAGGAGCCATCTGATCAGGGTCTACTCTGTTTGCTAATAGAATTTAACAAATCTGTTTCTTTACTTCCTAAAATGTCTACAATGCTCCACCTTCCAGATTTCTTTATCACTATTTTGTTAATGAATATTCAGTAGGTATTGAAATTTGGCCTATACAGAACAGGGAAAGGGTTAACAGGATCAATTACAGTTTCTGCTATGGCCAAAACTTCCTGTGCTCATGATGTGGTATTTACTGTATTATAACAATTAAATATAATTAATATTCCTTGTGTCGGTTTTTATCACATTAATTTCCAGCTGCATGAAACTGTTGTATACACAAATATTTATTTGAGCATGACAGACATGCTCTGTCACCTTTTTGCACAAATTTTACATTTCTTACCTTGAGGAACATTTGATCAACATCAACTCTTTACACGCTAAGTAATTTTTCATCTGCAAACAATTGCTGTCTGCTTCAATTCTTAACAGAAAAGTTCTCACATTTCTTTGCAAAAATAATGTCAAAAGGGTCAAACAGTATGGATCCTGTTGCGATGCCACATTGTGCAGCTTCTCATCTGGATCCCAACTGATTGCATAGCTACATGATCAAACTTTCACTGCATGCTGGCAAAGAGAAATGGAAATAATAGGGTTGGTTACTAGCTATGTACTCTCTGTAAATTAGTCATTGAAGCTTCCATTTATCAGGTTGACCAATAGCTCAAGGCAATAAAGGTGTATCCGTCCTTGACTATTGACCCCCACGTGACCTTTGGACATTACACGATTCCTACATTGAATGTTCAATGAAAACAACAATAGAATTTCTTATTACTCGAGTACAAATAAATCTACCAGTATTAGCAGAAATAATAATAACATAATAATGATAAAAGGCCAAAACCATATATTCGGATACCCAGTCTAGCTGTATTGGCACTTTGTATGATAGATAATACTGTTGAATGTCAATGTGTGTCACCATATGGGTTTCTATTACAGTCTAGCCAGGTTTTGTCCCACTATACAGACACTGGGAAAATTGTCTCGGTAGTAAAATTTAAAGCTATATATGTGAAATTTTAGAAGACATCAGCCAAGTTCTGTAATAATGTACTTACCGTACATGACATGAAATTGTTTATCAGCTTGTAAATTTATCCATGAATTAAAGTCTGATGATGTGACTAAATTTTGTCTAAATTAACCCTTTCTTCACATTCCTTGTTGATTATCCATGTACATGCAAGAAATAATGACATCATAAGTATTTATCACCTGGGTCCCTGCTTATAAAGCTTTTAGTTGAGTCTGAGTTTCGTTCTCAGGCTTTTGATTGAAATCTGACCAATCAAAAGCTTGAGAACGATCTCAGACTCGACTAAAAGCTTTATAAGCAGGGACCCAGAATTCATATACATGTAATGGCATACATACACAGGATCTTTTGGTATTGGTAAAAACTATACTGTCAGATCTATTATAATTTCAAAAGCAAACAGAGTAGACCCTGATCAGACTGCTTATATGAGAGCCGTTTGATCTGGGTCTACCCTGTTTGCAAAGGCATGAAACGGTGTCTTTATGATGGAAAGGATTAAGTTTTACAACGTGGGGTGAGGACTGAGGAGTAGCATGAGTCATACACATGTCAATGTTCAGTAAACAATCAAACATACATGAAGGAAGTATCTGAAAACTATATCTTTGCACTATTATAAAATCCACCCACACAGCTGTGGTTGAAGAAAAAAATGTTGTGAATTTATTTGGAACTTACTCATTGTGCACTAAGCAAATTATTTGTGACATCTGGGAAATGGTCGTCTGCTACTGTTGAATTTTCAAAAATATTCTCTTAACTCTTTAGCTGTTATTCATGCAAGAAATAATCATAATGACAACATGAATATTTATTAGCTGAATTTTTATAATGGTATTTGTAAACAGGTTTGTTTTGGTATTGGTAGAAACTGTAATCTAAGTCTGGTCTATTGACTATTTTCATAAGCACACAGAGCAGACCCTGATCAGACGGCTTCTATACATGTACGAGCCATCTGATCTGGGTTTACTCTGTTTGCAAATGCATGAAAACATGTTTATATGAGAGAAAGGGTTAACCCTTTAGCTGCTCAATATTTAAATGTAAGAAATTATGACATCAGAATGATCATGAATATCTATTATCTGAACTTGCAGCTTTATAATGTTAACTTTTCAAGGAAATTGTTTACTTGGTCAAAAACTGTAGAATCAGATATATAGCATGTCAAAACAGAGCACACCCTGATCAGACAGCTCCTATAGGAGCCATCTTATCTGTGTCTACTCTGTTTGCAAAGGCGTTGAAAATGCATTTATATACAGGAAAGGGTTAAAAGATACAGTCAGTGTTAATGACAGACTGGATCTAGATGAGACTCTTGAGTTACACGGCGTCTCATCTGGATCTGAACTGTTTGTTGAACTGTTTGGATCTGAACTGCTAGTGTTCAAAGAGTAATATTATTCTAAATAATAAATTTTTAAATAATAGTACAGTCAAACCCCTCTAAACTGATCATTCAATTTAGTGTAACTATCGGTCTTGAAGACAGGTGGCACCTTAATGCATGGTGAAAGTCATGTACAAAGCTCCTCCAGGACTTTCACTATGCATTATGCAGCCACCTGCCTAAAAGCATCAAAATTATTTTCAATTAGAATTCCAGTTTAGAGAGGTTTTAATGTAATATGGTACAAAATAATAAAGGTATGGTATAAATTTATAATGTGATAAAAGGGTTTGGTATGAAATGATAAAATGGTACAAAAAGTTTTTTAAACCAACGACAATGGTGAAAAATGACAATCTCACTGGTATGAAGTTGATCGAATAAAAGATTATTGTATGATATAGCTGGTAACCAGAGAGCATTCCAACATGGCTGAACAAAATTTCTCTCATGTTTTACTGTATAGACCTTAACCCATTCCCACTTAAGCTATCTTTAGATCCAAACTCTTTGATTAAATCTACCAAAACGGAGCATTAACTAGAGAAATGGAATTTTTCAGAATTGTGTAGTTTTGAAACCATTGTGATAAATAGAGCATTTGCTCCTGTGGAGCAAATGCTCTATTTATCACAATGGTTTCATAAAGTGACTTTTACAGAAGCGTCAAAAAGCGTCAATATGCGGGAATGGGTTAATTTCTATACATGTTACAGTATGTAAATGCTTAAAAGAAGTACATTAAAAGAACCAATAGAATGAATGCTAAAGAACACAAAACTTGCATGTGTTTTACATCGAAGACTTGAAGGTTTTTTGCAATTGTATAAGTATTTGGGTTGCAATTTTTTTTCGTATCTGTTCGACAGGCTGATAAATTCCGGATAATGCTTTGTAATATATACGTGTATATAACAAAGAAATGTTAAGTATCAACAAAAATGGTTCATTATCACATGGACTTTTTCGACATTAGTTCATATTACAATCTTCGTAATACATGTAACATCTACACATGAAGAGATAGGGGAGAGGATACAGAGAAACCCGGGCACGATGCCCTACTCTTATTATCCACAGAGTTTCTCTGGTTCTTTTATGTGCCAAGTGTAAAACACCGATACATCGGACCCCGGTTTAATATTAGTCACGCCAAAAGGACTTGGTCTGGCCGGGGATTTAACCTGGGACCCCTAGTATTGTAGTCAAGCGCATTAGCCACACGACCACCATTGTATTGTATGAGCTCTTGACCACCATCAATGGCGAACCCTAATGCGCATGCGCACTAAGTCACTTGCAAAATCCATAAAAACACCACCTTCATCGTAAAATCCATCACCACCAAGAATATCACAGTTATGTACATGTATTTAAAAGTATCAGCCTTTTTCCATATTTGTTGTCTATCAAACAGTTTCAGTCTGTACTGCACATCTTTTTCACTTAATTCCTTATACCCTTTATCCTTTAACCCAACAATGAACATGTTTTCACACATCTGCAAGCAGTATAGACCCTGATCAATTTTGATTTGTTTTTTAATCAGTTTTTATGTCGTTTTAACAGTATTTCAGTCATGTCACAACGTCCAGCTAATTTAGTAATTACCGATGGAGGAAGACCCCAGAAGCTCTTCTGTGCTCAGAACAAATTGCATTGTCTCGTGCACAGAAGCTAGAATATCTAAGCAGAACCACCGACCTACTGCCAGCCAGCTGGAAGCCTTCCTCACATGAAGAATCTAAATGCCCAGACAGTGATTCGAACCCACAGCTGTGACAGGTTCACAATGGAGCCGTCTGGTCAGGGTCTGCTCTGACTGCCAGTGGAGCCAGAAAGGTATGTTCATTTAAACTCCAAAATGGTTCATTATGATTTTTTCCTAATTGAATATTTGACAGTACTTAAGTATACATTATGACTGTTTCCTATAATATTCTGTCAAAGGATTCAACTGGACTGTATCATTAAACAAACTATTATAGGTACTCAATCTAATCTTTTTGTCTACAGAAGTATAATGAAATTGATTTTCAAAACGGTCAAACAAAAATATAGCTGACATAGCCTGACAAGATAAATTGTTTAGATCAAAGATAAATTGTTTAGATTAAAGAAAACAAAATACTTTGTACTAAAGTTTACAGAGCTAAACAATTATTGTTCACAATGGGTTGTCCTTTACATATTAATAATGCATGGTATATATATAGTGTTGCTACAACAATGTTATCAAAGTGCCAAACAGATTGGATTCTAATGCCATTCCGGGAAACTTGGCGTCTCATCAGTAAAGGCATTTTCTACAGTAAACAATTTGACAATAATTGACATGTATCTATCACATATAAAAACTAAAGACGGTAAAGACTTGAAAAAGGAAACGCAGCACATTAGTTTTCTTTTAAATAAAAAAAATACTTACCCCGATAAAAATGGGATCATTTTGTCTCATGTGTGAATAAAAGTTGCATTAAATGGTTTCTTTTCATTTGGTCGAAGTAATCCAAGTACACAATCTAGTCTGGTTTACCATCCTGATTTATTTTGTGTTTTCAGGCGCTTGGCGTTTACATATAAGCGTATAAGCGTTCGTGTAACCTTGATGTTACACCTATAAACACAAGTCCGTGTATTCCGCTCTCGCGTAAACATAATATAGCCCAGCGGCTAGTTTGGGATGATTGTTCCTCGCCCAGATTGGACTCCCCAGTCACACAAGAACCCTTATGTTAATCAGAAGTAATGGTCATATTAAGTTCAGACCCAGATGATGAGATCACCTTATATTTGATAAAAAGTGGTAGATTCTATATATAAATAAACGTGTGTGTTATAAACATAATATAAGCATTTGGTGTTAGCCTATGCAAAGACCTATGATAACACATAGATAAGAAATAGTTCAAATCTGTGTACTCTAAATGGTGATATCGAGCTACTTTCGGTTTTAACGCTATCCCGGAGAGACTGTAAGACGACACCTGTCACAAACTTCAGGGCCGTACCCAGAAATTTTTTGCTGGGGGCCTAGTTGGGGTGGGCAATGGAGGGGTGTCCCCTCCCTGTAGTCGAAATTTTTTGGTATGCCGCTTTGAATGGTGCAATTTCCTGCTATCTGAATCACTCTATTAAGACATAATTTTATGTTATAATATAGAAAATCGGCTCTTTTTTTACACCTGGATTTCAGTGTATAGACTAAAAGCATGATGAATGACCACCAATGTTTCAATGCAGGGACTTCATACAAATTATACTAACACCAACAGTTGTGATCAGGTTTTTTTGCGATTGACAGACACGCATATGAACATGATTAAAGTTTTTGCTATTGGCAGACAGACAGACACTTGATTATGCTTAAAGTTTTTTTTTTTGCCATGGACAGACTCTGGATTATTCATCTCAGAACTGGCATCCGCTTATGTCTTTATTCTAAATGTGAAAATAACCCTGATCAAAACTACAAACATCAAATGTTACAGTTTACCAAGTGGGTCATGATGGCCCTTAATTATTCAATCACCTGGTTATAAGAGATTTGTGTATAGAATGAAAAAGACATTCCATTTTATCTTATTTTACAACAAAGACCTATGATAAGACATGTCTTACCATAGGTCTTTGTTTACAATAATATTTTGGCTGATTTTATAGCCCTTATTCGGGTATATTCCCAGGGTGTCGGGTCGTTTCGGACCCAATCCGTTTCGGTCCTTAGTCGTTTCGGACCCAATCCGTTTCTGTCCTGGTAGTTTCGGCCTTGGTCGTTTCGGCCACATTATAAAATTTGCATTCAAAGGTATTTATAAATGGAACTTGTAAAACTTGTGTGGAACTTTTTTTAACTATTCCCCTCATATAAACACCTTTTCAGGAAATTAAATTGGAAACAGAGTAGACCCAGATCAGACGACAATAATTCTCTTGAAAATACTACTTAAATTAGCATGATATTTAGAATGTGCATCCATATTTAAAATTAATCCGATCATACATGCTGTTATTGGGTGATACATGATTTAAGAAATAACCAATGGAATAATTACTACAAACTATCGCGGCTATAAACACCTTATTGATGAGATTAGCGCAAACAAGTATACTACCATTAATTAACACTTAATTTGTTATTACCGGTACTATATAACTCAAACAACATTGCAATTGATTCTGGTTGTTTGATAATTAACATTATCATTGTCTATTTCATGGATTCAATAAACTCATTCAATAAGAGTTTACAAAAAAACATTAATTTAATTACAAATTTACACAATTATCAATATTTTCAGCATTTTTTTCCAGCAAATATTAAACATTTTATTCTTATTGGGTTGAGTAACAACTAAGTGCAATAGCACTATATAGGATTTTAGACATAGGGAACTGTCCAATCTGACTGGATATCTCTTTGCTTTCTTTATTTCTTGTCTCTTCTTAATGGTCAATTTTCTTAAACAGTAAACACATTTTGTTTTAAATAAAATTCGATGTCTATTGCTGATATATCCCACGTTTCCCTTGGTCGTTTCGGTCCCAAATGTGGCCGAAACGACCAAGGCCGAAACAACTAAGGCCGAAACGGATTGGGTCCGAAACGACCCGGGACCTATTCCCAGTAGCAAAAGGTGTGTTTTGTACCCATTTTTTTTGGAGGAAAAATCCCAATCTCAAATTACAAAACAAATCCATGAAAAAACCATTAAGACACTTCGATTTATTCAGTACAATCGGCCTGGGGACGAAGATCATTTTTACTTTTTTATCATTCGAAATGTTCAGAGTTATTTTTTCATTACTAGTTACTGATCAATGTCAGTAAAACGCTTATTGGTCGAAGTGCATACTGCTTTATGCTATAGCGTCTTGAACGTCATTCCCGTCGTCTCAATTTTGCGACAATGTTTCCTCGCTTAATTAATATACATGCCACATGTGGTATTTGTGGAAATGCAGCAATTTGCATTTTGACACGACTGGTTCCTGAACAATTTATTTGCTAAACTCCAGTTTAGCAAAAACTGGAACCAACTCTTGATTACGTAATTCGGGTGTTCTCCGCTCGGGGTTCCCCTGATTGGTCCATACTAAAATAGGCTAAGCGTGGATCACAGCATGACAGGTGGCCTGTCTGTGTAGATAACTAAAAGATAATCTCCCCGAGGTAGGAAAATATAAGTCACTAAAATTGCATTGGTAAAATTCAAAACGGTACATCTAGCTGAAAACTAAAAAAAAAAATGGTATCTTGGCAGCCAGCTGGGGGGTGGGGGGGGGGGGGGCACCTGGGTACGGGCCTGAACTTAGCATGCTGTCTTACGGGTCATTAATGAGACTAACATAAGAAACTATTGTATATAACGTACACTACCTAGGAGAACTTTATTTATGTGTTATCATAGGTCTTTGGCCTATGCAATAGACGCATGCTAGCTGGCAATTATCGCAAACTGCCGATTATATAGTTTAGACTTTAAATAGACCCAGATCTAAATCACACTATGTTTGATAAAAGTGATATGTTTATTAACCCTTTTCCTCATATACACGTGTTTTCACGCATTTTCAAACAGAGTAGACCCAGATCAGACGGCTCCTAGAGGAGCCATCTGATCAGGGTCTGCTCTGTTTGCTAATAGAATTTGATAGATCTAGCTGTTTCTTTACTTTCTAAAATGTCTACAATGCGCTCCATCTTCCAGATTTCTTTATACCTATTTTGTTAATGAATATTCAGTAGGTATTGAAATTTGGCCTAAATACAGAACAGGGAAAGGGTTAAACTGTTAAAATTGTGGGGTTTTTTACATAGTGCTCAGCGCAGATGTATCACGAGTGAAACCTATCCTGCAGGAAATAATTGAATAATAATCAAAATTATCACATAAATGATATACGTGTAGTTTGTTCATTGATTGTGCGATTATTCAAATGTCATGGAAAATTTTAAATTCAATAATAAAAAGTATATATCTAGATCTACATTAAATAAAATCGAACGCTCTTCAATGTAAGCAATCTGACTCAACCCACCAGCCCCTGGACTATAAGAGGGAAACCAAAAGGAAATACCTGATGAATGACATCACTCTGCTGACAGCATTACTATCGATTAGATACTAAATTGGGAGTTTCGAAATAAGTTCTGAATTCTACAGAACTCTTGAATTTTGAAATATATTTGTTGCAAACATTTCATGTAGATTTTGTAATTGCCACTGTAAATATGGGGCAATTGAAAGTCATATGAGGACCTATACAATTTATACACACGCGTGTATGTATATAAAATTGAAGTGTAACCAGTTCCGCTTCCATACCTCTGCATATAGAGTGTTTCTGTATGACAGACTGTACAATATGTCTACAGAGAGAGTTCTTGTACACCTAAAACATGGCAAGGACCCTACCTCCCAGCCAGCTGACTTCTCACAAGTAAGTGAGGTTGTATATGGTCTCATCAATAACCTGTTATAACCCTTTACGCCTTTAGTATATTGATATCATTAAAACCGAAAGTAGCTCGATATCACTATTTAGAGTACACACATGTGAACCAATTTTCATGCAGCTTTTTGCCATCATGAATATTATTTAGATTAGTTGTTACAAAAGCACATGGACACGGGAATGTTTGGCCATGTATGTCAGAAACTGTAGAATAACCCTTTCCCTCATATAGACGTGTTTCACGCATTTGCAAACAGAGTAGACCCAGATCAGACGGCTCCTAGAGGAGCCGTCTGATCAGGGTCTGCTCTGTTTGCTTATAGAACTTGATAGATCTGTTTCTTTGCTTTCTAAAATGTCTACAATGTACCACCTTCAATATTTCTTTATAACTAGTTTGTTAATGAATATTCAGTAGGTATTGAAATTCGGGCTTAACACAGAACAGGGAAAGGGATATAATATACATGTACATCTATTTTATTTCATATAATTATGCAAACAGAGCAGACTCTTATACATGTATGCATCTAAGAGCCATATCAGAGACTGGGTCTCTTTTCAAAATGTGTGACTGCTACTTAGTATAGAAAGAATGTAATTATGTAACATGGTGAAAAAGTTGTGACTCAACTGGGACTCGAGCCCAGGGCCTCTGGCTTACTATGCCATCACTCTACCGACTGAGCTACCAAGCCACACAGTAAAGCCTATCAACTTAATTCACCATAATCTCTACCCGGCTACACACACCCCCTCTACACAAGAATTCGTCCCGAATTCTTACTCAAAGAACACTCCACGAGTTTCTTATTATTACACATTATCTCCATACATTCTTCATATTATCTTCATATAAATCACCTTATGGGTTATTTACGTTGGGCGCCAAATGTAACATGGTGAAAAAGTTGTGACTTGACTGGGACTCGAACCCAGGGCCTCTGGCTTACCATGCCAACACTCTACCGACTAAGCTACCAAGCCACACAGTAAGGCCTATCAACTTAATTCACCATAATCTCTACCCGGCTACAATTATATTCACTTTTAACCATAAATCTAAAGAAAACATTAATGATCATCATATCGATAAGATATTTATATAAATGTATATATTATTTTCATATCCACTGATTGTACCAAGGTGAGCGATGTTCTTGGCTATCATGGCCACTTGTTTTGTTTGTTACAGAGTGTGGTGAGCTACCTTGACCCAGCATGTCACAGTGGTGTCACCACAGCTGAGATCCAGTTGAAAGACAGCAAACTGTACATATCTAGACCAGAACCACACTCTAAAACGGCCAAGAAAATTAGGGTGAGTATAATTACGATGAGTTGGTTCTTGATATTTCTTAACCCTTCGCTTGCTATTCACGTCAATATACGTACCTGTAAATGGTGAAGACCCAGATGAGACAGCTCCTGCAGGAGCTGTCTCATCAGGGTCTGCACTATTTACAAGTTGATTGTGCAACCAGTACACTCCACAGCAGTGATTGCACAGCGAAATACTTGTACATAGTGAAGATATATGTAACTATACAACAGGGCATGGGTAAAGAAGAAGAAAGGTATTTTAAAATTCAGCAAGAGAAGGGTTAACACTTTTGTGGTGTTACATTGGCATTAAACTGAGTTTAGTGACATTCTCTGGCCCTTTACATTTGCAAACAGAGTAGACCCAGATCAGACAGGCGCCATAGGAGCTTATGGTATAATTACAAATAAAATTCCTCATAAGCAGGTGGTTGCTAAATGCAGGATAGGAGCTTTCTGCATAACTTTTGTCCTTCATTAAGCTGCCACCTGCCTCTTTCACCCAGAATTATGCCCCTTTTTGGTGGTCACATTAGAGGGATTTTGCTGTACATGCACAGCTCTGAATAGACCTGTTCATGCAGCCATAGACAGAAAATATTTCATTGTAAAATTCCAGTTATTCAATATTTATAAAGTCATTAACGCTTACACAGGGTTTTTTCTCTCTTAATTGGGAAGGGGCCTTAGCCTGCTGATTTTGGGAAGAATTATCGCTTAAATTGCTGATTTGGGAAACAAAAAAGCTGGTGTAAGTTTGGATTTTTGGGAAAACTGCATGATTTTAAAGAAATTTTCAATTCGGAAGAGGCCTTTTATAGGCCTCTGTTATAGAAGGTGAAAAACCCCTGTTACATGATAATAATCAAGTGAAGGTCTCAGTCCAGTTTTCTGTATCTGTCAGGCGTAACATGTTTAACCCTTTCCCTGTTCTATATTTATTCCAAAGTTTGATACCTACTGAATATTAATGGACATAAATTCACATAATAGTTGTAATGAAATATGGAAGGTGAAATATTAAAGCCATTTTAGGTAGTATAGAAACAGATCTTTCAAATTCCTTTAGCAAACAGAGCAGACCCTGATCAGACGGCTCCTCTAGGAGCCGTCTGATCTGGGTCTACTCTGTTTGCAATTTCGTGAAAACACGTTTATATAAGGGAAAGGGTTAAGTCTTTACTCCATCAATACATATTTATACGCCTTTGTAAACAGAGTAGACTCAGATCAGATGACTCCTGTAGGATCAGTCTGATCAGGGTCTGTTCTCTTATACCTATGATATAGGTATATGATTCTACAGCTTTTGTCTTGGCCAAAACATCTTGTGTCCATGTGCTATTTAACCCTTTCCCTCATATAAACACATTTTCACACATTTGCAAACAGAATAGACCCGGATCAGGTCCTAGAGAAGCCATCTGATCAGGGTCTGCTCTGTTTGCTTTTGACATGATATAGATCTGATTCTACAGCTTTAATCAAAGTAAAACATTTCCTTGATAAGTTTTACATTATAAAACTCCATCTAATAAATATCCACGATGTCATCATTTCTTACATGAATATTGAACAGGGAAAGGGTTAAACAATTAATCTAATTAATATTCATGGTGTTTTTATCTCACATGAATATTCATGGAGTACAGAGTTAAAGCAGTGTTAACCCTTTCCTCCATATAAACACCTTTCTAAGCCTCTGTAATAATCACTTCTTGAAACCATTGTGATAAATAGAGCATTTGCTCCTATAGGAGGAAATGCTCTATTTATCACAATGGTTTTAAACTACAAAATTCTAAAAAAAATCCTTTTCTTTAGTTAATGGTCCTTTTGGGTAGATTCATTCAAAGAGGATGGGTCTAAAATAGCCTATGGAGGAAAGGGTTAAGACAAAGAAACAATATCTAACGCATGATATTTTGGTGGTAAAATGAAGTAGGATGAGATCCATTATGCATAAGTTCATAAGAATCCAGAGCAGACGTTGATCAGATGACTCCTACAGGAGCTGTCTGATTTGGGTCTACTCTGTTTGATAAGGCGTAAAAATGCTTTTATGAGTGAAAGTGTTAAACTGTAAGCAGCTCGGAATGCACTTGCAATTTTAACAGCAGGGCAATATGCAACAATCAACAAGGTTAAAATTCCTTTGCAATAATCTTGTGTCCTACAAATATCTAGCGAAATGCTTCCTGCCACATATGTACTTTATCTTGAGATCATCAATTTCTGCAATTCTTTCGTCAAATATTCACAATTTCTACAATACTTACATGTAACATTTGCCTTCCTTTAAACACTTCTTCATGCCTTAATTTGCAAACAGAATAGACTAGAAGCAAATGGCTCCTGTATGAGCCTTCTGATCAGGGTCTGCTCTGTTTGCTTTTGAAAAGATTAAAGATATAACTCTACAGTTTCCACCAATATCGAAAATCCTCTGTATATATACATGCATTATTGTACAATTTCAGCTACTAAATATTCATGGTGTCACTTTTTCTTATATAAATATTCAAACAGGTACAAAGGTTAACCCTTTCCCTGTTCTACGTTTACTCCAAATTTCAATACCTACTGAATATTCATGGAAAAAATAGTTACAACAAAATATGGAAGATGGAACATTGTAGCCATTTTAGAAAGTAAATGAACAGATCTATCAAAAGTCCATTAGCAAACAGAGTAGACCCTGATCAGATGGCTCCTCTAGGAGCCATCTGATCTGGGTCTACTCTGTTTGCAAATGCGTGAAAACACGTTTTTATGAGGGAAAGTGTTATTAAGTGGTCACATTAGAGGGGGTTCTACTGTATATTATTTTACAATTTCAGCTACTAAATATTCATGATTTCACAGGGAAAGGGTTAATAAGGTAAATGTTGATAATTGACCAATTTTCAGAGGCCACAGTTTTGTCCCATTACCAATATGTCATCAGCTGATATAAGCAATCTTCATGAAACAGTTGCTACTCGTGGTATTGACACAGGTGCTGCTGTGATACTAGAGTCTGGAGATGGGAAGATTCTTCTCACCCGGAGGGGTGACCACCTCAGAACATTCCCGGGAATATGGGTTCCCCCAGGTACTGGTATTGTTTTAGTTGCAGTCATACATCAAAAGAGAAGGGGGATAACCCGTTATTCCATGAATATTCATGTAAGAAATAATGACACCATGAATATTAATAATAGTAGTTTTTATAATGCTACCTGAACACAGGAAGTTATGGCCATGGTAGAAACTGTAGAATCATATCTATATTAGTTCGTAAACAGCAGACTCTGATCAGACAGCTCTTACAGCAAATGGGTGGAAAGGCGCGGCTATGGAGTAAAAGGTTAAGCAAGCATTAAGCAACCTTCTGCATTAGTTTGACTTGCATTAAGATACCACCTGTTACCCTTAACACATTCCCGCATATTGACACCTTTTGACGCCTCTATAAAAATCACTTTTTGAAACCATTGTGATAAATAGAGCATGTGCTCCATTAGGAGCACATGTTCTATTTATCACATTGGTTTCAGAACTACACAATTCTAAAAGTTTCCTTTTCTCTAGTTAATGCTCCTTTTTGGTTGACCTATTCAAAGAGGTTGGGTCTAAAAATAGCCTATGAGGTAATGGGTTAAGAATGCTGTTAAAAATTGGGGCTAGTTAATATAAAAAGGTTAAGGTAAAGTTATTGTTATAGTCTGGAATCTATATACTGTATTCTCCTGACTTTCACATATTTCTTGTTCTGTTTGACTAGATTTTCTTGGCTATGTCTTGCAATAGATGCTCAAGCATCACAGCAATTCAGTATCAAGTATCTCGTCAATTGTGATTGTAGGATATTTTAGGATAAGTATGAGCACAGACAGTTTACCTTGATACATTTGTATTTTCAGGTGGCCATATTGAGCAAAATGAAACGGTAAGTGCTTAACCCATTCCCTCATGGGCTATTTTTTAGATCAAATCACTTTGAATAAATCTACCAAAAAGGAGCATTAACTAGAGAAATGGAACATTTTAGAATTTTGTAGTTTGAAACCATTGTGATAAATAAAGCATTTGCTCCTATATGGTTTCAACAGGTGATTTTTACCTAAGCGTAGAAAGGCGTATTTATGGAGGAAAGGGTTAAGCTTGTAACGTATTGTTTTTATCAGCTCCTTCTAGCACTTTTAATCCTTTTCTACATAAATACTCTTTGCAAACAGAGTAGACCCATATCCGACGGCTTCTATGATAGTCCTATAGGAGCTGTCTGATCAGGGTCTGCTCTGTTTGCTTATGATATGATATAGATAGATATGATTCTACAGTTTCTGCCATGGCGAAAATTCCTGTGCCAATGAGCTATTATAACAATTATTGTAATTAATATTCATGATGTTATTATTTCTAACATGAATATTCATGGAGTAAAGGGTTAAAGAAGCATTTTGAAACAGTTGTGGTTGTAATATACTGAATATTAGCTTATTTTCTTTGATCAAAATATTTTGTGACATCTTGATAAGAGACTTTTTAGCCTACCTGGCATAAGATGCCAAGGAGAGCTGTTGGGATCACCCTGTGTCCGTCATCATGAATTATCATTTATTTCGTGAACAGTATCTCTCTCTAGAATTCTGAATGGAATTTGACCAGAATGATCAGTAGGTGATTCTCTTTAGCAATAAGATGGTTTTAGTGTGTCGCATAAATAGGTTACAGTAGCTAAAAATAGATTTTAATGAAGAATTTCTTTAAATCACTTCTCTTAACTCATTCCTCCTAGAATATTTTTAGACCTACCAACCTCTTTGAGTATATCTACCAAAAGGAGCATTTACTAGAGAAAAGGAACATTTGAGAATTGTGTAGTTTTGAAACCATTGTGATAAATAGAGCATTTTCTCCATAGGAGCAAATGCTCTATTTATCACAATGGTTTCAAAATGTGACTTTCACAGAGGCGCCAAAATGCATCACTAGGAGGGAATGTGTTAAACTGCTGAATGGGAGTTGTCCAAAAAATGTGATTCTTAGGAGGTCCTCTATAAAAGTTGTATACATGATTCAAGTCTGTTGCATATTATGCAGTATCTGAAACTAGACTTGAATGGTAAATTTCTGTACATGACATCTAAACCGCTGAATTTGACTTGGAAAAACAAAATTCAGAGAAATGATAAATCTGGTTTATGCAGTGACCAGACTAGAGTTTTATTAGGGACAAACTAACTAATGGAGTCATGGGCAGTCCATGCTAAAATGTGCAGCAGTAAAATCAGGTTCCAGTATAGTAATCATACTTTGTTTGCTTTGTTAACCCTTCTCTTGCTGAATTTTAAAATACATTTCTCCTTCTTTACCCATGCCTTGTTTTATAATTACATATCGAGGGTTTGGCGAAAGACTATCGTAACTCTTATTTTTGAAATTTTACAGGAGAGACAAAAAACTTTCTCATACAATAACTGTTCAGTCATTTTGATTTTTTTTGTACATGTTTCTTGTTAATAGGAATAGAAACAAGCCACAATGTCTAAATATTAACTATCTTTAATATTTTGTGCCATACAACACACATTCTGAGTTACAATAATGTAACATTGAAATTTCATTTGATTAGTGGGTTTTCTTCAGTGGAAGACTATCGTATCTCGAGATACAATAGTCTTTGGGTACAAGTTATTTAATTTCCATGAGATACAATGCTTAACATTTCATACTCTTAATGAAAATCATGTGTATCTTGAGATACACAAGTCTTTGACAGCATTTTTAGCAATTTATTTCAAGATACACACTATCAGAAATAATGTTATGCACAAAAATTTGATAAAAATATCAATAGATCCATTTTCAAATGCCCCTTTCATCACTTTAACCCATTCCCTCATATTGACGTCCTTTGACGCCTCTTTAAATGTCACTTTGTGAAACCTTTGTGATAATCATTGTGATAAATAGAGCATTTTACTCCTATTGAGCAAATGCTCTATTTATCACAATGATTTCAAAACTGTAGAATATCTGAAACTTTACCTTCTTTAGTAAATGCTCTTTTTCAGTAGATTCTTCATAGAGGTTGAATCTAAAAATAGCCTATTAGGGAATGGGTTAAGGGTTAGGAGGATTGCATTTTTTTCCCACCAAAGCTTGTTTCACCAGTATTTCAGTGATAAACATACATGTATTCTGAAAATGGGAGATCCTTCAAAAGTAAAAGTAGCAATAAGAAAAGAGAAAATTGCAGACTTTGTTTTATCGAGTCTGTTCATGAGTAGTAATTCAAAGTGCAACACTACTCACGCCCCCAGCACCGGCTTAAGCAGTATTCAATTTTCAAAACTAATAACATCAAAAACTAATGATCCTGAGATCACTGAGAACACTGAGAATGAAATACTGAGCGACTCAGTTTTCTGTAATTGTGCATGCACATGTAGCATTTCCTTTCATATATGTAAATAAAGTTGCCTGAAGTGAAAGTAACAATAACTTCAGTTTCCTGTATCACTGTAGAAAATAATATTATAATGATATTCAGATAATTAGGCAATCATTATTATAATAATAACAATCATATTAAACTTCAAAGTTATTACAATTAATGAGTGAGTGAGTGAGTTTGGCTTAACGTCCGACTAACAGTATTTCAGTTATTTGCAGACCGCACCCGCATGAGACAAGTTAATAGTGCTGCCTCACTGGAATGCCCCTGCCGCGGGCACATGTCAAGGGCACCCCACCCAATCACATTTTCCTGACACCAAGCCAACCAGACCTAGAACTACCCCTTTAATGTCGAGCGTAGACAAGGGAGCTACTAGTACCAACTTTTAATGACTTTTGGTCTGTCGCAGCTAGGGATCTAACCCACGACCTTCCGTACCGCAGGCGGATGCTCTACCACTGAGCCATGATGCTAGGAAATTAATTCAAATAACATTAGTCCTAAGTTTATTAATTTGAAAACAGTCTTAACTTAAACCATACCACAATAATTAATCATAGATGCCTTTTAATGCCCTTCAAATTGTTCATGCTACTACGACTGAAACGGGTATATGTTTTGTACCTGGGTACCCATTGAACAATTACCCACTGGTACATGTGTTCCTACTGGGTCATATGCTTATCTAACCCTCTAAGTATGTGTCATGGCAAATAGATTAAGTCACCTTTCATTAAAATGCAGTCCCTGACTCCTTGAACATTATTTGCACATACAGCATAATCTGTTAAGTAACACTGCTACAGTTGACCATAGAACATGGCTTTCCAAAATAGTATTAATACCAACAAAATTCATGAGGGTAAGCACAAAACTATAGACACCATTAAAATGGAACTTTAAAATTCAGATAGTGCCAGTCACTCTTTCTCTCTTATTCCTGCGTCAAAGGAAATTTAAAATATGCAGCTCTAATACAATTGGATAGAAAAAATTAATCATTTCTTTCCTAAATTCCCACCCTGGGATGTAAATAAAGGTGTTCATTTAAACGAATTAAGAGAAATACCTCAGTCAATTCAAATTGTTTCTGAAAACCGATTGACTGGAAGCAAAGTTTCTTCTGATGGCATCAATGCCCATCACCTGAAAGAGTTCCCCAAGACAATCCCCTTGTTTCAAGAACTCACCAGATCACTAGTTAATTCTCACCAGTGCCCTTCTCAAAGGGAATGAAAAATCTTGAGAAAGAATGAAAAAACTTGTAAATGTTAAACGCGAACCTCTGGTGCCATTCAGAAGTCAGACAATTTTTAAGTATGCAATATGAACCCTAGATCAGTCAAAAACAAGGCTCTTTCTATTTGCGACTACATGTATATTGTTTCAAATGACTTGGATGTGGTAGCCGTTACAGAAACTTGGCTCGGCAGTTCTGTAGACAAATCATGCTTAAGCGAACTGGTTCCTACTCATAACTATATTAAATATGTCCCTCACTGCAATAGCAAACATAGTGGTGGGGTAGCAGCCATACATCAACAGGAGATAATGATTTCTCAAACTTCGAGTACATGGACTGCACGTTAAGTATCCGTGATTTCGCATGGCATCTAGCAGTCGTTTACAGACCACCACCATCATGGGAAAATTTTCTTTAAACTAGAGACTTTCTTGAGAATGAATGGCCCCTTTTCTTATCTAAATTTGCAACTGCTGACAAACACGTCATCACTAGGGAACTTAAACATCCACCTTGACAGCCCAAATGACAGGAACACTGCTTACCTTGTTAGTACACTCAACTCATTTGGATTTGCGGCAACATGTGAATGAAGCCACTCACATAGGCGGACATATATCCTAGATGTTGTTATTACGCGGAATGGTGACAACTGTGTGTCAAATGTTTACCAGATATGTCTGACAGTAGTGGTAAAATTTCACATGACCATTTGTCTGTAACTTTCAAAGCAAAGGCGGCAAAACCTCCTACAATGAGGAAAACTGCTTCTTTTCAAAATTAAGGCCAATGAATGTTGAATCATTCAAAAGAGATCTCCTAAATTCAGAACCAGTCAAAGCAAGTATACAGATGTAGATGAGCTGGTCAACACGTATACACAAACACTGGCCAATAAATATGCACCATTGTGTACTAAGACCATAACGCTCAGGCCATCATGTCCATGGTATACACAGAAAGGGCACGATGCTAAACATGTAAGGCACAAGTTAGAGCGAAACTGGAAAATGTCCAGACTCACAATAGATCATCAGCTGTACAAAGAACAGTGTGCCAAAGAAAACAAACTGCTAAGTCAAAGGTTGATTTCTACTCAGAGAAAGTAGAATCATGTCAGAAGGTCTCAGAGTCTTTTCAAAGTCACTAAGCACCTGCTGGGTTCAACTAGTGACATCACATTGCCTAAACATTTGTCTTCGAAACAACTTGCACAAGACTTCAGTGTCTTTTGTCATTGACAAAGTAGACAGGATATGGGCAGACATTGCCTCAGGCACTGCACCCAGTGCATCAGTTGCAACTAAATTCCAGCATTCAGCAGAATTTTGCCCAGCCACAGTAGAAGAAGTAGAACAGATTGTTAAGGCATCCCCCTGTAAGTCCTGTGAACTGATGAACTCCTACCAATTCTCACAAAAGTTGTAAACTCCTCTTTAGACACTGCCTACATTTCAAAGAGTTTCTGGATGCCATATGTCAGGCCTGTTTTAATGAAACTGGACCTTGATTCAAATGAACTTAAGAATTATAGGCCTGTATCAAATTTGCCATTTGTCTCAAAAGTGTTAGGAAAAGTAGTTAACAAGTGCATTGAGTCCCACTTGACCTCAAACAGTCTACATGGGCACCGTCAGACGGCATACCGAACGTATCATTCAACAGAGGCTGCTCTTTTGAAAGTTCAGAACAACATCCTTCAATCCCTGGATGAAAACGAAATTACCGTTCTGCTGATGCTGGACTTATCAGCTGCATTTGGTACTATCGATCATAACACATTGCTAAAATGGCTGGAAAAATACTTCAAAATCATAGGGAAACCTCTTGAGTGGATGAACTCCTATCTGAATGACCGCAATCAAAGTCTCAGTAGATGGAGAATTGTCCACCCCAGTTAATATGAAATACAGCATACCACACGGATCGGTCCTAGGACCAAAGCACTACATCATGTACACAAAACATGTTGGCTCAATCCGCAGAAACCATGGGCTGGACCACCATTTTTATGCTGATGACTAACAGTTATACCTGAACATTAAGCCCAAGGACATTTTCTGTCAACAGGAAGCTTTAAATATAGCAAGTTGAAGACTGTCTCAACGAAACAGTCTCTTGGATGCACCAGAACATGCTTAAGCTCAATACTGATAAAACTGAGGTGATCCTGTTTCACACAAAAAAAAACCCTGAAAAGATTCATGTGCAAGTAGGACCCTCTAAACTCAAACTGCCGCTGTGTGTAAAGAATCTCTGTGCATGGCTCGATTCACAAATGGATATGACAACGCACGTCAATTCCGTGTGTAGGTCAAGTTACGCACAGCTCTGACAAATAGGCCACAAAAGACAGTACCTCTCACCTGATGCTACCAAGACTTTGGTGTACTCTCCTGGTTACATCAAAAATAGACTATTACAACTCATTGCTGCATGGAATGTCAAAAAACACACTGTGGGAACTTCAAAGAGTTCAAAACACGACAGCCTGCATCATAACCAGACCTCCTCGATATAATCATATCACACCGGTTTGAAGGAACTTCACTGGCTTCCGGTTCAACATCGAATTGAATATAAAATTCTGACACTTATATAAAAAGCCATGCACATAGAATCCCCCAAGTACATAGTCAATATGCTTGACATGTACAGGCCTTGCAGAGATTTCTGGTCAGCAAGAAGTTTCTTTTCATTGGTTGTGCCAAGAAGTCATATGGTAAACTATGGAGAGAGAAGTTTCATACATGAAGCTCCAAAAGTTTGGAATGCTCTACCATCAGGCTTTAAGAGAAGCAAGCTCATTAGCTTCTTTCAAAAGATGTCTGAAAATGCATATTTTCAACAATTATTACTAGAACAGTTTAGGGAACATGGCAAATAGAAAACCTTTATCAATTATCATTTTATGATAACTTCTGCATTTATAGCCAATCAGTGTCAATTGGTTAGATAATAGCCCTTTGCCATTTTACTTATGGGATATGTCCTAGGAACAACCTTTTTTACATGTAGCTCTATGTCAGCAAGATTTTTGGGTTCCTAAAAAGGTTTTTTTTAACTCCCTAAATAATATACTCTATTACAACTCCGTTAAAAGAATTATGGAGGAATGTATGTAACCGGGTATATTTTATATATAGACTATAGACCTTTATACCTATACTCCATATATTACACACCCAAGTCCGTTGGTTCTGGGTCATAATTGTGGGATTGTACTGACCCTTTGCATAAAATGTTACATTTGAGTTTTGGTGATCTGAGTAAGCTGATAAAATATAATATTGCATGACAAGGTTAGATAACTTATGGAAAAAGGATGATCTTGGTTTACCTGTGATTCTTAAATTTTAATTACAATTTTATTATTCTTGTCGATATCTATTTAATTTTATTGAATATATTTTATTTTAATTATTGTATATGCATTAAATATACTCAGTTTTGTATATGTAATTTATTCATGTGAAGGGCTTTTGAATGCACATATCCTGTGTTAAAAGAGCACTATATAAATGTGTTATAATAATTATCAAGGTGAAGGTTGTTTATTATCAAAGGTGAAGGTTAAAATGGGGAGAAACCATATTTGTTTTTAATCCTGAATAAATATTAATAAATATCCTAACCCATTTTTGATAGAGTAATCCAGTAATTAAAAAGAAACATTAAATCAAGCAATTTTTAGAAATATTTATGGATTTAATCTTGAGTTACAATAGTTTTCAAATGAAAATTATCAAATAAAATGTATAATAATGTTACTGAAAGACTATTGTATCTCCTAGATACAATAGTCTTTCATTCAAAATAAATAGGAAGTAAACAATTTCTTACACTAACACTATTGTATCTCAAGATACAATAGTTTTTCATTATTTTATTAAATAATATTTCAGCAAAAGACTATTGTATCTCAAGATACAACAGTCTTGGAATAACTGAATACACCATTTTGAGATACAATATTTTGCAATTTTCCAAGATCTTTGGATTGCCATTAGATATAACAGAAATAATTTGACACATTGTGTAACCCAGTATGTTACATCAGATTTTGATGAAAAGTGATTTTCTGAAAAAACATTAGTTACGATAGTCTTTCGCCAAACCCTCGATATGTCTTCACTGTGTACAAGTATTTTGCTGTGCAATCACTGCTGTGGAGTGCACTGGTTGCACAATCAATTTGTAAATAGT
Source organism: Azorinus chamasolen (assembly GCA_963576725.1). Taxonomy (NCBI): domain Eukaryota; kingdom Metazoa; phylum Mollusca; class Bivalvia; order Cardiida; family Solecurtidae; genus Azorinus; species Azorinus chamasolen. The sequence goes on along the minus strand of OY755239.1, from coordinate 65,267,535 downwards.
GAAAACGCTGATGAGACAGCTCCTGTCTCATCTGGGTTTTCACTATTTACAGGTACGTATATTGACTTAATCAGCAAGCGAAGAGTTAAAAAATTAAACGGTTATATTTTTGTAGAGCTAGTCAAAATCTTGAACTCTCTGAATGAAGGAAACAAATTAACTTGCATTTGGAGACAATGTAGACCTCAATGACTGGACATTGGAGACAGTGTAGACCCCAATGACTAGACATTTGGAGACAGTGTAGATCCTGATGACTGGACATTTGGAGATAGTGTAGACCCCAATGACTGGACATTTGGAGACAGTGTAGACCCCAATGACTGGACATTTGGAGACAGTGTAGACCCCGATGGCTGGACATTTGGAGACAGTGTAGACCCCAATGACTGGACATTTGGAGACAGTGTAGACCCCAATGACTGGACATTTGGAGACAGTGTAGACCCTGATGACTGGACATTTGGTGACAGTGTAGACCCCAATGACTGGACATTTGGAGACAGTGTAGACCCCGATGGCTGGACATTTGGAGACAGTGTAGACCCCAATGACTGGACATTTGGAGACAGTGTAGACCCCGATGATTGGACATTTGGAGACAGTGTAGACCCTGATCAGTGGACCTTTGGAGATGGTGTAGACCCTGATCACTGGACATCTAGTGGAGACCATCTAATTAAGGACTGCACTATTTGACATTCAAAATCCATTAAGAATTTGATCCTTTCGTTCTTTAATAACACTTTCATTGTTTAATATTTTAATTTATGCTAGAAATAATGACACCATGACTATCTTTTAACTGAATTTTTATAATGACTCATGCACACAGGATGTTTTGGTATTGGTAAATCCTGTAGAATCAAATCTATTATAAATTCATAAGCAAACAGAGCTGAGCAGACCATGATCAGACAGCTCCTACAGGAGATCCTACTGTTTGCAAATGTATGAACAAGCATTTATACAGTAAAACCTCTCTATAACGGCCACTAAATTACAACAAGTATTTTCTGTTAAAGGCAGGTGGCTGCTTAAAGGAAGTGAAAGTAAAACAGAACGCTCCTACAGGAGCGTTCTGTTTTACTTTCACCTTGCTTTAGAGCCACCTGCCCTAACACCCAACTAATTAACACAATTTAGTGGCTGTTATAGAGAGGTTTTACTGTATTCATGAGGTAAATAAAGTGTTAATGGATCCTACTGTTCATCAGTGATGGACTGTTACTATACAACCTCATCATGCATATCAACAGATGGATGTCCTTTGCTAACAGACAAATGCTGAATTCTGCTTTTGGTGCCCTCATATAGACGATTTCACAGGTTTGCAAACAGAGTAGACCAAGATCAGACGGCTCCTATAGGAGCTGTCTGATCAGGGTCTGCTCTGTTTGCTAATAGAATTTGATAGATCTGTATTTTTCTAAAATGGCTACAATATTCCACCTGCCATATTTCATTATTACTATTTTATCCATGAATATTCAGTAGGTATTGAAATTTGTAATAAACATAGAAGAGGAAAACATTTAAATGGAGGGTACACCAGTTTTATGTCATGTATTACTTTAGCTGTCTGAGGCGGGGTTCCGTGAGCTGAAGGAGGAAACTGGACTTACCATTACCAGTGACATGTGCCTCAAGACAGACGTCCTAGCACTGTGGGAGGTATGCTACAATTCTTTCAATATCAAACTTTTAAAGGCATTATGACTCATGTCCCAGTAAAATGGTTTTCAGCTTACAGGTAACTAATAATGGAAGGCCAACACCACTCTGCAAAGGACATTTAAGTGACTCGTGTTCCACACAGTAAGGGTTAACTCTTTGCCTTATGAACTTTTAAGTATGAGTTGATTGATTCATGAATAGTCACTCTGATTCACTGTGATTTCATTTCTTCGCCAGGCATTGAGTTTATCCAACTCTCGAGTTTCTAGACTTAAGACTTTATATCTTGATGCTGGGAAATGCATTCCAATAATTTTGAATTTTCCAACTTACACATAGAATGGGTGTTTACTGAAGTACTACTTTGTGGGTGGATGGGAGAGTTGACTCAAAATTAATTTAACCCTTTACTGCATAAATATGCCTTTCTACGCCTCTGTAATAGTCACTTTTTGAAACCATTGTGATAAATAGAGCATTTGCTCCTTAGGAGCAAATGCTCTATTTACGACAATGGTTTCAAAGCTACAAAATTCTAAATTTTTCCTTTTCTCTAGTTAATGCTCCTTTTCAGTTGATTTATTCAAAGAGGTAGGATCAATAGCCTATGAGGGAATGGGTTAATACTCTTTGGACCAGTTGTATGCATTCCCAGATTATTTTTTTTCCAGTCAGTTTATCCGCCTAAATTGTCCTTGGGCCTACCAAAGCGCCATCATATAGTGACATACATTTTTGCCAAACTAAAACCTAGCATAACCTCAGAGGACCTTTGTGCAGAGCTTAAGCTGGATCCAGGGGAAGTGGGAGCATCTGCATGGTTTGACATATCCAAGGTGAAGGCAATAGTGGCTGCTAGAGAAGGCAAACCTCAAACCACACAACCTGAGGGAGAGTTGGGTCTGGCAGGAGGAAACTTCAAGTATGATAATTATCTTCTTCCGATTCAAAGAGATTCGGTCTCTTTCCCTCATGTAAACCTTTGTACACATATTAGACCCAGATCAGATGGCTCCTGTAGTTGTCATCTGATCAGGGACTGCAGTGTTTAATTTCAGAAAGATATACATGTATAATGAAATTCGCTATATCCAACCATTTATAACGAAATTTTGTCTTATTGATATAACAAAGTTTGGATATAGCGAAATAAATATTAAGGTCCCCAGGATTTTGTTAAAAGTGAGCTTCACTGTAGATCTGATTCTACAGTTTCTACCAATACCAAAGATTTTCTGCCATTATAAAAATTCAGCTGATAAATATTTATAATGTCATTATTTCTTATGTGAATATTCAACAGGGAAAGGGTAATCAAGGTTTTAATAGTCCTTTTGTTGGTCACAACTTCAACATTGCATAGCTTGCCCAGGCAAGGTTACAGTTACCAAAATTTGAATGAGAATCATTTATGTTGACAGAGATTATCTTTACATGCCAGTGACTATACATTGTAGTTGCAATGCGTGCGACTACTTTTGTCACTAATATTTTGGACACAGATGGGATGTTGAGTACGGTAACGTCCTGTCCCAACTGTTAGGATCCAAACTGTTTGACACTCAGACTGTATTTTGATGAAAATAGAAGAAAACAACTTTAAATAAATGTAATATACAGGGGTGTGATAACTGAAACTGCTGAGGGGACAAATATGCTCTAAACCCCCATACATGATATTCCAAAACCATCAGATCTGAGCTGATCTTACTGAACTTTTGTAATTTTGGATCTCAAGCTCAAAGGGAGGAAATCCTCTGAAAGGAGGAAAAATCACACCCCAGAATAAAGGACCAATTTTAGCTTGTCTGGTTTGTTTCTTGTTGTTTTTGTTCGTCGTTTTTTTTTTAGAAAATTTGCATGGCCTTGGTGTTATTTATCATCGTTGTACAAAAACGTTGACACTTAATGACTTTGTCACAGTTTCGACATTAGTAGTTATTTCTATAAAACTTCACAGACTTGTTCACCATCACAAGTACTACAATCTTGTATGGGGCCAATGAGTGTTTGGGGTGTTGAGTTATGGGGTGCTCTTCTCTCAGTTGACATTTACTAAACATGCCAAGAATTGAATTAAAAAATTGGATTTTTCTTAATAAAAGTATGTAGGCATCTTGTTTAAATGTCAGTATTGGTACCTAGGTACTGTTCTGGACACACAACTTGACACATCAGCATACTGACTACGGTTCATATAAAAAAAAATTCTGAAAACTAAACATACAGAAAATCCTGTTATGTAATATCAGACTCATGATGATAGATCATGATCCCCCGCTGAAGTGGAGGGATATTGTTTTTAGCATTGCCCTCTCAAGGTGTCATTTTGTCCAACCATCAGGCTTTTCTGGAGCCATTTCTTTGAACTGGTCGGTCAAACTTCTTTGGGTCTTGTTTGTAATTACTTGTATTATAAGGATAAATGGATAATGCCCAGTAATTGCCATCATATTCAAACATTTGACAGTTGAGATATGGCTTTTTGTTTCCTTTCAAATAGCTCATATGACATAAGGAGAGGTGAGTACACGAGGGGCAGCTCCAGGCCTGTGTCCCAGTTGCCCCCAATGTACGTGCCTTTCTCCATGTCATGTGACCAAGCCAGTGACATGACTAGGACAGCAAAACCTGTCTACAGTCACCATCCAAAATAAGTCTAATTTTGGGTTTTTAAAACAGATGGTAATTCAATGCAGGACAAAAAGTTATGAAGAAAGCTCCCATGTTGATCACAATGGTTTCAATACAACACAATTCTAATGTTTCCCCTCTCTCTGGTAAATGCTCCTTTTAGGTAGATTTATTTAAAGAGGTTTGGTCTAAAAATAGCTAATGGAGGAAAGGGTTAATAAATGTAACATGAGGGAATGGGTTAAGCAACCATCTGCTCCTATAGATCCCCATCTTTATTCATTATCCCTTTACTCCATAAATAAACATTTCTACGCATTGAAAACAGAGTAGACTAAGATCAGATGGCTCCTGTAGGAGCCATCTTATCAGGGTCTGATCTGTTTTCTTATAATATAGATATGATTCTACAGTTTCAGCCATGGCCAAAACTTTGTGTTCATGTGCTATGAATTATTCTAATTTATATTGATGATGTCATTATTTCTTTCAAAAATATTCATGGAGTAAAGGCTTTATATACATGTAGCAGGTTCTTCTGTGTGAACAAAATGTAACCCATTTTACAGTGAAATGTGTCATGATTTTGCAGAGCCTTTCTTATAACCGAGGACAAGCAGCAGGTAGAGACAGAGTTGCCATTCTGTGATTTACTAAAGATAGCTGGGGATGACAAAGACCAGAGGGGCAGAGTCAGTACTGGAACAAAATACGCCCTGGAGGAGTGGCTTGAACTAATGACTCAGTCCACCGACAGATGATAGTGTTCTACTATTGAAGACTAAAAAATAAATATATATATTTACACATGTTTACACAAGAATTTAGAATGAATGACTGTTGTAAATTTGTGTGTACTATTTGATGAGTTGCTCAATCCTTTTCCTGTTCTTTATTCATAATAGCAATAAATGTAATGACATCAATATTTATTGCCTGATTTTTTATAGTGTAAACTTTCAAGGAATGATTTGCCTTTAAAAATACTGTAGAATCAGATTTATATGATGTTAAAAGCAAACAGAGCAGTCATTTTTGCAAACACTCCTAAACAGATTTACATGGCTATCGAACTTGACCAAGATATAATGGCCACAAACATGTATGTAAAGTTTGGTGTTGATTTGAAAATACTTTCCAAGAAAGAGTCCTGACAAGATATTTTTAAAGTCATTTTTGCAAATAAAGGGCCGCAACTCCTAAACGACTGAGGTGATTTATATGGCTATAGAACTTGACCAAGATATAATAGCCACAAACATGTTTGTAAAGTTTGGTGTGGATTGGACAAATACTTTCCAAGAAAGAGTCCGGACAAATTATTCTAGATGTGCGGACGGATGGGCATATGGACAAGAGCAACCCTATATGCCACCACTATGTGGGGGCATAACAGGACCTAATCTATTCCAAAAATCTATCCTTGAGTTGTATTATGAATGAAAAAGAATGTAAATATGGTAGATAATAAATACAAAAACAAGAGGGCCTGAAAGGCCCTGATATCGCTCACCAGACAATCAGAGAAGAAGATTTTCAAAGTTTTCACTACATGTTTCTATAGAAAATTAGCCAGCCCTGGGCAGGGTAAATTTTAAACACAGGGTAATAATTTTTAGGGTTTCGGCTTTTGCCGAAATCCTTATAAAATGGATTGCGACTCAAACTATGGCGGAAAACCCTATTGCACCAGCGCTACCTAGCGGGAATCCCCCTAAGAGAATACGCGCATGTGCAGTGCTTGGCTTACAATCCGATTCCGAAATCTTACAAAATATTTATAATGAAATATGGAAGGTGGGTCCATTAGCAAACAGAGCAGACCCTGATCCTATGGGAGCGAGCTGTCTTATCTGAGTCGAATCTGTTTGCAGATGCATGAAAACAAGTTTATATGGGGAAATTAAGGGTTAAATAGACTTCTTCTGTTCTTTACGTCATTTACAGTATAAAGATTACAGCACTGGTGGTCAGTAGTGCAGGCAAACTGTTACATCATGCTAAAATCTCTAGAGGTCATACACGCTTAACTCTTTGCACGCTAGCGGCGAAACTGATTACCTATGCAAACAGTTTGGATCCAGATGAGAGGCCACATAATTCTGTGTCTCATCAGGATCCAAACTGTTTGTAATCTTGACCATATTTTTGCATAAAATGGAAGAAAGGTTATTGAAGAATTGAAGCAGATGGCAATTGTTGCAAACGAAACATCACTCAGCATTATAAGGATTAAGAAAGCTGAAGAAATCTGTAATATCGCCTGCTTCAGGTTTGTCATCGTTTGAATTTCTAAAAGATCAGTTTTAGGCATTTTGACCTAAGGTGTAAACAGTTTAAATTTTGGTAAAACAGTTACTTGGTATTAGATCTGAATCCAAACAGGGTGTCCCACTTTGCCAACCTTTATTGTTTAAGTAGCTTGGATGGTAGTATTAACAATTACTATTAAAAGGAAACAAGGGTTTTTGTATCCTTTATGTTATTAAAAAATCATTAAAAGGAAAAAAAGGAGAAAGGCAAACAAAATGAGACAGAGCAGTACTTCCTTATCTTTTAATTTATATACATTTCATCATTTATTGATTTACGTGTCAGGCTTATAGTATCTTATAGTAATGTATGTAATTTATTTCTAATTCATATCATTTATTTCTATGACGCCGGTTACTGATCAGGGTCTGTAGTGTTTACTACAGCACTTACTGTAATTTGCATGTATGACTATAATTTATTTTTAATTATATCATTTATTGATATACTTGTTACATGTATGATGCTGCAAATAGCAAAGACCCTGGCCAGTTGTGGTAACTGATCGGGGTATGTATTGTTTTCAGCACAGACTCACAAATTGAGCCTGAACAGACTCATACTCGCAGTCTCCTCAGGAAAAAGTAAGAAAATACAACACAATCACACAAAAAGACAAGGTATAGGCATGGATAAACTATTAAGGGTCTTTTCTGTTTGCAAAAGCACAGAAAGGCTTATTTTTGCTCAGACCAATTGTACCCGATATGGAACCCTGAAATCGTCTTCACTATATAATATAAAGTGAAACAATATTATGTGTCTGACAACCCATATACCAATGGGAGGTTTTACTTCAAAGTTTCACCCATGATAAGCCGTCAACCTTGATGTGAAGATTTTCTTAAAGAATGTAATTATTGCTCTGACCATTTTACCAGAGTTATATTCTTCACTGTATAACACATAGTCAAAAGTGCTTGATATAGAGACACTATTGTTAGGGGGAGGGGTGCATCGGTGTCTTGGAAACAATTTTCTAGTTATTTTATTTTCCCCGTTGTATCCTGCCATGCTAAGTTGAAATATATTTGTTACTTTATAATTTGTGATATTGTTAGTATCACCCCACATTATATTTGGCAATTATTTTGTAGGGTATTTAGAATCATAAGGAATATGTCTAAAATTGGTGGAAGTGTATATATGTATAAGTGAATGATGCATGCTAATTACTGTTATGGTCCAACAGATAGTAGCAGAAGTATGACCTTACTTTCAAATAATGCAGTGATGGCTCTATACTACATTAAACATCCGAAACCTTCAGTACTGTCAGTACTTTGATTATAACTTTGGTAGAGGACCTGAACATGATGCTGTGTGCCACATATGAAAGCTGAATACCTTCCAGTTTCAGGAGAAGATTTTCAAAGTTTTCACTACATGTTTCTATAGGGAGAACAATGGTGTTGTTAACACCCTTTCCTCCATAAATAGGCCTTTCAACCCCTTCGCAAACAGAGTATACCAAGATCAGATGACTGATCAGGGTCTGCTCTATTTGCTTTTGACATGATATAGGTTTGATTCTAGTATTTATCAGGTCACAGTTTTTGCTTATTCATCCACAATAGAAATTATGATAATTTATATCCATGATGGCATTATCTCCTACATGAATATTCATTCATGGTCTAAAGGGTTAAGAAATGACTAACTCTACCCCACATAAGCTATTACACAGTGAGTGCACCTGTCTGCAGTATACTGCTTGACCTAATTATCAGTGACCAGTAAAGGATCTCATTGTTCTAATCTGCAGTCAGCTATACAAAAATGGTCACCCCCGGGACGGGGTCAATTTTGACCCCAAGGGCATAATATATATAACATTTGCACAGAACCTGATCATGATGTTATGTGCCAAATATGAAAGCTTAGAACCTTCCAGTTTCAGAGGAGAAGATTTTCAAAGTTTCACTATGTGTTTCTATTGAAAACTGACCACCCCTGGGGCTGGGCCAATTTAGAACCCAGGGGCATAATTTATACACTTTTCGTAGAGGACCTGAACATGATGCTATGTGCCAAATATGAAAGCTGAGAACCCTGTAGATTCAGAGGAGAAGATTTTCAAAATTGTCACTATGTTTCTTATGAAATCTGGCTACCCCTGGGGCGGGGCTAATTTTGACCCCAGGGGCATAATTTATATAACTTTTGTAGAGGACCTGAACATGATGCTATGTGCCAAATATGAAAGCTGAGAACCCTGTAGATTCAGAGGAGAAGATTTTCAAAGTTGTCATTATATGTTTCTATTCAAAACTGGCTACCCCTGGGGCGGGGCCAATTTTTGCCCCAGGGGCATAATTTATATAACTTTTGTAGAGGACCTGAACATGATGCTATGTGCCAAATATGAAAGCTGAGAACCCTGTAGATTCAGAGGAGAAGATTTTCAAAGTTGTCACTATATGTTTCTATTCAAAACTGGCTACCCCTGGGGCGGGGCCAATTTTTGCCCCAGGGGCATAATTTATATATTTTTGTAGAGGACCTGAACATGATGCTATGTGCCAAATATGAAAGCCGAGAACCTTGTAGATTCAGAGGAGAAGATTTTCAAAGTTTTACTATATATTTCAATAGAAAACAAGGCACCGCGGGGCCAATTTTGACCCCAGGGGCAAAATTTATATAACTTTTGTAGAGGACCTAAAGATGATGCTATGTACCAAAGATGAAAGCTGAGAACCCTGTAGATTCAGAGGAGAAGATTTTTAAAGGTTGAAATTGGTGACGCCCGACGACGGACATCAAGTGATCACAAAAGCTCACCCAGAGCACAAAAGTGCTCTAGTGAGCTAAAAAGACAAACTTAACAAAAACAACTGCTAAGTACTCTGGTTTTGAAGTCATTACTTTTTTTGAAACAAAGAAATGACTATACATGTATATAATAATATTGATATGGCATAACATTGCTGTAGATACTGCCCTATCGGTTCAACAGTTTTGTTGTGAAGTCAAGCATAATTAATAAGCTTGTGCTGCAATTGCCTTGTGTCCTAGTGCTGGCCAAGATGGGCATTTTTCCAGAGAAAAAAAATCAAGCTATTGTCATAACTTGTGTCCACATTGTCGTCATACGGAAACGTAATGTTGGCTATTGCTTCTTAACTATTCATGCAAATCTTATGAAACTTCACAAACTTGTTCACCATCACAACGGCTACAATCTGACCAAGGGCCATAACTCTGTAAGGATTTTTTACAAAATTATGTCCCTTTGGCATCCGCATGCAGTGCTCTTGTCAATCAAAGGAAGAGGAATGGCACTGCATGTGGGTGCCAACGCTTGTCTGTCAAGACATCTTAAATCTATAAAAGGGCATAATTTTGTAAAAAGAAGGCCCTTGGTAAGATTGTAGCACTTGTACTGGGGAACAAGTATGTGAAGTTTCATAAGATTTGCTTGAATAGTTTTAAAACAATAGCAAACATTAACGTTTTTTAAACTTAGATCAGAGTTCAAAGGTCAAATTCACAAGTCGAAAAACGTAACATTGATGGAACGACCTTGCTATGAGGGACTCGCATATGAAATATGAGTCTTGCTGGTTAAGGTTTCAAAATGGCAGACATCTTAATTTTTTAGTCCATAAAGGGGCATAAATTTGTAAAGCCTTAAGAGTTATTGGCCTGGGTCAGTGCGTGAATAAGATTTCCTTGAATAGTTTAAAATCAATAGCAACGTTGAGGTCAAGGTCACAAGTAGAAAAACGAAACGCTGATGGAAATGCCTTGCAACAAGGGATTCATAATTATATGAAATATGCCGAGATTCCTGCTGATTACAGGTGTCTTAAGATTAAATAAACAAAACATATCAAATTTTATAAATGATGAAAATGATTTTTATTACAAACAGTGCAGACCCCGACATTGGGCTCCCTTATTAGCCCGATGATTTGGGTCAACTATGTTTGCATAGGTCTTATATACTCGGTTACCACACATTAACCCTTTCCCACTTTAACCCATTCCCGCATAGACTACTTTTAGATCCGACCTCTTTGATTCAATGTACTAAACAAGAGTGTTCGGAGGACATAAAAACTGTTAATATGCTGGAGTGAAATCAGTACAAAGGGGAATAACTCAAAAAGTATTGCAGAGTGCTGGACCTTTGTTACATCAATGAGAGGAGGACACGTGAAATTTTGAAAGCTCTATAATGATCAGTTTAGAAATGAAAGCCAAAAAAAGAAAGTGTGAACAAAGGGAATAACTCAAAATGTATTGCATGCAGAGTAATAAACATTAGTTACATCAATGGTCCTAAATGAGAGGAAGACACGTGAAATTTGAAAGCTCTATAATGATTAGTTTAGAAATGACAGCCAAAAGAAGAAAGTGGTAACAAAGAGAAACTAGAACTATCACTGAAGGTGATTAATACCCCAACAAACGTGACTGTCACATGAAAAAGTTTGCACAATTTGAAGGGGCCTAACTCTATAAGGAAAAAGATAAACTGGAAAACTATAATTGGATGTGCATGTCCTCTTTATGATAAAGTATCAAGTCAAGTTTCATCGGATTCCATTCTGGGGTTACTGAGAAACCATGCGGAAACAAAAGTCAACAGACCAACACAAACATTTTAAACAAAGGGGCATAACTCAGTAAGGAAATCACTGAGCTGGAAAATAATAATTGGATGCACATGTTCTCTTTTTGATAAAGTATCATGTAAAGTTTCATTGAATTCTAGTCAGTAGTTGCTGAGAAACCGTGCGGAAACAAACCAATACAAAAAAATTAACAAAGGGGCATAACTCTGTAAGGAAATCACTGAGCCAGAAAACAATAATTGGATGCACATCTCCTCTTTATGATAAAGCATCATGTCAAATTTCATTGAATTCTAGTCAGCGGTTACTGAGAAGTCGGGCGGAAACAAAAGTCAACAGACCAACACAAAAAATTTAAACAAAGGGGCATAACTCTGTGAGGAAATCACTGAGCTAGAAAATAATAATTGGATGAACATGTCCTCTTTTTGATAAAACATATGTAAAGTTTCATTGAATTCTAGTCAGCAGTTACTGAGAAACCGTGCAGAAACAAACACAAAAAAATTTAAACAAAGGGGCATAACTCTGTAAGGAAATCACTGAGCCTGAAAATAGTAATCGGATGCACATCTCTATTTTCTGATAAAGCATCATGTTTCATTGAATTCTAGTCAGCGGTTACTGAGAAACCCAAAACTTTGTTTGTTTGTGGGGGTATAATAACTCAAAAAGTATTGCATGCAGAGTAATGGACCTTAGTTACATCAATGGTCCTCAATGAGAGGAAGACACATGTGAAATTTGAAAGCTCTATGATTATTAGTTTAGAAATGACAGCACAAAAGAAGAAAGTGTGTCGGACAGACAGACGACGGAAAAGTGATCCCTAAGTGACACACTGCCTCTCGGCAGGTGACACAAAAGGAGCATTAACTTGAGAAAAGAATTTTCTCAGAATTGTGTAGTTTTGAAACCAGTGATAAATAGAGCATTAATTTGCTCCTGTGGAACAAATGCTCTATTTATCACACTGGTTTCACAGTCACTTTTTCAGAAGTGTCAAAATGCAGGAATGGGTTAATATTCATGTAAGAAATAATGACACCATGACTACATGTATTATCATAAGTTGCATTTTTATAATGGCATATTAACAACGATGTTTTGGCACTGTTGAAACTAGTCATATCCATTAGTTTCATAAGAAAACAGATCAGACCAATAGGAGCCGTCTGATCTGGGTCTACTTTAGTTTGCAAGGGTGTGAAAAAGTGTTTGTATGAGGGAAAGGGTTCAGGGTTATCTGACTATAAGGGACTGCTGCTATACTGTTTTTACAGTAAAGACATACAAGTAAATAGCTGTATATAAAAAATGAACATTTGTTTAAACAATTTTATTTGCATGAATCAAACATACAGAAACTGACTCTTTCATAAAGGACCTTCTACAATTCTCTATTAAAAAACCTCTTCTCCCAATATTTTTATTATCATTGAAACTTGCGTTTCTTACCCGCTGTAATAATGAATACATTTATAACCAAACTGTAAACCCGAGTGTCTGCTTTTTTCCAGATCTGTTGCAATATCTTTCATGCCTTTTAAAACACTACAGAATGAGTGCTAAAACAGCTATGATAATGAACTGGTCCATGGTAACTCGGTAGTTTTCTGAATCCAACCTGCAGAGCTCCAGATAATATGCGTAAATTTAAACATTTTCAAAAATAACTTATTTATTTCTCCACCAACCCCTATACTGTGACCCACTCTTTAGAATCGTCTCAAAGAGACGATTCTAAAGAGTGGTGACAGTATAGGGTTTCCTATGGGAGCTTTCTGCATAACTTTCATCCTGCATTAAGCTACCTCCTGTCTATCTGATCCAGTATTAGACTCCTCTTTAATGATCACATTAGAGGGTGCTTACTGCAGGCAAATAATCATACTGTAACATTTCAAAACGGAAATGGAAAGCCACAGGCTAATAAATATTCTCATCATCTACTTCATTGTATACTGTCAAAAATATCGAGCATTAGGTCCAGAAATAGCAGTTAGATCCAAATGAAAATTGCACACTGGTGCACAAGTTCCCAAGATAAAATTATAAACTTCCAAATACAAACTTTCAATAAAACTGTAGGATGGACAGGCAGACAGACAACCCGATTCCAGTATACACCTATAACTTTGTTGTGGGGGATATCATAAGGTTTACACATTTCTAGACTTCCTATTAAATGTTCAGTAACTTCATTTTATTTTGTAAGTATTGTTACTGAATAGTATTGGAAGCTGTTGCCTTGGTATGGAAATGACCAAACAATGTAAGAGTCGTATAAACATCTCTATTTGCAGGTTTAGCACTTATTTCATAAAATAGAGGGATCCATTACATCACTACGAAGCACATCATCTATCAGAATATTAACAGCACTTGGTCATCAATTAACAGGTCCTGTGTTCATCCAGCTCTCACATGTACTCTGAAAAAAATAATTAAACAAGATGTGTTTGTGAAACACTATGCCCCCAATAATCGCCAATATAAATTTGACCTGTAATTTGAACTTGATATATAACCTTGACCTTAATAAGTCACCCCTTAAAATGCCTCCATAAGTTGCACAAAGTTTATTGAAATCTTCAGGCTGCATTGGAGATATGGAGTGTTTAAGATTTTGTCAAGGGCAGTCATACAGATGCTTTACTGCAGTCTAAACTAAAAACTAGAACTATCACTAAAGGTGATGGTATACCCCTGTTCAGCTGCCTTGATCATAAATCAAACAAGATTTGTGCCACGGACAGACAGACCAACCAACCAACCAACCAACACACTAACTCCTATATACCCCATATAGGGGTTAAAGGGACATAACAACAAGATAAATCGGTAAAAAAACAATGTAATACGTCCATGATAGGTGTCTAATTTATTTTAATACTCCTGATGCACAACTTCACATCTAAAATCTCAACCATCCATGCAAGTATGAAGACAATCTGTCAAATAATGAAAGAGGAGTTATCTGCACAAGAAATTGCTTTCAGACAGACACATCTTAACATAATACGACCATTCAGGTGTATAAAATGGTAAATGAGCATTGATTTTGACTAACAACAGACCAACCGACAAGTACAAAACAATTATCCCGCTTTTCTCAAAGGTAAGAATAATGAGACAAAAATCATGTTTGCAGAATTCAATACTCCCACATGGTACAAATGATCAAGCACTATTGGTTATATTACATAAAATGTGAAGTAATGATAACACTGTCCTTATACTTACATGACTTAATGTTTGTGCTATCATGATTTCTCTTTCTTTTTCTCTGCCTCTATTTTTGCTTCCTCTTCTTCATGCTTCTTGATGAGTTTCTCCACATTGGCTGCATTCAGGACCTCAATGTTGGTTTTACCATTCTTTCTGGTAAGGGTGGCAATCTCAACTGCAATCAACAAAAGGTTCACAGCACTGATTAACCCTTTCCCTGTTCTATATTCATACCAAATGTCAACACCTACTGAATATTCATGGACAAAACAGTTCATAATGGAAGGTGGAAATTGTAATCATTTTAGAAACTAAAGAAACAGATCTATTAAATTCCATTAGAAAACAGAGCAGACCCTGATCAGACAGCTCTGGGTCTACTCTGTCTGCAAATGCATGAAATCACGTTTATATGAAGGAAAGAGTTAAAGTCATAGTAAAATCTTCACAAAAGCCTTAAATAACAATAGGGCTGCCTTAGGATAATTTCTGTGAAGTTTAACCTTTAGTTAAATCCTATTCACTGGTTTAGGAGGTGTCGTTTAGAGAAATTGTTTGTTAAAAGTTATTTTCCTGCGATCTACTTATAAATGCAGCAGATCTAGTCCATTTATAAAACTCCCATAGAACCGGTGAGGATCATTC
The DNA here is from genome assembly GCA_963576725.1 of Azorinus chamasolen. Lineage (NCBI taxonomy): Eukaryota > Metazoa > Mollusca > Bivalvia > Cardiida > Solecurtidae > Azorinus > Azorinus chamasolen. Next base: position 65,252,452 of record OY755239.1, on the reverse strand, counting down.
CTGTGAAATTTGGTGATATTGGAAAGTGTTTAGTAAAAGATAGTGTTTACTAGGAATCTTCTCTTGGGACATATTCTCCTTAATGATGGGTGTGGAGACTTGCATGAATATTCATCAAATAAATGGTTAAAATACAGTTTTCTCCCCAGCAACCTTTTTTAAAAAGAATTTGGCTCACATCTTTATGACTTGAACAAGTTTGGTAACGGGTCACCTATTATAGGAACATTTCTAGGTCTCTGGGTCTACTCTGTTTGCGAAAGCATGAAAAAAAGTGTTAAGACAGGTTCTGCAGTACTTAATTATTTAAAAAAGAAACAAACTGAAATTATGTCTATAGGATATGGATGCCAAAACTGAATGGCAATATTGTCTCTAAATCAAGCACTTTTAACTACATGTATATGTTATATATGAAGAAAGTCCGATAACTCTGGTAAAAATGGTCAGAGCAAAGATTCCTGTCTTTATGTACATCAAATCAATGTTTTTCATTTCTAAAGGTTTGAGATAAGTCCTCCAACTGGTGTATGAGGAGTTGGACACACAAGATTTTTTCACTGCATGTTATATTTCGAAGAAAATTTCACAACTTCGATAAAAAATTCGGAGCTAAGACCGACATATGGACGACAACAGCAAAGCTAATATGCCTCCCATCTTGGTGTGTATGTGTGTGTGTGTGTGTGTGTGTGTGTGTGTGTGTATGTGGGGGGGGGTTCAACCCTTTCCTCCATAAATATGCCTTTCTATGCCTCTGTAATAACCACTTCTTGAAACCATTGTGATAAATAAACCATTTTGGTTAACGCTTTCCTTGTTCTATTTATCACGATGGTTTCAAACTACAAAATTCTAAAATTTTACTTTTCTCTAGTAAATGCTCCTTTTGGGTAGATTCATTCAAAGAGGTTGGGTCTAAAAATAGCCTATGGAGGAAAGGGTTAAAAATTGCTGATGTAAACAGGACTCTAGCCAGTACCAATACAACAAGTACCAACCTTTCTCCGCTGTAAGTTTGGTCATGTCAAGGGTTTTGCTTAGCACCTTGATGGCTAGCTGTAGGGCCTGCTGTAAAGTTACATCCTCTTCTTTATACTCTTGCTTCAATATGGACACAGCATTCTGAATTACAACAAGTAAACTATCTTCGTCAAGAAAACAAAAAGATATAAAATTGCAGTAAAATACTGAAGAACTAGAGGTTTTTGTCACAAAAACGGATGTCTCCCCTCTAATAAAAACAATATGTAAAGGGAAATCACTAAAAATGTTATGGACTTGATGATTGATACTTCCCCGCATTATGCGCTTTCCACGCCACATTTTTCAAGAAGAAAATGATAACAGCTAACAACTCCAAAAATATTGATACCAGAGATATGGCCCTTGTGCATGACACTTACTTTCATCATGCTTTTTCCATAAATGAAATGTCATTCCAATAGCATCTGTTGAGTTATTGATCGGACAAAAGATGTAACAAAGGGCAATACACTGACACTATAGGAGCCGTCTGATCTGGGTCTACTCTGTTTGCAAAGGCCTAGAAAAGCGTATTTATGGAGTAAAGGGTTAAGAAGGGTTCTTCTGTATGGTAATACACCATTTGCACGACCCTAGTATAATTTTACCTGAATAGTTTTTATAATTTCAAATGTTTTCTTATAGATCCATGGAAGGGAACACAAAATTACAACTGCTGCTACTTACAGCACTATTGTTTCCAATACAAGTCGCCTTCCATCCACCATAGTTTCCACTGGGGTCACTCTGGTACAACTGGAACCCATAGTGTTTGTCCCAGCCCATGTACAATAGAGACACACCAAATGGACGCTTTCCTACAAACATTCAAAACAAGACAGCCATGATAGCCTTGTATTGCTCACCTATCTAATAGGCCAATTAATCTACATGTATTATGTACATCTACAAAACTGTCCAGGCAGTTAAAAATTACGGCTGCAGATTTTGCAATTAGATTTTCAATTATTTAACCCTTTACTCCATGAATATTTATGGTAGAAACTGTAGAATCATATCTGTATTATAGCATAAGCAAACAAAGCAGACATTGATCAGACGTCTGATCTGGGTCTACTCTGTTTGCAAAGGCGTAGAAAGGTGAACTTATGGAGTAAAGGGTTAAACTTCTGAGACCTAATTTTGCAGCAGATTAAACTATATGTTTAGCATATATGTTACCTACTTATGCAGGGGACAAGGACTATTTACATAATGTTGATAGAGGTCCTCCCAAGAATAATTTCTGTGAAGTTTGGCCATATTCCATTCAGCCGTTTAAAAGTTGTTTACAGGAATTCTTTGTTAAATATCTATTATTAGGTGCTACTTATGCAACTGGACTGAACCCAGATATACAACTTTGATATAGTGCACCGACTGATCATTCTTGTAGAGTTGATGACGACATTGACAACATATTCTTTAACCCTTTCCCTGTTATGTATTTAGGCCAACTTTCAATACCTACTGAATATTCATTAACAAACTAGTTATAAAGAAATATGGAAGGTGGAACATTGTAGACCTTTTAGAATGCAAATAAACAGATCTATCAAATTTTATTAGCAAACAGAGCAGACCTGATCAGACGGCTCCTCTAGGAGCCGTCTGATCAGGGTCTGCTGTTTGCTTCTGGAATTTGATAGGTTTGTTTCTTTACTTTCTAAAATGGTTGGAATGTTCCACCTTCGATAAGTCATTATGGCTATTTTTACTATGAATATTTAGCAGGTATTGAAATTTGGAATAAAAATAGAACAGGGAAAGGGTAAAAACTGGCTAGTCCCTTTCTGAATATCAACTAAACATAAAAAGCTGTATCAAAATTGATTTATATGGCAAACAGTGCAGACCCTGATCAAAGGACTTCCTAAGGAGCCCACTGATCTGGGTCAACACTGTTTGCAAAGGTATTCAAGTACATTCAGGGTTAATCATTTGCAAGTGTAATCATGAGAACTTATATGTAACAGAGGTCCAGATAAGATGGCATAAATTAAAACAGTTTCATGAATAACTCCTTTATTTCTCAACCAAACCCTATACTGCGAACACTCTACAGAGTTTGTCGGAGAAATGACAAATTTAGTATCTGAGTATGCTGTAAACACAAATTAGTTTGTAAGCCTTTAACCCATCAAACACAGTCACTACAACAATTCCAATTTGAAAAGCTTCATTTTTTCCATTTAACCCTGTCCACCATAAATACGCCTTTCTACGCCTATGTAAAAATCACCTGTTGAAACCATTGTGATAAATAGAGCATTTGCTCCTATAGGAGCAAATGCTTTATTTATCACAATGGTTTCAAACTACAAAATTCTAAAATGTTCCTTTTCTCTAGTTAATGCTCCTTTTCGGTTGATTTATTCAAAGTGGTTGGACCTAAAAAAAGCTTATGAGGGAATGGATTAAGTTCTGTTTTTAAGAGTTTTTGGAAAGTCTATCATAAATCTATTTATAATGTTGAAAGTTTTAATCATGCACTGTATTTAGTAATTAGCTTTAACCCTATACTCCATAAATACACCTTTCTATGCCTTTTTAAACAGAGAAGACCCAGATCAGACAGCTCCTGTAGGAGTCTGTCTGATCAGAATCTGCTCTGTTTGCTTATGGAATGATATTGATATGATTCTAAAGCTCCTGCCATGGCGATATATATTCCTGTGTTCACATTCCATTATAAAATATAATCACAATTAACATTTATGATGTCATTATTTCTATCATGAATATTCATGGTGTAAAGGGTTAAACATGATTTGAAAATCCTGGTTTTAATATTGAATAATTTTGCTTGCCTAAATTCTCTGTTGCTTTTTCATATATTTATAACTGTTATGCATTTCCCTTAAAAAATAAACCCATTGTCAGTTTTTGTCCTGATAAGATTTCAAAGTTAATCCAAACTGAGTTACTGAGTTCGTCTCAAACAGACAGTGTTTATACATACCTCCAAACTGTGTATAGACCTGTTTCAGATCACACAAAGTGCTAACCAGCTGTTCACAGGGAATTGGCTCTTGATATTGTAGCAGGTACCTGCAAAGATACATAGCACTCAAGAATGGACAGAATAATTTAAAACAATTAGCTTTCCTATAGTTGTAGACGATGTATATCATTTTGGGGTCCGGGAGTTATCTCCCATATATCGCCATTTTGACCGATTTTAATCATTTAAATTCTTAGTATAAAATCAATTTTATGAACAACAGGGACTGTTTTGAGCATATTGAAGGATCATTTAATCACAATAGAAAAATCTATTAAAACTAGAAAACTGTCTGTGACTGTCAGAGAGGGCCCTACGGATGATCTTTTGTTGAATATGGCATTTTTGATAAATCAATGGCAGATAACTCTGGACATAGTGATCTCATTCAACCCAAAAACTATAGATCTGTGTCTTCCTCTCATAATACTAAGCATATGCCCTTAATATGAACTAAACATGTGAAGTACTGTTTAAGTTATCACGTCACATCAAAGGTGTTGCCAAAAGTTTATGGCATTTTTGATGAATCAAGGGCAGATAACTCTAGACATAGTGATCTGATTCAACCCAAAAACTACAGGCATCTTTCTCTGATGATAATAGTATAAACCGTATGTCCTTAATATGAAACCAATATGTGAAGTACTGTTTGAGTTAATGCATCACATCAGTTGACAAAAGTTGATGGCAATTTGGATGAATCAAGGGCAGACAACTCTAGACATAGTGATCTGATTCAACCCAAAAACTATAGGTGTCTTCTTCTGATGATACTAAGTATATGCCTTTAATATGAAACAAATATGTGAAGTACTATTTGAGTTAACGCGTCACATCAAAAGTGTGGACGGACATGACAGAAAAAGTGATTCCTATAGGGCTCTTGCATTTTCAATGCAGGGCCCTAGTTACTCTAATAGAAAACAATCTTATGACTGAAATATTTACAATAACAACCATAAATTTGAACAAAGGCCTTACAATAAGGCTGCATCTTTAACCCTTTACTCCATGAATATCCATGTAAGAAATAGTAACACCATGAATACTAATTAGATTAATTTAAATAACATGGACATGAACACAGGATTTTTTGGCTATTGCAGAAACTAAAATCATATGTACATGTATGTATATCATGAGCAAACGCAGCAGACTGTGATCAGATGACTCCTTCAGGAGCTGTCTGATTTGGGTCTACTCCATTTGCAAAGGCATATGGAGTAAAAGGTTAAGATGAAGACAAAAGAAGGCATATATTATGTTTTTATATATTTTGTCCTCAAATAGCAGGTGCACACTATACATAGGTACAGTGATTTTTTTTCCTGCTAGTCCGGAGTCCTGTACTCACAAAAATCTCTGGGGATACAAAGTTTCAAATTATGCATTGAAATTTCTAAATTCTATTTAAAGTTTTAAAAATATCTTAATTATAATCAATAACCAGTTTTTCATCAGCTATTAGTATTACCTTTGACTGGGTGCTTTAACCCTTTCCCTCATATAGACGTGTTTTCATGCATTTGTAAACAGAGTAGACCCAGATCAGACGGCTCCTAGAGGAGCTGTCTGATCAGGGTCTACTCTGTTTGCTGATAGAATTTCAAATATCTGTCTTTACTTTCTGAAATGGCTACAATTTTCCATCTTCCATATTTCGTTATAATCATTTTATCTATGAATATTCAGCAGGTATTGAAATTTGGATTGAACACAGAATAGGGAAAGGGTTAATGTATTTTCATTGAATATTTGGACTCATTCTTTCAATTTGGGGATTTACAGTTTATCGAGTCACAGGACTCGTGCAAGAAAATTTGCAAAAAAAATCACTCAAGGTACACATTAAATTCATCAAAACTTCAAAAAGATATAATTATATGATGTTAATTTATATGATAAATATCAAAGCATTGCAATGAAATTGGCATACCTTTGGGCAATCAGTCGAAGTTCATTTGTAAGCACATTAGCATCTGATGTTATACCTGCAACACTACACACCATATCCCTGAAAAAAAGTGTCCAGTAATCATTGTAAGTACAAGTTGGACAGCCATGACAATTCCTATAACCTATGGCCATATACTGCAGTAGTTACATATATTAGGGCCACTACTTTTTTTGTAAAAAACTATGTATAGGTTAGATCATTTTTATTTCATACTACGGAATATAGTCCTCAAGGCGCGGGACGCGCAGAGAGGACTATATTCTGTAGTATGAAATAAACATGCTCTGAGCTATTTAGCACAATGCTCTACCGTCGCCGTCAATTTCCCCGCCAAAATATAAACTGGCGTTTCGGTAAATGAAATGAACAAGCTTTTTCATCAAGCCTCATTCTTCGTTGAAACATGGCGGACAAAACACTGAATTTCGGCGTATTACTTGAAGGCGCTAAGGAAATCTTCATACAAGGCTTTGGACGATATTTACATTCTAATACAAGCACGAGGAAACTTCCACCTCGCCTGTTCAAAACCGGTATCAGATGCGGAATTAATAAAGTGCATAAGTGATCGTATGCCGAGCAAATCACAAAAGGCAAAGTCGTGGAGCATGCGAATGTATAGAGAGCGGACCGAGTACCGGAACATTCAGTTGGAAATATGTGTAAATTGTATTTAGTAATTCATTTAGAATAATAATAATCTTTATTTCATCTAGATCAGGAGAGCATAGATATATTCCACATACAAACACAATAAACAAGCTACTGTATTTGCACTGCTTTCATAGTAAATTGTTTAAAAGTTTTACATTGTTTAATCTTTAAATGAATGATGTTAAGGATAAACTGCTCTAAAGCAGGAGCTCCTTTCGAGCAAATTATCTTTTTAACATAATCGTTTAAAAAATTATTACTATTCAAACAAATACAATTGTATTTAGTAATTTGTGTAGAAAGGTGCTACTGTATTTGCAGTTTTCATAGTCCATCCTTTTATTTTTTCACCGATAAATTGACAGCTGCCACTCACAGCTGTCATTTAACGATGAAATGGACAGAAATTTACGCAATATAGTACTGAAGCCAACGCCCTGAAATCTCGCAACCTTATTGGTCAATAGCTCAGCGACGATGTAGAGCATGTGCTAAGAGGGTCGTAGAAATTATAACTCATCGCTAAAATTTCTATAGCGACCATGCGGCCTGTAAAACTAGGAATACGCCATTTTCTGCTATGCAGGTGCTGCAGATTTTCTACGGCTGCCACAGAAATCTCCTGATATAAATTTTATACTATATTTATATTTCAAAATCAGAATCCATATCAGACCAACTGACAGGTATTGATTATTTATCAATAATGTTCCTAACGATGAAACCCCTGAAAACTGGTTAAAAGGGTTTAAAAGTATTGATGTAGATAAAAGTTTAGAACATGTGGTAACTGACAAAATCAAAATAAACTCACTCATGTAATTTATAAATCTTCTCCGAATATGACACTTCATCAAGCAGTTTGTTGATGTTACGTCTCTCAGCTGCCAATAAAACTCCATCATTAGCCAAGATCCCTAAACATGTACCAGCGTGACCAATAGCTTCCATGGCATACTCCACCTGGTAGAGTCTCCCCTCTGGAGAAAAGATGGTTGTCCTTGAATCATAGCGCCGAGACTGAAAATTGTAATCAAGTTCAAATGGTTTATGGGGAATTGACTCTTTACTCCATGAATATGCAAGAAAGAAATGATGACATCATGAATATTTAAATTCAAATACATGTAGATTATTTTTCAAAAAGGTGTTTTAACACATGAAATGTTTACCAAAGCAGAAATTAAACAATAACAAACAAAAAAGGAGAACAAAACGATCCCTCAATGTTGTGTTGACTGTTTTTATTCACCAACGTTTTGGCCTTACAAAGGCCTTCATTAAAGCAGAAATTGTAAGACCAGATCTATATCATATCATAAGCAAATAGAGCAAACCCTGATCAGACAACTCTTACGGGACCCGTCTGATCTGGGTCTACCCTATTTGCAAAGGTTAATCTATGGAGTAAAGGTTTGGTTTGGTTTTTATCAAGTTTTACGTCACTTTAACAGTATTTCAGTCATATCGCCCCATCCAGCTAATTATTGAGATTTTTTAAGTCTTATAAGTTTAATTAAATTCTTATATCATTATTTTCTGCCAATTAAAATCACATTTTATTGACCAGTTCAATGATACTGAAATCGTCAGTGTTTTTTGCATGTGTTAGAAGATATAATGCCCGACAGATTCACAGAGTGAGCCAGCTTTTTCTGATGTATACATGGGTCCGTTAAAAGGATTCATTCCCAGAAAAAGACCCAACTCCAAAAGCTATATAGGGCAGGGGTTCTGAACATGGACAAGTTAAATTCAAAGTTGACTTGTTTGTATGAAAAAGTTACTTGCCTAGACGGCAAGAGATTAACATATATAATAAATCAAATACATGATCGAGAGTACAGATAAAACCCAAGACTGGCAAGCCGTGTTCAGAGACTGATACAAACTAATTTTGGAAACAAATAAAGATGTCACTGCTTGAATTTTATATGAGATAATGTGTATTTATTTTTGTGAATTTTAACCTCTATAAAGTGCTAAGATTACAAAGTACAAGGCCATTCCTGCCGATTTACTGCCCAAGTCAAGCAAGGTAGATAACCCCTTACTGAGTAGTTTTCGTAAAGATGGGACACTTCTCCCGACTATCCTAAGACATGATCATTGATGCATATTTCATGACTCATTTGGAACCAGTTGAATTGATGTCTACTCTACTTTCATTTTTAGTTTTTTACACTTTGTCCAGAACAGATCCAGAAAATCACTTTCTGTACCAGAGTTTTTTGGTTGTCCAAAGACAAGCCAGGCACTCATATCTGGTTGCCCATGCTGCAAAATGGAAAACACTGACAGTTAATTATAGAACACCTGAAGGAAACCGAGGTGGTTTGAATATTGATCTCAAAGGTGCAAAACACAGTCTTCAGAATAAACAACCAAAAAAATGATCACATGGTCGAATTCTAGGACTATCAGTATTTGGATAAATGCAGGTGTTTTCAATGATACAATGACATTTAATTTTAATAGAGTTTGGGCCATGACTAGAAAATTCCCTCGAAATAAGCAGATTTCTCAGAAGAAGAATGGCTGTTGAAATAACACTTTATTAATAGCTGAGACTAAATACAGTATTGAAAACAGTAAATACAGTATGAAACACAGCACTTTAAGACTTTTCGCTGATTACAGCATTATATACAAGGAAAATAAAAAACTCAAACGATGCAGAACTCCTCCAGTCTGATCTAGCGGCAGCAGGTGCATGGGAGAGGGATTGGCTGATGCACTTCCACCCTGATAAGTGCAACATCTTAAGCATTACACAAAAGTAAAATCCTATCAAATACTGTTACAAATTGCACAACCACATATTAGAAAAAGTCGATTCATCTAAATATTTAGGAAGAACTCTTCAAAGCAATCTTAAGTGGGATAAACATATTAATTCAATCACAAACAGAGCAAACCAGTCCCTGTGATTTCTCCACAGAAACTTAAAAACCAGCTCAACTAAAGTGAAGGAACATGCTTATAAGGCTATTGTGAGACCAAAGCCTGAATATGCCTCATCAGTCTGGGACCCACATACCAAAAATCAAATTAACCAGATAGAAAGAGTACAAAGAAGGGCAGCACGATTTGTAACAAATAGATACCACAACACCAGCTCAGTTTCGGAAATGTTAAATAACCTAATTGGCCTACCTTAGAAGTACGAAGAACAAGAACCCGTCTGGTAATGTTTTATAACAATAATACACCAAATTGTCGCAATCTACCCTGAAAAAATATCTCCTCCTTCCAACTGATTCTAGAACTAGACATGGAAATACTTATGGATATAAACAAATAGGAACATCCAAAGACCCATATAAATACTCTTTTTATCCAAGAACAATCTGTCAGTGGAATATGCTGCCAGTGGCTGCACAACAAGCACCCACAGCTGACTCTTTTAAAGCTATTGTTACTGTGCCCATTATCGTCTCCACCTTCAATTTTTAGATAAACATACTCTTATTTCACGTAAAAAGTTTTACCACTAATCATGTTAAAAGTCTTATCTTTTATCATTTAGTGTTGTTCTTATCATGTATAAAGTTCTATCAAGCACAAGTTCTGAAACATGTCGCTTTTAGTACTTTTAAATACATGTATGTTTTTAAACCAGAGCCTATACATAATCCTCAATGTAATGAGGGAGTGTAGTAATCTCAAAGAAGAAGAAGAAACCCGTCAATCCATGTCTGACACATCTGACCACCAACTGCAAGACATACACGAACTAATCTGATTGTCCAAAATGATGACGGTGACTCTGATTGACAGAAATGAACCGTAACATTAAGATAAATTTAACATACATGTTTAAGGGAATTTGCTTTTGCCAAGTTAGCCGGCATGCAAAATATCGCGAAGCAAAACGGAAATAGCATAACAAATATAATTAAAAAAATGTTCAAATCGTTTGTTATTTCAATAGCACAAATATAAGGAGATTTAAAAAGTTTATGGCATAAGTATAATACAATTCCAATATTTAATAAATAAAATTGTCGTCTCATTCTTACCATGTTTGTTTTCTTGCAGAGTTATCGGTATTTTGTTTCGTATCAAAGTAATGCTTTATATGTCGAACCCTTTATTGTATTGGAAAAAATGTGTAATAAAAGTAATATTTCCCATATGTAAATATTTTCTACTGCCAATCGTTCAAATGTTTACAATACATGAAACAAATCAGAAACAAATATTTTCGAAACTATTTACAATCTCATCGGAGGATATGCCTAATTCAAAATTATCTTGCGGGTGATCATGGGTAGGTATAAAACACGTAATGGAAAGAAAACATAAATATTTTAGTATTTATGTATTAGATTCTATATCAATTCCCTTTTTTTTTGGATTTTTTTTTTCATTGGGAAAGAAAACACGCAATGGAAATTTTAAAGTCATTTCTGGGTCGATTTTAACCGCCCCCCAAACTTTACGGTAATTTTCGATTGAATTAGGCTCACTAGATAACCATATCCATTGGAGAAATGGAGATTAATTTATAGTAGAAATGGAAATGAAATAGTCATTTATATGTTTTTTATCAGGCCTTATGAGTACTCTACATGAATTCTATTGAATTAGACCATGCTAAGTCTCGTTTGTCCATTAATAACTGTGCACTCGTGTAATTACTAAAAGTGTAGTCCATTTCGCCACTGGAGAAATGGAAAGAAAACACGCAGTGGACATTTTAAAGTAATTTATGTGTCGATTTTGTTATTTTTTGTAGCTATTATGGTTGTAGTATGATAAACTCCTTTGAAATAGACCAAATAAAACACGATATGTCCGTTAATAAATGTATAATCGTATATTTACTTTCCATTGCGCTACTGGATAAATGGAAAGAAAACACGCAATGGAAATAAAAACAGCATTTAATTCACGTGTCCAGTTTGTTCCTTTTTTGTAAGAGTTATGGTTATAGTAGGATAAACTCCTTTGAATCACAACAACAGTAACACGATATGTCCAGTAATAAATGTACAGTCGTGTATGTACCTTCCTTTTCGCCACTGGAAAAATGGAAAGAAATTGAATGAAAACACGCAATGGAAATAAAAATTGGTATATATCAGAGACATATACATGTATATGTGTACATGTCTCTGTATATATATATATATAGAAAAAAATGGAAACACTCTTCCTGCTTTACCGGGACAGGAGACCCGCAATAACCTCAGTTATTGGCACAGTTAATGTATTTTATTTAATAATAAATTAACAAACACCGCTGCTACGCTGCATCAACCTTATTTCAATCTCATGTTTATAATGCATAATGAAATACATAAATACTTGAATTGCTCTGATCCAATATTTCGACCACTAAGGGCCCTTTTCAAAGATTATCATGTCAAAATACACGTCACATTTTTGTTACATGCAACCTGAATGCATGTAACAAAAATGTGACGTGTATTTTTACATGATAATCTTTGAAAAAAACCCTTAGTGGTCGAAATATTAGATCAGAGCAATTCAAGTATTTATGTATTATATTAATTCCCTGTTTTGGAATATTTTCTTCATTGTGATAATGAATTACTTAATTCAACGCTGTTTGTCTTTCTGACGGACAGTCCAGACAGTTTAACAGGTATTCCCATGGGAACCAACTGTGCTCCTTTAACTGCAGACTTGTTTTTGTATTGCTATATATGAGATATGGGAGTTTATGCTTAACCTTAAAACAGATTCACGGGCATATGTCATCAATGCTTTTAACAATGTATCACGTTATTTAGACGACATATTTAATATTGATAACACCTTTTTATTCATTGATAACCTCAATCTACCCGTCCATCTGTCTGCCTGTCCGCCTGTCTGTCTGTAACATCTCTAACCCAAGTCTTGCTTAGCGGGCCCTTCTTAAATATTACCACACTGTTTATCTGGACATGCTACGGTAGCATGGGTATGTCCCGGTACGTATATCCAAGGTCAATGTCGCACACTTATTGGATTTAGAAATTTGCGTTTAGCAAATAATTATGTTAAAATGTCCGTCTGTCTGTAACATCTCAAACTCAAGTTCTGCTTGGTGGGTCCTTCTCAAATTTCACCACAATATTTATCTTGCCATGCTACAGCAGCATGGCTGTATCCCGGTACGTATATCCAAGTCCAAGGTCGCACAACTGGACTTAGAATTTGAGTTTAGTATTTGCATTAGGCAAATATGTTAACCTTAGTTTATGTTAAAGAAGTCCACTTATTTACATAACCCTTTGAGATAAAGCTTCGAATCTTGGAACGCTTGTTTACCATCACAAGCTTTATATGTAGACAAGAGTACATATCTATATCAAGCATTTTGACAGAATTATGACCCTTTTTACTTTAGATTTTTTGGTTAAGGGTTTTGGTTAAAGTCCACTTATTTAAATAACCCTTTGAGATGAAACGTTAAAACTCGGAACACTTGTTCACCACCACACGCTTCATCTCTAGGCAAGAGTAAATAAATGCCCGTCTGTCTGTCTGTAACATCTCTAACTCAAACTCTGCTTACAATGGTGGATCCTTCTCAAATTTCACCACAATGTTATTTACAGTAGCACGGGTGTGTCCCGGTACGTATATATCCAAGGTCTAGGTCGCACAATTGGACTTAGATTTTGCGTTTAGCAGTTGCGTTAAGCTCAGTTTATGTTGAACAATGTCTCAACGGTCGTATATTGTACCCACTGGCACTCTTGTGTTTATAATGGTATATAAACAAATGCTTCTTTGGCTATGGTGGATTTATATAACAGATCTTACTCTAGATACAGCTTCAACCAATATCAAAACATTCTTTGTACATAAGCTATTTTCAAATTTCAGCAAATAAATATTCATAATGGCATTATTTCTTCCATGAACATTCAACAGTGAAAGGGCTAAAGAAGTGGGGATTGCCTTTGTCCATACGTACGTCTGTCCTAAATGTTTTGTGTCTAAACGCATTTGTACTAGAGACATGAAATCTCAAGAACATATTATTCATGGTGTGAACTTGTGCACCTTGGTATTTTTTCCAAGCGCAATTAACATTGATGGAGTTATGGGCCTTGATTTTACGAAAATATGGAATTTTAAATGTGTGTCGCATGTAACTCTGAAACTATTAGTTCCATTTTAAAGTTGGAACATTTATTAAACGACATGTAAACGGCTCTACCATAGTATTTTCATTCAACCACAATGAACATTGATGGAGTTATGGGATTTAATGTGACAAATGTCGATTTTAAGTTTGCGTGGCCTGTTGAAAGTGGGAGCACCTGAGCCGCATGGGCACATTTCTAGTTAACGATTACCCCTTTGTGAAAAATTATCTCCTTAATCCTTTCCTTCATATAAACACTTTTTCACGCATTTGCAAACATTTGCTCGGTTTGCTAATGGATTTGGGCAGATCTGTTTCGTTACTCACTAAAATGGCTACAATGTTCCACCTTTCCTATTTCACTGTAGATGTAACTATTTTTCCATGAATATTCAATAGGTATTACAATTTGGAATCAAGATAGAACAGGAAAGGGGTCTTAGTACTGGTGCTTGATCCAAGATGTTTACAAAGGTGAGTCAGGTTGCGATTTTAACGGGACAGTGGTTCATATTCTAAACATTTCTAAATTCGGATATTTCAATCTTTTCGACCCCAAATTTCTAATTGTTGTCTCGCCTTTTCAAGGCGGTGTCTGAAGAGGTACTTCACTTTTTGTCTCAATCTCTAGTTCTAGATCTGTGGTGTATTCCTTGAATTGTGTTTTTATTTATTTCGTTTCCTTGTTTTACCATATGGCTTAACAAAATTGGATCCAATTTTGTTAAGCCATATGGTAAAACAAGGAAACGAAATAAATAAAAAACACAATTCAAAGGAATACATCACAGATCTAGAACTAGAGATTGAGACAAAAAGTGAAGTACCTCTTCAGACACCGCCTTGAAAAGGCGTCGTCTGATCTGGGACTGCACTATTTGTCATGGTGCATTTATAAATGCGACATTGGCGGTGAAAGGGTTAGCGGGATATAGTGGTTTATATTCCAAACATTTCTAAATATGGTTTCTTTAAAATATCATTTCGTTCATCATTTTTAAAATTACAAATGTCTTTGTTTCTATTGCAATTTTCTTACTCGTTTCAGACGCTTTGGAACTTTGTGATATGCAAAATAAAATAGGAATAGTTGGATCGTCCCTTTCCCTGTTTAATATTCATGTAAGGAATAATGACATCATGAATATTCATTAGCTGAGGTTAATAGCATATATACATGGGTTGTTTTGGTATTGGTTGAAACTGTAAAGTTATATCTATCATAACTTCGTAAGCAAACAGAACACCCCCTGATCAGACAGCTCTTGTAGGAGGCGTCTGGTCTGAGTCTACTGTACAGTAAAACCTCACTATAACGACCACTAAATTACATCAAGTATTTCGTGCTAAAGGCAGGCGGATGCTCCCATAGGAGCGTTCTGTTTTACTTTTACCTTGCTTTAAGCAACCACCTGTCCAAAATACCATTTAATCAGCACAATTTAGTGGTCGTTATAGAGAGGTTTTACTGTATTTGCAAATGCGTCAAAAAGCGTTTATATCATTATGAAAGAAATTATCAAATTAGTGTGATTCTCGTGTCTGAGGTGGGGTATATTTCATGTTACGTAATTTCATTGAAATCAAAACATTCCGAAAAGTTAAACATAATGCTTAACTAAAGCTTGCCAAATGGTCCGTTCATAATGTAGCGGTGTATGTGAATAAAAAGTAAATGTAAAAAGTAAAGCTTAAATATATTTTTAAGATACATTAGGATGTATAAATATTTTACACTATCTGTGCTTGAAAAAGCATCTGAACTGTGGATTGTCTGCCAAAGAATTAAAACCGACACCATCCAGCTTGACGCTGCAGGTATTGCTTGTGTATTGCCAATATGTGTAACATACGAATCCAACAGCATGTACTTTGAACCACAACCTGAACCTCTGGAGATTCGCAGAGAAAGAAATAAAATCACAATACTTTTAAAGAAATAGACACAACTATGCATTCTAAAAGAATAGAGTGACTACATGTCTGAAATCATTCCTACAATCGACAGCTATATGGAATTCACTGGACAGGGACAATAAAGATAGTGTATCTTCATTAACAATGCATTACAGAGTCAGTCAAATAACGTCATTTCACATTGTCACTATTTCAAAAACACTAGAAAACTAGCATTGCATATTCTATGTTTCGATCTACATCTTCATCAGTAGATCTACATATATAGTATTTTTTATATTCAAGGTTAAGACATCACTGTAGTGAACTCAAATATGACATGCATATATGTTGTACTAGGGACGTTCCTAGTTACAGAAATGCATGTGAAAATATTTTCAAGAGTGTCTTTATATAGATCTACATGTAGATCTACACTATACAGAATGGACTTTAATTAATATGACTTTTTTCAACGTATGCACACACGTGCTACGTTTTGGAGATCCAAACGTGTCTCTTTATGTAAACAATTCTATGTTAGAGCTGCACACAAGTACATCCAGGCATCCAATCAATTTGTTAGTTATGAAGATGTATAATACTTCACACTCTTCGTCCTATTTCACTATTTTACGTTCTGGTCAATGTTCAAAGGGTGCCTCGCATTTGGAAAACCATCTACTCGTCAAAATTATAATATGTTCTGTCAAGGAAATAAAGATATGAATGAATGAATTTTATCATGAGCAGACAAGTCATGAAGTACTTTTTGAAAAGACTCCATAATGAATGTTAAATGCCAATGACCAGTAGTAACTACATAATTAAATAACTTTTTGATATAATCCGAACAAGATTGGGGTCCGAATTTTGGGAAGTTTTTCGAATTCGGATTTCTTTTGTGATTTCCCCTTAGACAAACGTCCGATACGATGCGATTCTAGAAAATGTTTGTGACGTCATATCCTTCACAACTTCTTAGTTACGTGAGTTTCAAGGTTGCAGAGGCTGTGTGTGTTTAAGCTCTTGAACTATTTATCGTATTTGCCTACAAATGGAGAGAAATTCGACTAATACCTATTCGTATAGATCCAAGAACAGGTATTGTATATACTTGCCTACTTTATTTATGTAAATATTTCGCAGTGGTCATATTAGAAGCCATAAACAAACATTTTGTATGATTTGGACGTGGATGGGGTAACATCTCATGACCCGGGGTACCAGTTTAATAAACTTCTTACGCATAATATAATTTGCGCAATTTACCTGAACTTATATATTTATTTTTTATCAACACTTCTTACAGTGTACATACCTAGATCATTTGCTTCATTATAGTGAGCACATTCAGACTTACGAAGAAGCATAAGCAGTTAACCATTACTTAGTGAATATTCATGTTAGAAATGATGACATGAATATTAATTAGATTGTGTTTTACAGTGGAAAATGGACACATGACTGTGTTTATGACCGTGACAGAAACTGTATATCTACATTATACATTAAGCAAACAGAGCAGGGAGGGGGATATGTAGATAAAGGATGCAAAATTAGATTAATTGGTAGGATTTAATTTTAGTCAAAATTCTTCCTTCATTTTCGAATCCTAGAATGGACACTGCACAGCATTGTTTTAAGTTCTGTTTGTTCTTGTTTAAAATGCACGGAGAAAAAACAATCGGAGCTCCAGATAAGATGGGCAAATTCAAATATTTCATTGATAACTGCTTTATTCCTCCATGATACCCTATACCGTGACCACTCTTTAAAGTCGTGTCAAAGAGGCATTTTAACTTTTGTTCAATTTTGGACTGTTATATTCTACAAACACTCATTATTTCGACTTCTTACATAAACAATAATGCCGGATATATGTTACTCTATGACGTTTGGTGGCTCAAATAATCTTTATTATCCAGTGTTTTTTTCTCCACTGAAATATATGCCCCCATTCTTTTTAGACTAGCACCGAAAGTAAGATTCTACAGAGTGGCCACAACACTCAGTCTGGTTTTTGTGGAAAAATGACGTTTTTGATATTTAACCATTTTCTAGGTGTAAACTTTGATAATGAACTCAAGTTTTCAGATCACATTGCAATCTGTGTGAAAAAAGCAAACCAGAAATTGGGATTAATAAGAAGATCATTTGACTACATGGATAGAGAGATGTTTTTAATGTTATACAAATCTCTTATTAGACCCACACTGGAATATGCATCAGTTATCTGGTCACCTTCACTGAAAAAGGATATAGTTGCTGTAGAAAATGTACAACGGCGTGCAACAAAATCTGTAAAAGAAATAGCATCACTTTCATATGATGAAAGATTGAAGAACCTCGGTCTACCCACTTTAATCTACAGACGAGAAAGAGCTGATATGGTACAACTATTTAAAATTATGAATGGCTTTGACAAAGTTGAAATGAATTCTATCACATTGGCGTCAGTGTCTATTACTAGAGGACATGAATATAAGCTTATGAAAAAAACACTATAAATATAAATCCTCAATGAAAAACTTCACAGCCAGATGCGTGACTCCATGGAACGACCTACCAGAAGATAAAGTGAAGTCTAAGACTGTAAATAGTTTTAAAAGTGGACTAAATGACTATTGGAAACACAAACCCAACAAGTTCAGATATGACTTTTAATCACTACTACATGTATATTCATGCGCACACAGGACATAGCAGAGACAAACTATATCAAGAGTGGTCACAACAAGTGGAAACACTTAAAATTGACCTGTAGACTACAGGTAAACAACTACAGGTAAACTTCTACTACACCTTTTCAAACAGAGTAGAGCAAGATCAGACGGCTTCTATTGGAGCCGTCTGAATAGGGTCTGTTCTGTTTGCCTATGATATAAATTATATGATTCTGAAGTTTTCAGCCATGACTGAAAATTCTTACGTCCATGTGGTTATAAATGCTATTATAACAAATAAATCTAATTGATATTCATGACGTCATTATTTTTTACATTAATATTCATGGAGGAAATAGTTAAAATACGCCTCTTAATATCTTTGGCTCTATGGGTTAGCATAATGGCACGAATTGAATTTGCCCTTACTTTTGTCACATTATTCCTTACACCCAAAATACCTTTCACGAATGAACATTCTTTTAAACTCTGTTGGCATTAAGCAATTTTGTCTGCAAACAATATCGTCTGGTTTAAGTTTCAAAGAAGGCTTACCATCAAATGGTTCTTAAAACAAAATTCACCAGTTTGAATTCTGATACACGGCTTTTCATATTGATCCAAACTTTTTGCAAAGGTGATCCCAAATTGGCTGGATACGACAGTGCCTATATAATTAAATATCTTTTTGTTTATCGGTATTGAACATTATTCGAACAAGATAGTGTCCGAATTTTTGAGAAGTTTTTCGAATTCGGATTACTTTTGTTATTTCCCCTGAGACAAACGTCCGATACGATGCGATTCTAGAAAGTGTTTGTGACGTCATATCCTTCACAACTTCTTAGTTACGTGAGTTTCAAGGTTGCAGAGGCTGTGTGTGTTTAAGCTCTTGAACTATTTATCGTATTTGCCTACAAATGGAGAGAAATTCGACTAATACCTATTCGTATAGATCCAAGAACAGGTATTGTATATACTTGCCTACTTTATTTATGTAAATATTTCGCAGTGGTCATATTAGAAGCCATAAACAAACATTTTGTGTGATTTGGACGTGGGTGGGGTAACATCTCATGACTCAGGATATCAGTTTAATAAACTTCTTACGCATAATATAATTTGCGCAATTCACCTAAACTTATATATTTATTATTTTATCAATACTTCTTGCTGTGTACACACCCAGATCATTTGCAACATTATAGTGAGCACATTCAGACTTACGAAGCATAAGCAGTTAACCATTACTTAGTGAATATTCATGTTAGAAATGATGACATGAATATTAATTAGATTGTGTTTTACAGTGGAAAATGGACACATGTGTTTATGACCGTGACAGAATCTGTATATCTACATTATACATTAAGCAAACAGAGCAGGGAGGGGGATATGTAGATAAAGGATGCAAAATTAGATTAATTGGTAGGATTTAACTTTAGTCAAAATTCTTCCTTCATTTTCGAATCCTAGAATGGACACTGCACAGCATTGTTTTAAGTTCTGTTTGTTCTTGTTTAAAATGCACAGAGAAATAGCAATCGTAGCTCCAGATAAGATGGGCAAATTCAAACATTTCATTGATAAAGTTCTGCTTTATACCTTCACGATACCCTATAATACCATTACCACTCTTTAAAATCGTGTCAAAGAGGCATTTTCACTTTTAGTCAATTTTGGACTGTTATATTCAACAAACACTCATTATTTCGACTTCTTACTTGAATAATAATGCCGGATATATGTTACTCTATGACGTTTGGTGGCTCAAATAATCTTTATTATCCAGTGTTTTTTTCTCCACTGAAATATATGGAGAAGTATGCCCCCCCCTTCTTTTCAGACTGGCACCGAAAGTAAGATTCTACAGAGTGGCCACAACACTCAGTCTGGTTTTTGTGGAAAAATGACGTTTTTGGAATTTAACCATTTTCTACTACACCTTTGCAAACAGAATAGAGCAAGATCAGACGGCTTCCTATTGGAGCCGTCTGATCAGGGTCTGTTCTGTTTGCTTATGATATAATATATATATGATTCTGAAGTTTTCGGCCATGATTGAAATTTTTTGCGTCCATGTGCTTATAACTGCTATTATAACAAATAAATCTAATTGATATTCATGACGTCATTATTTCTTACATTAATATTCATGGAGGAAATAGTTAAAATATGTCTCTTAATATCTATGGCTCTATGGGTTAGCATAATGGCACGAATTGAATTTGCCCTTACATTTGTCACATTATTCCTTATACCCAAAAATATTTATCACGAATGAACATTCTTTTAAACTCTGTTGGCACGAAGCAATTTTGTCTGCAAACAATATCGTCTGGTTTAAGTTTCAAAGAAGACTTACCATCAAATGGTTCTTAAAACTAAATTCACCAGTTTGAATTCTGATACACGGCTTTTCATATTGATCCAAGCTTTTCGCAAAGGTGATCCCAGATTGGCTGGATACGACAGTGCCTATATAATTAAATATCTTTTTGTTTATCGGTATTGAACATAATTCGAACAAGATAGTGTCCGAATTTTCAGAAGTTTTTCGAATTCGGATTACTTTTGTTATTTCCCCTGAGACAAACGTCCGATACGATGCGATTCTAGAAAATGTTTGTGACGTCATATCCTTCACAACTTCTTAGTTACGTGAGTTTCAAGGTTGCAGAGGCTGTGTGTTTTTAAGCTCTTGAACTATTTATTGTATTTGCCTACAAATGGAGAGAAGTTCGAATAAAACCTATTCGTATAGATCCAAGAACAGGTATTGTATATACTTGCCTACTTTATTTATGTAAATATTTCGCAGTGGTCATATTAGAAGCCATAAACACACATTTTGTGTGATTTGGATGTGGGTGGGGTAACATCTCATGACTCGGGATACCAGTTTAATAAACTTCTTACGCATAATATAATTTGCGCAATTCACCTGAACTTATATACATGTATTTATTTTTATCAACACTTCTTGCAGTGTACATACCGGGTAACCAGATCATTTGAAACATTATAGCGAGCACATTCAGACTTACGAAGAAACATAAGCTGCTTAGCAGTTAACCATTACTCAGTGAATATTCATGTTAGAAATGATGACATGAATATTAATTAGATTGTGTTTTACAGTGGAAAATGGACACATGTGTTTATGACCGTGACAGAAACTGTATATCTACATTATACTTTAAGCAAACAGAGCAGGGAGGGGGATATGTAGATAAAGGATGCAAAATTAGATTAATTGGTAGGATTTAATTTTAGTCAAAATTCTTCCTTCATTTTCGAATCCTAGAATGGACACTGCACAGCATTGTTTTAAGTTCTGTTGTTCTTGTTTAAAATGCACAGAGAAAAAACAATCGGAGCTCCAGATAAGATGGGCAAATTCAAACATTTCATTGATAACTGCTTTATTCCCCCATGATACCCTTTACCGTGACCACTCTTTAAAGTCGTGTCAAAGAGGCATTTTAACTTTTGTTCAATTTTGGACTGTTATATTCTACAAACACTCATTATTTCGACTTCTTAAATGAACAATAATGCCGGATATATGTTACTCTATGACGTTTGGTGGCTCAAATAATCTTTATTATCCAGTGTTTTTTTCTCCACTGAAATATATGGAGAAATATGCCCCCCTCCCCTTGCTTTTTAGACTAGCACCGAAAGTAAGATTCTCTAGAGTGGCCACAACACTCAGTCTGGTTTTTGTGGAAAAATGACGTTTTTGGTATTTAACCATTTTTTACTACACCTTTGCAAACAGAGTAGAGCAAGATCAGACGGCTTCTATTGGAGCCGTCTGATCAGGGTCTGTTCTGTTTGCTTATGATATAATATATATATATGATTCTGAAGTTTTTGGCCATGACTGAAAATTCTTGCGTCCATGTGCTTATAAATGCTATTATAACAAATAAATCTAATTGATATTCATGACGTCATTATTTCTTACATTAATATCCATGGAGGAAATAGTTAAACCTTAATATATATGGCTCTATGGGTTAGCATAATGGCACGAATTGAATTTGCCCTTACTTTTGTCACATTATTCCTAACCTTATACCCAAAAATATGTTTCACGAATGAACATTCTTTTAAGCTCTGTTGGCACGAAGCAATTTTGTCTGCAAACAATATCGTCTGGTTTAACTTTCAAAGAAGACTTGAAATTCACCAGTTTGAATTCTGATACACGGCTTTTCATATTGATCCAAACTTTTCGCAAAGTTGATCCCAGATTGGCTGAATACGACAGTGCCTATCGGACGCTTTCCGGGAATGTTTAGGATGATTTCATGTTGCAAGAATTAGACCCTTTATAAATTATTTTCATAACAATACAGAGAATGGCATACGTTAGTGATGTAAAATAGATAAATCTGAACGCCTATACTTCAAATTATATTGAGTTTATCGGGGAACAATTAACATTCAGAACACCTCGGGGGTATCTACGTAAATTGTGAGGAACTTGTCGGAAACAGCCGAGTAGTCACAATTACTTTCGGCGGTAACCGTATGCGGGCATCTTTTGTTATTTCTGTAGAAACAAATGTCCATTATGCTGCGATTTTGTGCAACATATTTGTGACGTCATATCCTTAACACCAAGTCCTTAGTTACGTTAGTATCAAAATTGAGGAAGCTGTGGGTTTTTTTAGCTCTTATATTTCTATTATTTTTTGCCTTTAAATGAAGCAAAGATCGGCCGAAATGTATTCATCCAGATTTATGAACAGGTATTTCATGTGTTTGGCAGCTCTATTTTTGTACACACTTCCGTTTTAGTAGTTAAATAGTAATAAGTTGAATGTCAATAATGTCATGGTTCTTGTGGCATTTCAGAAATATTTCAAATTCGAGACGAGTTGCCCATGTAGCAGGCATTCCTACCTTTAACCCATCCCTAATAGCATATATTTATATCCAACCACTTTGAATAAATCTACCCAAAAGGAACATTAACTGCAGAAAAGGAAAACATTACAATTTTGTAATTTGAAACCATTGTGATAAATAGAGCATTTGCTCTTACAGGAGCTAATGCTCTATTTATCACAATGGTTTCACAAAGTGACTCCTACAGAGTCGTCAAAAGTCGTCAATATGAGGGAACGGGTTAAAATGTTAAACGCCAGGAACACATCAACTCTAGCGGATCCTCGTAAATAGCGATTATATAGCACACTTTACATCATTTATGCTTTCGATTAAAGGCATTTCAAAGCTCCTTATATAAGTGACCCCCCCCCTTATATACACAGTATCCAGCTGTGCTCCTGCAGTGTCCAGTCCGGGTCCATAGCCATAAGAGATAAAGTTATGCAATTATACATTGATCCTCTATGATGGTAGCCCGCCTTATCAGTTTGTGTATCAGTTGCCTGACAGTCAACTCCCAAAATACACAGCATGGGCTTAATGGGTCGACACTCCTTTCGAAATGCCTTGAAGGACAGATGCTATTAATTAACTTATTGGTATCCAAACAGTTTAACACTGAGTGTATTTTTTAGAAATAGATAGATCTAGATAGACAGATTTATTTCGGCATACAGAAAACATAATATGGTTCACGAACCCGCTTAACCCATTCCCATAAACGCTTTTTTTATCCAACCTCTTTGAATACATCTACCAAAAAGGAGCATTTATTATTATTAATAGAGAAAAGGAAAAGTTTCGAATTGTGTAATTATGAAACCGTTGTGATAAATAGAGCATTTGCTCCATAGAAGCAAATGCTCTATTTATCACAATGGTTTCAGAAAGTGACATTTGCAAAGTCGTCAATATGAGGGAATGGATTTAACAATTTCCCTCATATAAACGTGTTTTCACGCATCTGCAAACAGAGTAGACCAAGATCAGACGGCTCTGTTTGCTAATGGAATTTGATAGATATGTTTCTTACTTTCTAAAATGTCTACAATGTCCCACCTTCCATATTTAATTGTAACTAGTTTGTCCATGAATATTCAGTGGGTATTAAAATTTGGAATAAACATAGAACAGGGAAAGGGTTAAATAAGACATGTTCTAATCTACTAATACGTTTTCTAGTGATCTAGTAAAATGAATATGGAATAACTTTGCTGAGCGGGCTAACGGTTAAAAAGAAGAGCGCCAAAGAGTCAGCACAAACATGTTACTAAACATTGATTGCTACTATAGCATTTTTAGCGGACAAAAACTTCTTACGAGGATCCGCTATAGTAAATGTGTTCCGGAATCACGTACCTGCACAATGTAGGCTACATGCTAATTCTGTTAAGCCGACAAGTTGGTTTTAAATGCAGAAAATACACTTGGAACTTAGGATTGTGATTCAAAATGAAGAAAAATACATTTGGAGACTAGCTGCAAGCATGCTGCTTAAGCCGGAAGAAATAGCGATACTTAGAAACGACGCCATTACAGGTTACCAGTTTTCATTTTTCATGTCAATTATATTGCATACGTGTATTTCTACCATGTCAGATATATTGTATATATATGTATTTCTACATTTATGTGTATACATGTACAGTTAAACTTGTATACAGCGACCACACACAGCAAACTTTATTCTTAGTTTTCTAGACAGGTGGTAGCTTAATGCACGACGAAAGTTATGCAGAGAGCTCCCATGGGAGCTTTCTGTATTGTTTTCATCCTGCATTAAGTAAACCGCCTGATCTTATATGCCTATGAGTTGTTGGTTTTTCATTATATATGGTCGCTGTAGCCAGTTTGACTGTGCAATGATAACTGTTATAGATATTTCTATTTTGTAATGTAGCAATGCATATTTTTCAGGATGTACAGTCGTGAGAGAGAGGAGCGGCACAACGGCTGGCATGTGGATTACAGACCGCACTCCAGGTCAACTTATGACTTTCAAATGAGGTCTGTTGGAGAGTGCGGTCTGGACAGACATTCTGATCATTACAACCACTACCACCCTTATCAGAGGCCCTCGATGCTCCCTCATCAGCACGTTGATAGTAGCCACAGGGACAGCCACCGCATGAGCTCTCAAAGGTCAAGGTTTGAATATGCACCCTATGCCAAGCCATACAGTAGAGACAGGGCTTCGACGACCAGAGACAGGCGTCAGAGAAGCGTCCGGCGAAGGTCTGTTGAAGAGAAGAGGCATACGGCACGCCACCACTCTCACAACAGAGGCAGGGCTTTGGCTACAGAGAGGCATGAGCCAAATGACAGAAGACAGTCTCCTTTTGAGAAGGTGCAACTACCAGTCGAGGTCACTGCAGCCCAACCACCCGTGACATTCCCGGAGTTGTGGGGCACTTAGTAAGTTACTCAAATGATTTTGATTTAGATTAACCCATTTGTGCCCATTATCCCTTAAAAGGGACGTAGGCAAACAGTGCAGACCCAGATCAGAGGAACGCTCTGATCAAGGTCTGCACTGTTTGCTGAAGCCTGCGATGCCAATGGCTTATTTCAAATTCAGCAAATATTTTGTTAGCTTTGCCCCCTCAGCATGAAAAATGGAGGCTTTCCAAAATGGAATTTTGACGACTTTCCTTCAAATAATGTGGGAATAAATTGGTTAATATCCTAAGGACCTTGTGTGAACTTAACCCCTATCCCGCTGTTGGCGGCCTGGCTCGCATTTGTAAACATCTTGGATCCAGATGTGACGCCGGTAATTCATCCTCGCATCATGATCCAAGTCAATAATGTCCAAGTCCTTTTTTCAAGTGATATTATAGCCATTAATCAGAACAAAACTTTTAAAAGTCATAAACAAGCAGCAGACCCAGGTCAGACGGCTCTTGCATGAACTATCTGATCTGTGTCTGTTGTTTGTGTATGAATTGTATCGGTCGGTTTCAGAGCTCCAGAAATATTTTCAAGTATAACTTCTTTATTTGTCCACTAAAACCTATGCTGTTACCACTCTCGAAGAGACGATTCTAAAGAGTGGTCACAACATTCTAGGTTTTGGTTGAGAAATGACGATTTTTGTATTTGAGTACGCGCCGTTATCAGTAGCTCTGGTCGGTTTTGGCCAGACTGGGTCTATTGTGTTTGTATTTGACATTTACTGGAGGGAATTTGTTGAAATCGTATTACAGCTAAAATATTCCAAAATCACTTAGTAGAAGTTGTGCTGTTATTGCGATGTATCTGTAGTGTATTGTAATTGGGATTTTAGTACCGTGTAAAATGTCTGACCTATAATGTCGTATTTGTTGTACTGTGTAAAATACGTTACCCGTATTATCATTTTTATGCAGATTAACAGTTCAAAGTGTTACCCGTACTGTCATGTCTCGTGCACTGGGTAAAGTGTGTTACCCGTACTGTCAGGTCTCTTTCACCGTGTAAAGTGTGTTACCCGTACTGTCAGGTCTCTTTCACCGTGTAAAAAGTGTTAATCGTACTTTCATGTCTCGTGCACTGTGTAAAGCGTGTTTCGCATACTAGCACGTCTTTTGTACTGCTTAAAGTGTGTTACCCGTATTGTTATATGTTTGGTATGTGTAAAGTATGTCACCCGTACTGTAACGTGTCTTGTACTGTGTATAGTGTGACTGAGGCTGATGAGGCTCAAATGGACCTCTGGCGGAGGGAGACGGAGGAATTGCTGGCCAGCACCCCGTGCTCTATTAGGGGTCAGGCTGTCCTAGGTTAGCAATCTAACGTCAGATTTGAAAATGTCTTCTTGTATGTTTTATGTTATAAGTTTAGCGCTTGGTTATATGGTAGTCTCTTTTACCACATATATGCCAATCGCATTCTATATCTGTATTTTCTCGAGTGATTTGGTAAAGTAGATACCTATATAGGTCTCTTAGAAAAAGACTCAAGCTGTTTGAGACATCCGATCATTTACATTTTTGTCAAAATGTTGATCAGCCATATGAATTTAAACTCGCTATGAAAAAAATATAGCCTGCTCATTTTCAGACCGGATTTCTTTCATTATCAAACGTAGTAGACCCTGATCAGATTAATCCTACAGAAGCCGATCTTATCTGGGTCTACTCTTTGTTTTGCAAATACACCAAAAGGGGCCTGTATCAGGTAAAGACCTAATGATAATTTGGATGAAAGAGAACGAACGTTTAACAAATACCTGATAGATACGCATTTTCACGCCTTTGCAAACAGAGCAGATCCAGAACAGACGGATCATGTAGAAACCATGTGATCAGGGTCTTGATATGTGTGCTTGATAGAATCCTTCAATCGCGATAAAAATCTTGTATTGCTAGTAATTTGCTACATCAATTTAAAGAAATCAGCTTAAACCTAATAGGTATACCGGATTCGTTATGTTATTATTTGTTACGATTAACTTTTCACGAGCGAAAGGGTTAACGTCATTAACTCATTATACATAAAACAACATCGATCACTCGCCGCACCATCAATATTATCAGCATTATCAACAGAACAGAACAGAACAGAATATTTATTTGGTTTAAGCATTACAGCTCATCAACATAAATACAAAAATACAAATACAGATAATGCATGCGTTACTTTGTCACGTTCAATATCAGATTGGTGTTGTGTAGATGTTTATCTTGTTTTAGCCAAGATCTTTTTGTGAGAGTGTTATTAATCAAGTTTTTCATAGACATTGTTTTGTACTTATTCTTGTATGGCTAAAGGCCTGATATGAGTACATTAGGTAATACTATATCAGAGTGAATTAGTCTGTCGGCGTTTAACTACAGATTCCATTTGGTATGAACTTGCTGGTTGGATTTTAGGTGATAAACAATGCAGACCCTGATCAGAGGTCTCATCTAAGAGCCATCTGATCTGGTTCTACACTGTTTGCAAATGGCAGTACGTGCGTATATAAGATAATAAATTTAAAAAAATCAATAAAAAAGAAGTGAAGAAAATCCATATAGTTTTAGATTTTTTGCTCAGAAAGGTAAAAGCCAACTATACTCATTAGAGTTTGGTTCAATTTAAATGAGTAGAGTACCAACACGATTGTATTTGTCTGACAAATAATAACTCAATAGTTTAACTCATTCCCTCCTACTGACGCTTTTGTAACAATCCCATTGGAAACCATTGTGATAAAAAGAGCATTTGCTCCATAGGAGCAAATGCTTTATTTATCACAATGCTTTCAAAACTACACAATTCTAAAAAAATCCATTTTCAGTAGTAAATGCTTCTTTTTGGTAGATTTATTCAAAGAGATTGGGTCGAAAATAGTCTAGGAGGGAATGAGTAAATACAGCTCTGACTAAACGTGATATTAGAACTGCAGTAAGCAAGACATATATTTATTTTGTAGATGGCTGTAAGTCTGGCAGCAGAAAACGTCTCTGTGAAGACGCTTGCTCTGAGTTCCTCCCACCCGCCAAAGTGTACATCAACAAAGAACATGCCAGATTTAGGCATTTGTTTTAATTCTTTTTACAAAAACAGGTCAAGGTGAGTATACGGTAAGCAAGAGTAAAGTATTGTAGTGTAGTGTTAGAATGTTTTATCAATTTATCTTTAAAACTGTGTGCTAGGTAATCATGTATTCGATGGTAGAAACGAAAGAGTTAAAGGGGAAGCGGTGCATGTTGTGCTGCTGTTTTATATATACGCATCAATGTGGTTATGTTCCAAAACGTTTTTTTCGAACAATAACCGTATTTTGCGATCACAGATTCAATATAATGTTGGAACACAATATAACAACACAATGCAAATTTTTGTATTTCACCCTCTTGGAAAACTGTCATCATGATGAATATTTATAAGCTGATTTTTAGCTCGTCTGTTTCGAAGAAATGTAATGTAGCTCATTACTCGAGAAGTATAAGAGGTATCAACATGAAACTTCATAGGTTAGTAGATCTCATTCAGGAGAAGGCCCCTACATAAGAACTATAACTTTTGATTTCTAAATTTGTAAGTGATTGTCCTTTGTTTTTTATGCTACATTTTGTGTAGTTGATTACTGGAAAAGTATTTAACTTATGACCACAAAACTTCAGATGATGATAGCTCTCAAGGAAGCCTATGACACTGCACAAAACCCTGATCACTTGGTCGTAGGCGTTGTCGGCATGCAAAAACTTTAATGTAGCTCATTACTCGAAAAGTATAAGAGGATCAACATGAAACTTCATAGGTAAGTAGATCTCATTTAAGGAAAGGCCTCTACATAAGAACCATAACTATTGATTTCAAAATTCTGGAGTTATGGCCCTTACCTTTTTCATTTTTAGCTCGTCTGTATCGAAGAAAAGTCGAGCTATTGTGATCACTGGGTCGTAGTCGTCGTTGTCGTCGTCGTCTGCGTGCAAAAAAAAATAATGTAGCTAATTCCTCGAAAAGTATAAGAGGTATAAACATGAAACTTCATAGGTTAGTAGATCTCATTGAGGGGAAGGCCCATACATAGTAACCATAACTATTTATTTAATTTTTTGGAGTTATGGCCCTTTGTCGTTTTCCATTTTTTTAATTTAGCTTGACAAGTACCAACTCAGACGAGCGTTGGCGCCACACGCGGCTCTTGTTTTAAATTTAGCTTGACAAGCACCGAATCAGACGAGCGTTGGCACACTTTTCGAGGGATTTATTTTGCTCTGACAAAAACTCTATAATCGGATCTATATATGATGATGTAAGCTAACAGAGCAGACCCTGATTAGACGGCTCAGTCTGATCTTTGACTACTATGTTGGCGTGCAAATGTGTTTATATGATGGAAAGGGTTAATGGCATACTTATGCTGTAGAGTATAACTTGGTTTATTATAAAGACATGCTAATCCTCATGTCACTAAACTCATTATCATTAGTGAGTGAGTGAGTGAGTTGGGTTTAACGTCCGACCAACAGTATTTCAGTTATATGCAGACGGCACCCGCATGAGACAAGTTATAGTGCTGCCTCACTGAAATACCCCTGCCGCGGGCACATGGCAAGGGCATCCCACCCAGTCACATTATCCTGACACCGGGCCGACCAGTCCTAGAACTACACCTTTTAATGTCGAGCGCAGACAATGGAGCTACTAGTACCAACTTTTAACGACTTTTGGTCTGTCGCGGCCGGGGATCATTATCATTAGTCGTAAACTTCTTCAACAGATACATAGAATAGATAATAGATAAAACATTCCACACAGGTAGTAGCGTGGTAGTTTTCCGGTTAGTTGTAGGTAAAAAATTAAAAAAGGTTAAAAAAAACTAAAAAAATATCAAGAAAATGTACAAAACAAATGCAAGCAATGTGATTATTGCTTGTTGCATGCTTAGCTATTATTGTTATGCCCCGAGAATCAAATCCTGTGGAGTATTATTTTAAGTCTGTCTGTCTGTCTGTCTGTCTATCTGTCCATATATTTTATTTTAGTTCGAGCAATACGAAATTAAGTGTTTGCGTACTTAAGTAAAGAAGCCACTATCAGCACTTTCCTATAAAACTTCTCTGATTAATCGTATGGTAGCAAATATTTTGCTAACCAGCGAAAGTCTTAAATATGGTCCAAGTTGATTTATTGTTTGTGTTTAAGTCATCGACATATATCTGGGACAGATAAAACATTTCGTTAGTAGCAAGGTATTTTGCAGGTAAGTTTTAGGAAACAAAACTAAAAATGTTATTTTATAAAAATAATAAAACAATCAAGAAAATGTACAAAACAAATGCAAGCAACGTGATTATTGCTTGTTGCATGTATATATTGTGGAGTATTATTTTAAGTCTTTCTCCCTGTCTGTCCATATATTTCATCTTAGCAAATTAGGCATACATGGAACAATACGAAGTCAATCAAGTGTTTACTAACTTAGTAAAGCAGCCGCTATCAGCAATAATGGCACTTTACTTTACACACTTCTTTGATTAATTGTATATCAGCAAATATTTTGCTAACCAGCGATAGTCAAATGTGGTCCAAGTTGATTTATTGTTTGTGTTTAAGTCAATGACAGATATCTGGGGCAGATAAAGCATTTAGTTAGTAGCAAGGTATTTTGCAGGTAAGTTGTATGAAACAAAACTAAAAGTGTTTTTAAAAAAATAATAAAACAATCAAGAAAATGTACAAAACAAATGCAAGCAACGTGATTATTGCTTGTTGCATGTATAACTTTTGTTGTTATGCTCCGAGAATCATATATTGTGGAGTATTATTTTAAGCCTGAGTCTGTCTGTCTGTCTGTCTGTCCATATATTTTATTATAGCCATACATGGATCAATACGTAATCAAATGTTTACCAACTTCGTATAGAAGCCGCTGTCAGCAAGAATGAGACTTTACTATTCACACTTCTTTGATTAATCGTATGGCAGCAAATTTTTGCTAACCAGCGATAGTCAAATATGGACCAAGTTGATTCATTTTTTTGTTAAAGTCATCGACAGATATCTGGGACAGATAAAAGGTTTAGCACAGGTCAGTAGCAAGGTACTTTGAACAAAATTAGTTTTTATTTTTTTAATAATAAAACAATCAAGAAAATATACAAAACAAAAGCAAAAAACATGCTTATTGCTGGTCTCTCATGTATAATTACCAGTATGTGTCCCCCACTATACTGGGGAGACATTTTGTTTTGGTACGTGGCGTCCGTCTGTCCGCCCGTCTGCCCGATTTTAATTATTTGTCCACGCAGTTTATCCAACAGCTTTAGTCAGATTTTCATGAAACTTCATAGGATTGCTCAGCACCATGCCTAAATGTGAATATCTTATTCCTGTTTCGGTTCAATGATTTTCTGCAGTGTTATGGCACTTTAATTTTTTGCACGATTTTTTTTGTCCACACGCGGTTTCTTCAAAAACCGGGGGTGGGGGTGGGATGTGGTGGGGAGCAGTTTTTGTATCAAAAACAATTCTAGTTATTATTTCATGGCGTATTATTGTCATGGCCGGAGAATAAAAAATTATTATAGCCATACCTTGACAGCTTCCAATATGCACTATTTCAATAATGTTTTGGACAGCAAATATTTTGCTAATTCCATATCAATACCGACAGTGGTAATATATATGGCTTTATCATTCACACTCAATTTGAATCCATAATTGATTTTTATGTAATTATATTTAAAATGAAGTTTTACCAAATAAAGTGCTAAACAAACAGTTGGTTTGACACCGCCAAGAGGAGGTAACATTTGTTTGTTAATTAGAAAGAAAACATGAAAGACCCCTAAAACAAACAAAAGCAATAAAAAAAATATCAAGAAAATATACAAAAGATGCAATCAACGCTATTATTGCCTGTTTCCAATATAGATATTGTTGTTCTGCCCCAAATCACAGTTTTACAAAGTGTATTAGGTAGGCCAATTGATTACTGACAGTATAATCTGTACAGCAGTATCAGTAATTTTCGTAGGCGTTTTAATGGGAATACAACTGTATGAAGTATTTTACCTTAATAATAAGCCTCTACCAAGCTGTTTTCTGTGACCATTCATAAAAATCTTCTCTTCGAGATGAGTCTAATGAATGGTCACAGCATCCTGTTTGGTTGACACAAAAGCTTAGTTAGGTATTAGCTTCTTACATCATGCTTTACAGGCACAGAATCTCTGAAAGTATTTTCGATTAATTTTCGATTCAATTCGATAATCGATTATGATTTTGGTCCGATTCTCCTCCCTAACGTGAACATATTAGATTTACATATTTCTAACAAGCGACGACCAGAGTTGTTTACCTTCTTACATCGCGACACTCGGTCTATGGGCATGTCATGATCTTGCAAATTATTTACTTGATTTTAGGAAGATATTTTGTAATCAAAATCGAATTTTGTTAGGAAATCATCAAATTCAATGTAGTATGGTAGACAGCCAGAGACGCTGTGTGAGCATTAGCATTTACCTGTAATAAATAAATGTTCAAACTGGGTACATTTTGAGGTAATACCATTTTGCAGAATGTAAAGTTTTCTTCGTCGCTGAAGAAATGGGACTGTACCGGGGGTGAGTAAAATCCACCTATCAGGATCACATACTTCTCTTTCGGCGAATCTCCCAAAAGTAACCAATAACATTCCGACTCTACAATAGTTACATGATTTGATATAGAGTTACCCCTGGTTTCTTTTTTATACGCCGGTCTTCAGGTGGGACGTATTATGTGAACGTTTAAGCCCGTTCGTCATATGATGACCATTGTTGGTTAAGTTTTTATGCCCCCAACGGCGGGCATGTAGAAATCGCATTTTCTGTCCGTCCGTCTGTCCTTCCATCCGTCCGTCCGTCCCAAATTTCGTGTCCCTTCCATAACTTTTTATCTTTGGATGGATTTCAAAATAACCTTGCACAAATATGTTCAACACACAAAGACGATGTGTCGCGTTCAACTCCCTGGTCCATGGGTCAAAGGTCAAGGTCATCCTTCGGGGTCAAAGGTCGGGGGCATAAGTGTTTCACAAACACACTCTTGTTTGATGTTTGTTCACCTGCTAATCGTATTGCGCTGGCCTGGCCCTTTAGACCAGTCTTCTTGTTATGTATGTTAGCGAATATGAGAAGCAGAACTTATTTATATTTATAGCATACAACACCTATTTCTCTACCTATTTTGACTGTCGTCGATATTGATGACCACTAAGTTATAATACTTTGAGTTTTAGTTCATTATTAATTATCCAATATATCAATATTGAAGAAGGTTACACGTATATATATAGGTCGTACGTAAGTTTTATGTGCACTTATTTGTGAGGGGATGGGGTGGGGGTCCCGGTGTGGGGGGGGGGGGGGGCTCGTCGCGGATACGTTGCTCAAATGTAAGAGCGTGTTTCCATGCGAACTCGAGTTTGCAATGTGTAGAAACGATTATTGTAAGCTCAGTTCAAACAAAATATTTAATAGAAGATTTTTTCATTCAGACTCGGTTCTGAATTTGTAACTTTTCCCAACTTTTTGCTTGCGCCTGTATTTATTGTTAAGCATCTGATTGGTCAGATTTGAACAAGCTCTAAATTTGACCAATCATATACTTGAGAATGAACTCAGACTCACAAGTTTTGTACCTCGGAGCTTGATCTTGTTTTCATGGTGGTGTAGGCGCGGCTGTAGGGGAGGTTGGAGGCCGCTAAACTCTTTAAAAGACTTAGTTCGCTTGGTAATGTTGCTACTTAAGTGGTAGGTGACAGGTCTCTATCACTTCCAGAAAAAAAGTTATCACGGATAGTCAGTCCATCAGTCGCACTTTATTCCTAATACATTTAACCATTCTCCTGCAGGAGCTGTCTCATCAGGGTCTGCACTGTTTACAAGTTGATTGTGCAACAAGTGCACTCCACAGCAGTGATTGCACAGCGAAGTACTTGTACACAGTGAAGATATATGTAATTATACAACAGGGCGTGGGTAAAGAAGGAGAAATATATTTTAAAATTCAGCAAGCGAAGAGTTAACACCGAGTCAAGTATATTATATCACTGTCACACTGTGAGAAATATGTTCAGAGCAACAGATAACGGCGCTTACCCAAATACTAAAATCGTCATTTCTCCACCAAACCCTATACTGTGACCACTCTTTAGAATTGCCTCTGCGAGGATCTTTTCTTCCTATTTAAGAGAGTTTGTATTGCCTACCGGCGGGAGCAACATTCACGCGTGTCATATAAATGCAACAATTGCAAGAAAATCTTTAGAAGAAACAATCCCCCTCCTTACAGAGCGACAAGAGCAGATTTTTGAACATAGTCAGGGGGTATTATGTCTTGCACCTGTCTGTCCGTCCGTCCGTTCTTCACGATTTTACGTGCAGTTGGTATGTGCAGTTGGTTGTCGCATTTTTTCAGTCTTATATCTCACTAACCACCATAGCTATTGGCATGGAATTGCATATACACATAAACCACCATCCATAATTTCATTACGCACCCAGTCCATGCTGCCCGCAAGCCCAAGGTCAAGATCAAGGTCAAATGATTTAGAAACTTACGTGCAGCTAGGCAAGAATCGCCATTGGGGCATTGCTGTGTCTTACAAACACACTTTTCTAGTTATTTATTTAATTAAACAACAGTGGCGGAGAAGGGAGCGATAGCGGATGAAGATTTGGAGGTTTTTGTCGGGCCCGCTTGCGGTGAGCTCGACATAGCATGCGCATGGTGAGGGTGTATGCTAGTGCATGCATGCGTGCGTCCGTCCGTCCGGTCTGGTCCGGGCTCTAACTCAAAACTCCATGAATGGATTGTGAAATGACGATATGGCATGTCGCGTACATAAACCAGGTCAGTCGCTGAGAGATCAAGGTCAAAGGTAAAAAACGTGTTTTTTCGCTTGTCCGCGCTCTAAGAATGAGAATGAGAGAAAGAAGTTGGAAGAAGAGAGAAAGATGGAAGAGAAAGATGGAAGAGAAGAAAGAGGAAGGGAGAAAGAAGTTGGAAGAAGAGAGAAAGAATATGGAAGAAAAGAAAAGAGAAGGGTGGAAGAAAAGAAGAAAGAAGGATATCATAGGAAGAGGAAGAAAGAAAGAAGATAGAAGAGAAGAAGGAAGAGGATAGAAAGAAGTTGGAAGAAGGGCAGAAAAAGAGGAAGGAATTGGAGGAAAGAAAGAAGGAAGATAAGGAGAAAGACAACGAGGAAAGAAAGAAGGTAGTAAAGAAGAAACACGAGGAGGAGAAAAAGACAGGTTAAAGAAAAGTGGATAAGAAGGGTGAAGAGAGAAGACGATAGAAAGAAGAGAGAACAGAAGAAGCAAGATCTAGTGAAGTAGAATGTTGAATTAGGGAGTTTGGAGGAGGAAGACAGAGAATAGGAGAATGTGATGGAGGAAGTATGGAGGCGTAGGAGTAGGAAGAGGGTGCTTGTAAAAGAGAAGGAAGAAAGGAGAATTTTAAGGAGGAGAGTATGTCTATGAGGTCATCACCATTATAAAGAAATTTAAGTATGAAAATTAGGTGATTAGGTACATGTATTTACTATAGTTGAAGATGTTTTAGAAATTAAGAATAAGAAAATTTAAATAAAATAGCATCACATTCTGTCTGTATATGAAATATAAATACTTAAATTATTATCAATTTGGAAGAAATATTTTCCGTTTATAGTACATATGTAAACTGAAAACTGTTACATGGGAGATTTTCACTGTCCAGTGAACCAGAGAAATGTTATGAAAACTGTTATTCCGATCATTCTGGATGGTGGCACCATAACCCGAAGGACTATTTAGTAAGTAAAATAAATATGAACAAACTCTTAATTTTACAGTAATTCATTTGTGTAAATTAATTACCATGTGGTGTTATGAACAATTAAGTGACATTGCAAAGTGACTTTAATATAAAGTGAATAGGACTACACTTTCTTTATTGACTGAATGTGTATTCTGCCTCTTCAATATTGTGTGAACATTTGATAAAATCCTGTGATAAAACTGTTTAGCACATTATTATATACACAGGTAGAACATTGTATGCCATTATATACACAGGTATTATATAGCAAGTGCTATTAGTAATTATTTTACATGGAGAAATGCAGTTGCTTCTAATGTCATTATCAAACAATGTTAATGGTGTAACATTAGGACAACTGTACATTCAACCTATTCGTAATTTATTTATGCAAAACTTGTTTCAGTAGACTTTGCTTTTAAAGGTTATTTTATGAAAGGAGTAAAATTTTCATTACTTACCTATTATATTATTTATTCACATTGAATAGCCAATTCATATAGGTTATGTAATACAAATGTATGTGTATAAGTTATTATTTTGTCTTTGTTATACTAGTCAGAAAAACTGTGCAATTAATCTTACGCAGGAATGGGTTCTTTATAATACCAGGTGTTGAGACTATATCGTAAGTTCTTTCGTAAACTTTTGAATTGTCAGACAGAATCAGATTTGAACTGGTCACGTTTGCGATTAATTCAGAACTGAAAATCATCTGACAAATTGATGCATATTCATCTTATCTTTATAGTACCCTTTAATAGTACATGTACATTGTATAAAAAACAATATCCGGGGGACAATAATGTGTCGTCGGCAGAGGACATGTTATTCTATTTCACGGATAATAAACTATCTATAGGACTATACATAAATACTTGAAATGCTCTGATCTAATATTTCGACCACTAAGGGCCTTTTTCAAAGATTATCATGTCAAAATACACGTCACATTTTTGTTACATGCATTCAGCCATAAAATCAAAGTGAATGCATGTAACAAGAATGTGACGTGTATTTTGACATGATAATCTTTGAAAAAGGCCCTTAGTGGTCGAAATATTAGATCAGAGCATTTCAAGTATTTATGTACTATATTAATTCCCTATTTTGGAATATTTTCTTCATATAGGACTATATATATATTTTAATCTTAATATCCATACTGAAACTCTTTGAGGATGATGCATATAAATATTTGCTACATATATCTTGTAAATTTAATCTTAAAGTGAATTAAGTTTACTTTTAGACGTAATGATAATCTATTTTGAGATGTAATAATAATCTCAGATGTAACCAGGCCCCGAGGTTATAAAACTTAAAACAAACTCTGTGCTCAAAACTCAGAATTTTTCTCAGCTCAAAACACTTCAGCAAACATTTTATATATAGCCAGATTTGCATACATAATATTTACTGTAAAAATATGTCCAAATGAGGTTACTAGAATCAGTTAAAGTATGCTATGTGAACAGTATGCTATGTGAAAAGTATAGCCTGTAGTAGAAACTTAGTTTTGAGCGCAGAGTTCTTTTTAAGTTTTATAACCTCGGGCCTGGGTTGCACCCCAGTATTTATTATGTGACATAGAATATATTGTGCAATAGATCTATTTGCATTAAAAAAGATGCAAACTGTATTTATAAATCCCCCGCCGCGAAACTGAAGGGGGTTATAGGAATGGCCTTCGTCCTGTCGCCCGTCTGTCTGTCTAACAATTTCGTGTCCGCTCCATATCTCCTATACCCCTGGGAGGATTTTCATGAAACTTGTCTCAAATGTTAAACAAGTTGAGATGAAAAACACAAAACTTTAGTCAAATGTTAGCTAAAATGAGACAATGTGCAGAACACATGTGACAGTCGTGCCAGCTCAAGGTCAATATCACATTTGAAGGTCAAGTATAATTCCGTGTCCGCTGCATATCTCCTATACCCCAAGAAATATTATCATGAAACTTACCTGAAATGTTAACGATGTTGAGACAATGTACAAAACACATGTGGCAGTCATATCGGCTCAAGGTCAAGGTCACATTTGTTTTAAACTTTAATTTCCATTACATTTTCGTGTCCGCTCCACATCTTCTAAACCCTTTGAAGGATGCTCATAAAACTTGAGTCAGATGTTAGCTAAATTGAGACAATGTGCAGAACACATATGACCGTCATGTCGGCTGAAGGTCAAGGTCATATTTGAAGGTCAAGTGTAATTCGGTGTCTACTCCATATCTCCTATACCTCTGGAAGGATTTTAATCAGACTTGCCTCAAATGTTAACCAAGTTGAGACGTTGTGCAGATAACATGTGGAAGTCATGTTAGCTCAAGGTCAAGGTCACACATTTGAAGGTCAAGCTTTTTAACCTTCAATATCCATTTAATTTCGTGTCCGCTACATATCTTCTAAAGCCTCTGAAGGATATTCACAAAACGTTAGTCAAATGTTAGCTAAATTGAGACGATTTGCAGAACAGAAGTGACAGTCATGTCGGTTCAAGGTCAAGGTCACATTTGAAGGTCAAGTGTAATTTAATGTCTGCTCCATATCTCCTATACCCCTGGAAGGAATTTCACGGAACTTGCCTCAAATGTTTACCAAGTTGAGACAATGTGCACAACACATGTGGCAGTCATGTCAGCTCATTGTCACGGTCACATTTGAAGGTCAAGTTTTAACCTTTAATTTCCATTACATTCTCGTGTCCACTCCATCTAAACCCATTTAGCTAAAATGAGACAATGTGCAGAACACATGTGACAGTCATGTCAGCTTAAGGTCAATGTCACATTTGAAGGTCAAGTATAACTTCGTGTCTGCTGCATATCTCTTATACCCCAGGAAGGATTATCATGAGACAATGTACAGAACGCATGTGGCAGTCATGTCGGCTCAAAGTCAAGGTCACATTTGAAGGTCAAATGTTTTAACCTTCAATTTCCATTACATTTTCGTGCCCGCTACAGATCTTCTAAACCTCTTGAAAGATTATCATAAAACTCGAGTCAGATGTATAAGCTAACTGAGACAATGTGTAGAACATATGTGGAAGTCATGTCGGCTCAAGATCAAACTCACATTTGAAGGTCAAATTTTATGTCTTTATTAAGGCGGTGGCGGGGGATATAGCTGTCCTTTGGACTGTCTTGTTCATGTAAAACTGTAACTAGTCATGTATTACGTATTTTTGCAAAGCTATGACTTAAGACTATACTGATTGAAGTTATAGTCTGAAGGTATAATTATGCAAAATAATGTCTGGTTTTGACTATTGATGCACAGTTTGTATAGGTCTAGTCAAATATTTGTAATTAATATTGTAATGTATACAAATGTTAAAAGGTAAAGAATGAGTTGTTGATTTCTTCAACATGTCATTATTTCACAAACCTTAGTCATAGGGGATAAATAAATATTTACATGTAGTAACCAGTTAGCTCAACTGATAAAACTAAATTTCAAATAGGTTCTTACGATCATTATGTTCAACTTGTACATGTGAAAGGCGTTAACTATTGCTTATATTCATAGGCCTTGTCCGAAACATTGTACATGTAGTTTGGAACTGGATACCAATTCTTACAGGGTAGGGGGTAGTGTTATGTTGTCGCCTGCTGCATGCACAAAAACCGAGTTTGTTGGCAAGTTCTTGACTCGGCCCATTGGGCTATTATGGATGACAAATTCAATTTCAATGTCATTTTTATTCGGCTACTGAAATGGAGATGAACAACAGACGGGTGGCTACTAATCTTGTAAGTGCAACTCCTCTGAAACTATTCAACGGATTTTCATAAAACCTTGCATGTACATGTAGCAAGGATACAATATGTAGATGTGCATATTGTCTAGGAGTTTTCCTTCTGCTATTTTCAAGGGAGTTATGCCCCTTTGAACTTAGAAATCACCAGTAAATAGTGAAGGAAACCCCGGTTTGATGTCGTGTCGACATTTCTTGTTACTGTGTATAATACGTATACAATAAACTTCTTTTCCCTATCGACATGACAATTCGAATTGCCTGTGAATTTCATACATTTGAGTCCTGTCATAAAAACACCAACCTTCAATGCGGCTCTCCGCACAGTACAGGGTCCATGCTTATAAAACTTTTAGTTGAGTCTGAGAACGTTCTCAAGCTTTTGATTGGTCAGATTTGAGCCTTTGGCTCAAATCTGACCAATCAAAAGCTTGAGAACTCAAATCTGACAAATCAAAAGCTTGAGAACGAAACTCAGACTCAACTAAAAGCTTTATAAGCAGGGACCCAGAATAAGACCAGCAGCCATGTTTTACTCAATATGTTAAAAGCGTCCGGTAATCAATAGGCTCACAGCGGTGGCAAATAGTGTAAAAACTGAATAGATGACCATCGGGGCTTAAGCAGTCAATGATACATCTAAACTTTTGGCAGGTGCGCAAGTTGTCCTCAGGTATATTTTGGTGCCTCATCTGGATCCAAACTGTTTGCAACTCATGCTAAAGGTTCAAGATGGAGGGTTAAATTCCCTCGGGCTGATCTACCCATGGTGGTCGTTTTATACGTGGATAATTGAAATGGTTTAACTTTTGGAATTGAAAATGAACAGGACGTTAGTTTACACTTTAAAGGAAAGTGTTACAGTAATTACATTGACTTCTAACCCTTTGTTGTAAAATGAATAGCAAAATATCAGTGATTTGAAGGAAAGGTATGAAAAATGCCTGATGGACTTTACGGTATCACATTTCAGGACAGTGACTCTGAGAGGGTCCAGGCATTTCAATGCTACTGGTCATAGCAGGTGATACTCAGCCTTTCCTTGGAACACATGCAGATAGGCTAACAGCAAGGACACACTACTTTTAACCTCTTTGCATGTTAGCATAGTGACAGATGCTCCTGTCATTAATGACCTATAAAATAGTTTGAATCCAGATCAGACCCCAAAAGATGCAGGGCCTGGTCGAGATTTAAACAGCTTGTCATTTAGGCTCAAATCCTGCAAATAAAAAAATAGAAAGAAAATTAATTGTTTTTAAAATGTTGCAGTCGACAATTAATTAGCAGATGACTGTGATGCAGAGGACAATATTACTTAGTAAGTATTTACGAACGCTGATTGTAACACTCGACCTTACAACTCAACGTTCTCCAATGTCGACGAAAATGTGAACTGTTGAGCTCGACGTTCCAGCACAACATTCATTGTTCATATTTAAAATCGAATGTTGCGTGCCGAGCTCATCAATTCACTTTATTCATTTACTTATATAAAATAGAATGCCATGTAAGCTTCACATATATTTGTCTTAAATACAGTTGAACTGCCCACAGGGACCGTGTAATGAATTTATATTGAAGTTTCGCTAATAAATATTCACGATTTCATTATTTTTTAATTCTTACATAAATTAGTCAAGTGAAATCTGATAAAAAAAAACATGCCTGACAGACGACGGATGAACAAATAACACAAAGCTGTCAAAATAAGTAGAGTAGAAAGAAAGAAAGAAAGAAGGAAAGAAAGAATGGGGAAAGAGAAAGAATGAGAAACACGTGTCATTATGACAGGATACATACATAGGAGCAATATATTAATTTTAGAACAATACTTAGATTTTACTCAATTATTGCTTTACACAGCCTTTGTTTGAAGAATAATCTTACACGAGCCCACCCATTATGGCTATATAGTTATTTATAATTGTCTGGTCATTGCATTAA
The DNA here is from genome assembly GCA_963576725.1 of Azorinus chamasolen. NCBI lineage: Eukaryota > Metazoa > Mollusca > Bivalvia > Cardiida > Solecurtidae > Azorinus > Azorinus chamasolen. Next base: position 65,210,255 of record OY755239.1, on the reverse strand, counting down.
CTCTTTACCTGATAGTGATGCATTTTGCAAACTGAGTAGACTCAGAACAGACGGTCCCTGCATGAGCCGTCTTATAATGACTCTGGCCTGCTTGCTGCTCATGGTATTCTATAGTTTTCAAATATAGTTTGAGGAAAATGTGTCGAGCCATGGCATTAACCCATTTGTTCCCACTATCCCATATATTGGACGTAGACAAACAGTGTACTAACTCTGATCAGACGCCGCATAATGCGGCGTCTGATCAGTGTCTACACTATTTGCTGGTAGGAAATTCAGTATGAAACAAAACAAAAATGAAAAGTTTACCAGAATTTTTTTCTAAACCTTTACAGATATTGAAGTGATGTGTGGTATGTGGCCTTATTACAATGAATTACAGATCAAGTTTGAATTTCGTTACGCTTCATTGATTTTTCACGGAATACAGTGATTTTACTTAGAAATTTTCCAGAAATTCAGGCTTTCCGGAGTTTTTTTACACCTTTACATATACATTATATTCTATAATTTATACTTTCTTTGAGAAAGCATTATATTTTCATCAATTTTTAATTTAAATTAATTTTCCAAATTGAAGGTTAAATATTGGCATTTACTTTGTGGAAAATATATTACTTGAATATTCATGAATATTAATGAGAACATCCTAAAACAATCGTTAAAATCAACAAGTCGCCCCGTACTTCATTCTCTGTGTTGTTATATTTTCTGGTCCTTTGGGATCATACGTTTTCATGTTATTATCTTTTAAATTTGAATACTGCTTAAGCCGGTGCTAGGGGGCGTGAGTAGTGTTTTACTTTTAATAACTACTCATGAACAGACTCAATAAAACCGAGTCTGCAATTTTTCTCATTCTGCATTTCTACTTTTGCTTTCAAAAGATCACCCATATTCAGAATATATGTAACGATGATACATGATGTCATACTTTCGTCATTGACGCTGTTAACAAATATAATGACATCAAAATAAAGGTCAGACAGAATGTTTCTGGAACAAATAAATGCATGCAGTCATACAAGGAAAATGTTATGCACAAGCACTTCTTAAAGTAATTAAAATAAAGTGGGTGGGATTGAATGAACCCCTAAACAAAACGTTCAATTCTGATTAAAGTAACTCATAAATTCACTGTATTTGTCAGTTTTATTGCTGGGTTGGCACAATTAAAACCATCGGAAACAGATGCTGGTGTGGTTTGTAAAGCTGCTTTGATTCAGCGAATCGACTTGCACTTTGTTTTGCAACCATAATGTGTTCAATGCAAACATCAGGTGCAGTTGATAACCATTTCCAAACAATTTAAAAGGGCCCAACACCATTTTGCTATGCGTTAGTATTGTTATGATGTCACCTGCTGTATGCACGAAAACCGATTGTGTCAGCAAGTCAATTTCATACATTTTTACCTCGTATTTCTTTAATCCCGCATGACAATGTCTACGGTCTATATGATCCTTTCACATACAAGTTGAACAATCGATCTATACTTCTTATTCGTCATAATTGTCTTTGAATTTGTAAATATTCATGAATTTGTATCTCTCAACAAACACAACTTTCAATCGACGGATTGAAGCGGAAGTGGAATTATTTATTATCTTGTCTCTGATTGGCTAATGAATATTTTCACTTTGAAGCCTCTGAGATGCTTAGCAACCGGAGATTTCAATCTATTTTTCGGTCCGCGCTTTCCAAATAAATCGGCCGAATTTCGAACGGTCCGTTAGAATGAGATTGCTTTTGAAAAGGTTCACAAACTTTGGAAAGGTTCACAAACTTTGAAAACTGTTAAAAGATGAATTCTGGTGGAAAGGTATTGATTTTTATAAATGTATAGATCTATATTTATTTTAATATAAATATAGAGCTATATTGAAATGTTCTTAATATTTAATGTGGAATGATGATAATAGAAGAAAATAAAAGTTAAATAAAATATTTGTCTTTTTGTCCACACTCTAGCCCGTCCTGACAAATGGTGTCAGAAGTGGAAGAAAAGAATCTGTTTTGAAATATAAATGTTTCAAATGAGAATTTTGGTATACACAATGCCAATTCCATAGGTAATGGGGGCCGCCATTTTGTTTGTCACGTGACACGCCGCCATTACGGTACTTCCAGAGATGCTGCAAGTCGCAGCACTAGCATTTCCTACATGCTAAATAAATCCGTTAATCGCTATTAAAATCAAGCTATGTCAACATCTTCCATAGGTAAGTAGATGTTTTGATCATTAATTTATTATTTTCAAAGAACACCGCATTCGTAGATCTGCAAATCAAGCTTATATGATCAGTTAAATAGCGAAATCGAAGACTTCCTTCTAAGTCTTCTACTACAGTTACGCAAGTTTGAAATGTCAATAGGCGCTTGCTGTTGATATATTAAGTAACATAGTGACGTCTGCTCATTCAGCCGATGTAAGAATTAGCCTATCAAATCGCCTGTATCCACGTGTTTCACGTAAACATTGCCATATATGGAACGATGTAAACATGGACAATTTTTTGACACAGATCAGTTTTGTACGAAATACATGGGCTATCCGAATTCGATGTGTGTTTGATGTGACAAATTAATTATTCTGCGTAATGCAGTTAGAAATGTATCTTGATGAAGGCGGGTGTCTCCTGTTCAGTAATAAACTGTAATTGATAATATTTTGGTAAATAATATATTTATAATTCCATAATTTAAGTATTTAATTACCACCCCTACCACAAATTAATTAGTGGGTGTTGAGTTGCTTCAAGATCTAATTGCTTTTCATGTACAAATAACTGTTTATTTTTGGCAGGTTTTACGATATAAAAAGATATACAAGTTAAAGAATCAAATTTCAACACTTTTCATGCTAATAGCTTATATCAGCATTTTTTAAAAACAGTGTTTACCCTGATCACAGATTCTGAAGAAGCTGTCTGATCAGGGTCTGCACTATTTTCTAATAGAATCTATTTGACATGTGTCTGCACACTTTTCCAGGTGATTTTCCCCTTATTTTTTTATTTAAATTATGAATGTCCTTAGTGGCAGGAGTTTCATACACAGTTAAACCTCTTAAGAACTTAAGAAATATTTTCATTTCAGGGCTACCCCAAGATGATGTCAATTGGTGTACAAACCAAGCTAGGACTTGACCAAAAGTCTCAGGATTGACTTCACATCAAACGAAGGATTAAAATTAAAAACAAAACATTCTGCATATTTTGTCAAATATCTATTTTTAGATTTAATAATTCAAATAAATTATTTTAGAGACAATGCATATCTATAAAAAAAAGACCTGCATATATATACCTATTATTAACCCTTCTCATGCTGAATATTCATAAACATAATTCCGCCCGCAATGCACATCTATTATCAGAATTATAATACTGGTTTATAAAATAAGGAAATTTCTTTAGAAAAGATTGCTGACCCATGTCAGACAGATCCTATGAGGAAACGGCACATACCCTAATTAGACAGCTCCTTCATGAGCTGTTTCTTAATCTACAGTGTTTTCAAAAAGCATCAATATACAATAAGGGCATGAGAAGGGCTAATATGTATACATGTGATTTGTGTTGTTCACTGATAGAATAATCAAACTACCTTGCAGACAACTTGTTAAACATCACTAGCTACCAATCATTACCTATGGCATAATTTCAACTGTTTCCAAAGATCACTAATAAAAATAGTTAATCAAAATGAACCTGTTATTATTATCACCTGAGTAGTTTTACAAGTTTTAACCCTTTCATGGACATAAGAAACTAAAGTCAACTACCAAACAGTTTGGCTCCATATTAGATGCTTTATAACACATCTAATCAGTGTCCAACATTTTAGTCAGAATTTCATAAATTTAGCATGAAATTGCAAATCTATGATATTTTGTCTTTGAAAGGGTTTAATCAGACAGTTCAATTTGGTAGTCGAGGAATTAAAACTGAATCAGTCCTCAGAGGTACTGTCCCTAATTATGAAGGTTACAAAGAGCAGAGATCACTAGCATTTTCTTGTCCATATTAGCAACAGACTATGTTTGCAGTGGTATTCAAAATTCGATAACACTTAAGCCTGTTGATTGCTCTCTCAACATGTATGCGCACTGATGCAATGAGTCTAGACTCTGTGATTTACTGTGCAGGCAGCTGATTTCTTCCTTTCATAAAGGCAGGAATGTTCAGTTTTACTTGTCTAGCACATAACTCTTCTCCTATTGTGAACCCACAGTCTGCCATTACTTCATCTCCAGGTAGTTGAGAAAACCACAAGATTTAGAGATAAAATTATCACTCCCTCCATAAGCCTTAAATATGAACATAATGTATCCATTTGGAGCTATGACAATAAGGACTTTGGCAGTCATGTGACTTTTATAATTACTGTAGGTCTGAGTTCTGGCTTATAAGGTGAATGGACGTTGACTATACACTTCTGTACAGTCAATAATACATGTTGTCTTTGGATAAGTGTCTGAAAAAGATGATTGCAGTATTTTGCACATTGATTCCCTGGGCAACCTTACTACACAGTCACTCAACTTGACAGCCATTATATCAATCCATGAATGAAATATGGAAGCAGCCAACTGCCTGGAAATATTAAAACGCCTTGTAACATCATGAAAATTGAGCCCCAGTTGTAATCATATCAAGACAGAAATACATGTATCTGGTTGGCAATGTTCAGTTTATATGATAAAGCTTTACCAAATAGAAAAAGCATAGTAACTAGGGTCATTAACACACTGTAATTCAGTCCAGTATAAAATCTTGAATCTGTGTCTGAATATATGCTTTCAATGCTGTGTTGACACACTTTTACTTGTCTTTTCAAAGGCATATGGGTGATCAACTTTCACCAAGTCTTCAGTTTGTGTGCTTGTTTCTACCATTTTAGGCTTTTGTGGTAATATTAAATTGTGACACAAGTCTGGATAGAGGTGGCAACATACAGATGTGCATTGTTCCTGTTCAGGCATGAAATCTGAATAACATGTTGATTCAGTACCTTCTGTAACTTTGGTCGCAGTACATATTTCAAGCTTTGTCTCTTTTTCTGAATTCTTCTCTATCGATAATGGTGTGAGTGGTTTCTTCACAAGCTGGCGTCTTGGTTTAGGGGTATTAATTTTTTCATATCCCCTTTTGAAGGGTAGGAAATGGGTTTTCCTTGGATGGTTCTCCATCTTCAAAATGTATTGAACAAACCTGAAAGATACAAAAATAAGCCTAATAAAGGTTTGGTGTACTATTTTCTCCTGTTCAGGGTGACATATATCAGTGTACTAGATCTAAATCCATATTGTTTCAATACATTTATTGTTTTTAAAAAAATGGATGGATGTAAAATTTGAGGCCATGGTGACTACTAGTGCTATGCATGAACGTTTGAGGTTTTCAAAATATCTTTACAAGCCAATTAGGTAAAAAGCAAAACGAAAACGAACATTTTGTATCCGAATAAGTGTTTGTCCGAATTTCGGTCATCTTGCTACAGATTTCTTTCTAATCATTCAAATGCCTTAATATCCACTACAAACAAATTGAAATACTGATGAACAATGTTTCTTACCAGTGGTTTACCAGCAGGGTTGTATTCTTTTCGATTTATAGCCCTTTACCACTCTCGTCTTCGTTCGCTGTTTGTCGGTAAACAATGATACTTGAATGGGGCGATGCATATGCAGTCGTCATGTTTGACGCCATGTAATAAAACAACTTGAAATTTTCCATTGGTAAATGTATCTCTTGTTGTTGTTGTATCCAACCACAATACACCGTTTTCCTCTGCTACCCTCGTAAGGCATATTAATACAATATAGTCCGTTTTCGCGTGGTGTTATTTTGGAAGTACCGTAATGGCGGACGGTGAGAGTATTCAAGGGGAGCAACTCGTGTCGATTTATTTTCTGGCATTGTCTATAGCCAGAATGTTGAAACATTTAGAATCTATAGAAGAAAAAGATAAAATTCAAAATTTGATAAATTTTATTTCAAATAAAAATGGAACATTTCAATAGAAATCAGTTGGTGGAATTGATGGTTGGTGTAGAAGCTGGAAATGGGTTCTGGATCTGTAAATAAAAAGAATATATAGATAAATATTAGAAAATAGATCTATAGATCTACTGATAACTACTGTTGCTACATGTATATTGATAATGATGGATACAGATAGGGATGAAATGGAGATGGTTGGAATGAGCAGAAATGATATGAATGGAGTAAACAGTGGTTCTCAGATAGAAAATCAAATTTCAGAAATGTCAAAGAATATAAATTCTTTAAGTTCAACAATTTTAGGTATGAATTCACAGCTTCAACAGAAAATTGGCACTTTGGAAAATCAAATGTTGACAATGCAAACTAATATATCAGAGATGCAAAACCCAGATCCAGAAATTCAATTTAATTTAGCTTCACATAGGAATAGGTCTCATTATGAGCAAAACATAAATACAAATAAAAATACTTCAGATAATAATAGAGGGCTAAAAGTTAAACCTCAGCAGTATGAGGGTTCTACAGATATAGAGGATTATTTAACACAATTCAATATAATTGCAGAAATTAATGGCTGGTCATATATGAATAAAGCTTTATATTTGGCTAGTAGTCTTAGTGGAAATGCTAGATCTTTGCTCAGTGAATTGAGTGAAAGAGAGAAAAGAGATTTTGATAGTTTGACAGAAATTCTAAGATCAAGATTTGGAACAAGAAATAAAGCAGAAATTTTTAGAACACAGTTAAAATCACTTAGCAAAGATCCAGGCCAGTCAATTTCTGATCTTGCACAAAAGGTTAAAAAGCTCACTCGACAAGCTTATCCAGATGCAAATACAGAATTAGTAGAAATTTTAGCTTTAGATTATTTCATCGATAGTCTTGATGACTCTGACATAAGGTTAAGGTTGAGAGAGTGTTGTCCGAAATCTGTAACAGAAGCCGAGACGATAGCTGTTAGATTGGAGACACACAAGCTGGCTGATAAGCAAAGAATGAAACCAGTTAATGCATATCAGCAAGCCTCTTTTTCCTCTTTAAATAAATACATCAAAGTCTAGAGTAGAAAGTGCTACACCAAATATGGCAGATCTGGTGGATCAAATAAAATCTCTCACACAGCAAGTAGAGAAGATAAATTATACATCTGGACAAACTAGTCGAAATTTTGGGTCTCAAAATGGTTACCAGAATGTGCAAAATAATAGATATCATTCAAATGGTCAAAATAGACAGGGGAACAGGTACAATTCAAATTTCCAAGGTAGATCTGATAATTATAAATCCTCAAATAATTACAATAGGTTGGATAGGTTTAATTCTGATAATACAAGGAGAAATGATCAGAATGTACAAGATAGAAGGTGGCAGGGAAACGGACAGAGGTCGAGTTGGGGAACCGCAGCCAGACCGCAAACGAATTAGGTTCAAACATTCAATATGAAAATATAGGTAGTTTTGGCAGTAGAAAAGGTTATTACTGTGATGGCATGATAAATGATAGTGTTACATCTTTTCTGTGTGACACTGGTGCAAATGTTTCAGTTTTGAGTAGTAAATTGTTTGAGTCTTTGCCAGACAGTGTAAAACCTCAAATTACATCAGTTAAATCTAGATTGTTAACTGTGACTGGAGAGAATATTGCTTTTAAAGGGAAAGCTTCATTTAAAATAACTTTAGGTAGCCAAACATTTAATCAGGAAATGCTTATTTCTGACATAGTTGAAAATGTTATATTAGGCATGGATTTTATGAAAACTCACAAATGTGATTTGATGATTAGTAAGGGTTATTTGAAAATCAATGGAGAAAATATACCTTGTTATATGAAACATAATATACATCAATCTACTTGTTGTAGAATAGCTCTGGTGGAGAATGTTGAGATACCTCCTAGTAGTGAAGTGGTAGTAGGTGGAAAAACATTAGATTATATTGATAAAGATTATTCATGCATCATTGAGGGTTCAGAAAAATTTGTGCAGAAAACTGGTTTACTAGTTGCAAAATCAGTAGTAGATCCAAATATGGGTAGAGTTCCAATTAGATTAGCTAATTTGACAGACAAGCCTATTAAGGTATTTAAAGACACAATTACTGCTACCATGGAAACAGTTGAGGTTGTTGAGGATGAATTTGTTGGCTCAGCTTGTACTTCAGATATTGCTAAAGATTCAGATAAGTTGCCAGATCACCTAGTAGCATTATATGAAAAGTCATTTGCAAATTTAGACATCAGTCAAACAGAAGTGCTGAAGAAATTTTTGATTAAGCATCAATATGCATTTAGTAAAGATTCAAATGACATTGGTCACACTACATTGATAAAGCATGAAATTGACACAGGAGATTCAAAACCTGTGAAGAAATATCCATATAGAGTTCCATTAGCAAAACGCAAGGCTGCTGAAGAAGAAATTAGGAAAATGGAAAATGATGGTATCATAGAAAAATGTTCACATTCACCATATAATGCTCCAGTTGTGATGGTAACCAAGTCAGATGGTAGCATTAGGTTTTGTTGTGATTTCAGAGGTCTTAATTCTTGTACTATTAAGGACTCACAACCTTTGCCAAGAATTGATGATAGCATAGAGGCATTGGCAGGATCGAAGTGGTGGTCTTGTTTAGATATGAAATCAGGTTATTGGCAGGTAGACATTGATGAGAAAGATAGATATAAAACTGCATTCTCTATACCTGGTGGAGAACAGTGGCAATGGCGGCGTCTAGCTTTTGGTCTGTGCAACAGTCCAGCCACTTTCACTAGGTTAATGCAAATGGTTTTTTCAGGATTGCTCTGGAAAATAGTAATAATATATTTAGATGACATTATCTGCCATTCAAAAACGTTTGAGGGTCAGTTACAAAATTTGGAGATAGTGTTCAGCAGGTTGAAAAAGGCTAATTTAAAGTTGAATGCAAAGAAATGTATATTGTTTCAGAAACAGGTCACATTTTTAGGCCATACAATAAGTGAAAATGGTGTTGGAACTTCTCCTGAGAAAATCAAAGATATCAAGAATTGGCCTACACCTAAAAATGCAAAAGAGGCCAGGAGTTGTATTTCATTGGCAAGTTATTATAGATCTTATGTTTTTCAATTTGCAAAATTGGCAAAGCCAATTCATGAACTTGCAGAGAATGGTAGAAAATTTGTTTGGACACAAGACTGTGAGAATTCCTTTAAGAAAATAAAGGAGGCTCTCACAACAGCTCCAATTTTGACATTTCCAACAGAAACTGATCACTTTATATTAGATTGTGATGCAAGTCTCTCAGCACAGGGAGCAGTTCTTTCTCAAGTGCAAAATGGAAAAGAAAAGGTTATTGGTTACTATAGCAAATGTTTCACGAGAACTGAGAGAAAGTATTGTGTAACACGGAGAGAGCTATTGGCTATTGTTAATGCAATGAAACATTTTCATCATTATGTCTATGGTAGGAAAATAACAGTTCGTAGTGATCATTCAAGTTTGACATGGTTACTAAACTTCAAAAATGTAGAGGGTCAATTAGCAAGATGGTTAACATTTCTAAATGAATATGATTTTACAATACAACATAGAGCAGGTTTACTTCATTCTAATGCTGATGCACTTTCAAGGCGTCCATGTATAGAAATAAATTGTAAGTACTGTGACAGAGTTGAATCAAAGGAGAAAGATGAGTTGGTTGTAGCTAGTATACATAATTCAGTGGTGGAACAAGTGCATGTAAATGAAAGCAATAAGGTCGATGAGTGTAATTGGGGTATAGACACAATTACCTCCCTTGTTCTAATAGTTTTATTGTTCTTGATGTCTGAAAATGTAGCAATATTAGTTGTACTCATATTTGTGAGCTTAGGTGGTCTGAAGAAAGTTACCTGTTTGACAGAAATGGTTCTAAAGGATAAAGATGTTGATATTACAGCTCATGTTATTACGGGGGTCAATTCAGAATGTAAATCTGATGGCCGTAACATGATAATAAAAGGTGATTCAAATTCTTGTCCCATTAATAGTAACAGTCAAAAATCAGATCAGTTCATACATATATGTGCATTAGATACACCAAGTACTAGTAGAGGTGATGATGTTTCTTCTCAGACTGATAGTCATAGTGTTAGTTTGGATGACCTAGATGTTTCAGAAATTCAGAATAGAGATAATGATCTTAAAGTCATAAAGGATATGATTTCTGAAGGTGAAAAGTTGAGTTGGCAAGATGTGTCGAAATATGGTCCAGAAGTAAAGTATTACTGGGCGAGAATTGATTCAATGGTTTTGAAAAATGATAAGCTTTACAGAAAATGGGAATCTGAAGATGGTAGTTCATACAAGTTGTTGTTAGTAATTCCAAAATCTCACAGAGAGTTAGTGTTGAAACAATTACATGATGGTAAATCAGGAGCTCATTTAGGTGTTAAGAAAACTCTTCAGAAGGTACGAGATAGATATTTTTGGTTTCAATTACGTAAAGATGTTGAGCTCTGGGTAAAGAGATGTGATATGTGCAATAGTCGTAAAGGTACGCTTAGGAAGTCAAAGGCTCCTTTGCAAACATATGAGGTTGGCGCTCCGAATGAACGGATAGCAATTGATTTTATGGGTCCATTCGTGAAAACGAATAAAGGAAATAAGTATATGATGGTAGTTGGAGATTTGTTCACCAAATGGACTGAATGTTATAGTATAGAAAATTTAGAAGCTTCTACAGTTGCTAAAGTTTTGGTAGATAGATATATTAGTCACTGGGGTTGTCCATTGATTTGTCACACAGATCAAGGAAAGACGTTTGAATCACAATTATTTCAAGAGTTATGTAAATTGTTAGGTATTGAAAAGACAAGATCGTCAAGTTTTCGTCCTCAAAGCAATGGATTCATAGAGAAACATAATCATACAATTATAAAAATGCTTACTCCATATGTGTCTGATAATCAAAAGGACTGGGATGAACATGTTGACCTGATCATGATGGCATACAGATCTTCTGTCCAGGCATCAACAGGGTTTACACCGTCCAGATTACACATTGGCCGGGAAATTAGGTTACCGGTTGAAATGATTTTTGGTTGTCCTGAAAACCAAGTAAATGAAAATTGTTCTAAGTATGTAGCAGAGTTAGAGAGAAAGTTAAACAAAGTGTATGACTTAGCTAGACAAAATATGGATATTGCTGTAGATAATATGAAAACAACTTACAATACAAAATCAACTCTAAATTCTTTTAAAGAGGGTGATGCTGTGTGGTATTATTATCCACAAAGGAAGAGAGGGTTAAACCCTAAATTTCAAAGACCTTGGAAAGGTCCATGCAAAATTATAAAGAAAATTAATGATGTATTGTATCGTATAAAGATTACGGCTCAGTCAAAACCCAAAATAGTTCACCATGATAAACTAAAAAAATATACTGGTGGTGAAAAACCATCATGGTTTTAGTTATCATTATGTACTAGGGCAGTTTACATTCATAATTGTTGAAAAACAGATATTCAAGAAAATGTATATTATAATTATATGTGTGTAATACTATTTATTACTTACCACAATGTTTAGGAAATTTTTCTGATAAATATGAAATTGTTCCGATATAGATTAGTAAGACAAATTTATTTGTCTCACTTCAGCGGTTCCAATGTGGTCTCTGTGAGGATTTATCCTTTGAGTGGAAAAGAGCCTGTATTGCGCACCTCAAGGAGCAACACTCAGGTGTCTCGTTTAAGTGCATGATCTGTAAGAAAATCTTTAGAAGGAATGACAATCCACACCAATGTAGAGCCATGAGGAAGGATTTTTATTTTTTTAACCACAATACGGGAGCGAAGGGAGAGAAAGCGGAGAAGGATTTGGAAAATTTTATGAGGAGAGCAGAGAGAGAGTTATGTGTGGATAGAAGTGTTAAAGTAGTGAGGAAAGATTTAGAGTTGAGTGAGAGTGAGAGTGATAGTGCGAGCGAGAGTGATAGTGATAGTGAGAGCGAGGGAGAGAATAGTTTTGAAAAGTTTCAAGAGGAAAATTATTTAAGAGAAATTAACTTGTATGCTATAGATCAAGTAGAGGAAGAAGAGAGAAAGAAGAAGATGGATGAGAGAAAGAAGAAGGAGGAAGAGAGAAAGAAGTTGGAAGAAAAAAGAAAGATGGTGGAAGAGAAGAAGAAAGAGGATGAGAGAAAGAAGTTGGAAGAAGAAAGAAAGATGGTGGAAGAGAAGAAGAGAGAGGATGAGAGAAAGCAGTTGGAAGAAGAAAGAAAGATGGTGGAAGAGAAGAAGAGAGAGGATGAGAGAAAGAAATTGGAGGAAAGGAAGAAAGAGGAGGAGAGAAAGAAGTTAGAAGAAGAGAGAAAGAAGATGGAAGAGAAGAAAGAGGAAGAGAAAAGGAAGTTGGAAGAGAGAAAGAAGATGGAAGAGAAAAAGAGAGATGAGGAGAAGAAAAATTTGGAAGAGAAAAAGATAGCTGAGGAGAAGAAGAAAGAGGAAGAGAGAAAGAAGATGGAAGAGAAAAAGAGAGATGAGGAGAAGAAAAAGTTGGAAGAGAGAAAGAAAAGGGAGGAGAAGAAAAGAAACGAGGATAGAAAGAAATTAGAAGAGAGAAAGAAGATGGAAGAGAAAAAGAGAGATGAGGAGAGAAAGAAGGTAGTAGAAAGAAAAAAAGGTGAGGTGGGGAAAAAGACAGAGGAGAAGAAAAGAAGAGAGGAGAAGAAGGGTGAAGAAACTATGAGTGTACAAGAGGAGGAGGGAAAAGAGAAGGAGAGAAAGATGAGAGAGCAGAAGAGGAAAGAGCTAGAGTTATTGAATGTGGAAGAAGGGAGTATAGAGGAAGAAGACAGGGAATGGGAGAATGTGTTGGAGGAAGTTGAGAAAAGGAAGAGTAGGAAGAGAGTACTGATAAGAGAGAAGGAAGAAAGGAGGTGTGTTAGTTTTGAGGGCGGAGAATATGAAGTAGTTACAATAATTAAAAAGTTTAAGTATGAAAGTTAGTGTAGAAAGTTAGAAATATCATTATGAATTTTTGTGTGTGTGTGTGTGTATAAAGTAGGAATAAATATAAATATGAAAATTACATTCTTGATGCAGATATATAGAAAACTGATATATGGAAGTTTCACTATCCAGTGAATCTGAAAACTGTTATATGAAAACTGCTATATGAAAACTGTTTATATATGAAAACTGTTACTCCATTCCTGATGGCGGAACCATAACCCGAAGGACAGTGAACTAACTGTTAAGTATTATTATATAACTAACAAACTCTCAATGAACAGTAATTCATTTGTATAGATTATCACCATGTGGTTTTATGAACAATTAATTGACATTACAAAGTTACTTGAATATAAACTGAATAGGACTATAATGTATTTATGGACAGAATGTGTATTCTGCATCTTCAGTATGAACTCATAAATAACTTTGTGTACATTGGATAAAATCCTGTGATAAAAATTGTATAACATTTTATTATGTACATAGTATCATTATGTATACAAGTATTACATAGCAAGTGCTATCAGTAATTATTTCATGTAAAGAAATGCTGTTGCTTCTAATGTCATTATTAAACAATGTTTAATGATGTTACATTAGGACAATTGTATATTCACAATATTTGTAAGTATCTATATAAAACTTAATTCAATTCACTTTGTTTAAAAGGTGGATTTATGGAAGTATTGAACATTTTCATTACTAACTCATTCAATTGAGTAGCCATTTCAAATAGGTTATGTAATACAAATGTAGGTGTAAAAGTATTAATTTGTCTTTGTTATACAGCCATGTAGTCAGAAAACTGCAATATATAATGGATTCTTTATAATACCTGGATTTGAGACTTTATTATAAGTCCTTTTGTAAAGTTTTGAATTATCAGACAGGATCAGATTTGAATTTGTCACATGTGTGATCAATTCAGAGCTGAGAATTATTTGACAAATTGTTACATGCATATAAATATCTGTACTACATTGATCTTGTATATTTTATCTTAAAGTAAATTAAATTTTACTTTGAGATGTCACTGGGTTGCACCCCAGAATTTATTGTGTGTCATAAATAATTTCTGAAATAGATTTAGATCTATTTGCATGAAAAAGATACTTGCAAACTTACTGTATTTGTTCATGTGATAACGGTATCAGGTAATCTAGTCATGTATTGTGATTTTTGCAAAGTTATGACTTAAGACTATACTCAAATTATAGTCTGAAGGTATAATTATGCAAAATAATGTCTGGTATTAACTACTGATACAAATTTTATATTGGTCTAGTCAAATATTTGTAATGAATTTTGTAATATATACAAATGTTATAAAGGAAAGAATGAGATGTTGATTTCTTCAGCATGTAATTATTGTACAAATAATTGGTCATAGATCTAGAGGAAAAATAATTTTTACTGTAGATCTACAACTGTTGAAACCAGTTACTGAACTGATTAAAATAAATTTTTAAATAGGTTCTTTAGGATCATTATGTTTAACTTGTACACGTGAAAGGCATTAACTTATTATTACATTCATAGGCCTTGTCCGAGATGTTATAGCTTTGGAATTGGGGACCAATTCTTTCAGGTTCAGGGGTAGTGTTATGATGTCACCTGCTGTATGCACGAAAACCGATTGTGTCAGCAAGTCAATTTCATACATTTTTACCTCGTATTTCTTTAATCCCGCATGACAATGTCTACGGTCTATATGATCCTTTCACATACAAGTTGAACAATCGATCTATACTTCTTATTCGTCATAATTGTTTTTGAATTTGTAAATATTCATGAATTTGTATCTCTCAACAAACACAACTTTCAATCGACGGATTGAAGCGGAAGTGGAATTATTTATTATCTTGTCTCTGATTGGCTAATGAATATTTTCACTTTGAAGCCTCTGAGATGCTTAGCAACCGGAGATTTCAATCTATTCTTCGGTCCGCGCTTTCCAAATAAATCGGCCGAATTTCGAACGGTCCGTTAGAATGAGATTGCTTTTGAAAAGGTTCACAAACTTTGGAAAGGTTCACAAACTTTGAAAACTGTTAAAAGATGAATTCTGGTGGAAAGGTATTGATTTTTATAAATGTATAGATCTATATTTATTTTAATATAAATATAGAGCTATATTGAAATGTTCTTAATATTTAATGTGGAATGATGATAATAGAAGAAAATAAAAGTTAAATAAAATATTTGTCTTTTTGTCCACACTCTGGCCCGTCCTGACAGTATCAATAGCCTTAACTAGAGGTTGTTGTCATAAAAACGGATGTCTCCCCTCTGATAAAAACAATATGTAAAGGGAAATCACTAAAACTGTTATGGAATTGATGATTGATACTTCCCCTCATTATGCGCCTTCAACACCACATTTTTCAAGAAGAATATGATAACAGCAAATAACTCCAAAGCTATTGACACAAGAGTTATGGTCCCTGTACACAACACTTACTTTCATCTTGCTCTTTCCATAAATGAAATATCAGTCGAGCAGGAGTTATTGGTCGGACAAAAATGTAACAAAGGGCAATAACTCCAAAAGTAGTGAAGCCAGAGTTATGGCCCTTGTTCATGACACTTTCTCTCACCATGCTCTTTCCATGTATGAAGTTTCAATACAATGGCAAGAGCCATGTAGGAGTTATCATCCAGACAAGAAAGCGTTAAACAAATGTACATGGGGCATAATAACTCTCAATTTATTGAAGCCAGAGTTTAGGACCTTATGTATGACACTTTCTCTTATCATGATCTTTACATGTATAAAGTTTCATTCAAATGGCATGAGCCATATAGGAGTAATCGTCCGGACAAAAAATTGTGATTTTTTTACAAGGGCAATAACTCCATTATTAGTGAAGCCAGTTTTGGGAACCTTGTGTATGACACTTCCTCTTGTTATAATCTTTCCATATATGAAATTTCAATCCAATGGCATGAGCCATATAGGAGTTATCGTCCGGACAAATAATTGTTTTTTACAAGGGGCAATAACGCCTATATTAGTGAAGCCAGAGTTATGGACCTTGTACATGACACTTCCTCCCAATATGCTCTTTCCATACATGAAGTTTCAATCAACTGGCATCAGGCATGCGGACAAAAAGTGTGACGGACAAACGGATGGACAGACAGACGGACAGACAGACAGACATTTCTCACGAAAACAATGTCTCCCCCATATAAATATGGGGGAGACATAGTTAGATGTATCCATCAGCTCCTTGATAGTTTGCTCTAGCAATGTGCAGTTCTAGTGCATCCTTTGTTGGTGAAAGCAGTTCAAATATTTTCTTCAGTCATTCCAGAACAAGTGTACAACTAGCTTTAAAAAGGGTTAAAAACTGTCGATAAAATTAGATGCGCATTGCTGTATTTTTAACTTTATATATGTGTGTAGTCGATTCCTAAAATATTTCTTCTCAATTCTTCCGACTTGAAGTTTGAAATATTGATTAAAAAATAGTGACCGAAGTAAAACGTGACGGAGATCAATACTCTAATGTTGGCGTTTTGTGTGGTAATAAATGATAAGATGATTAATATATTGACAAACTAGAAAATTGTGTCTGTAAGACACAGCGATGTCCCAATGTAGGTGTTAGTCTAGCTGAACGTAAAATTCCCCAAGTCATTTGACCTTGACACTGGGCTTGCGGGTAGCATGGTCTGGGTGCGTAATGAAAGTATGGATGGTGTTTAAATTTTGTATATGCATTTCCATGCCAATAGCAATAGCGGTTAGTGAGATATAAGACGGTGAAAACACTGTGACAACCGACTGTATGTAAACTTCCTAAGTCATTTGACCTTGACATCGGGAAGCATGGGTTGGTTGTGCAACGAAAGTATAGATGCTATTTAATGTGTATATGCAATTCCATGCGAATAGCTACAGTGGTAAGGGAGATATAAGACAATGAAAAAACTGTGACAACCAACTGCACGTAAAATTACTGCACGTAAAATTTCCAATTAATTCCTAAGTCATTTGACCTTGACATTGGGCTTGCAGGCAGCATGGGTTGGGTGTGCACTGAAAGTATAGATGGTATTTAATGTGTACATGCAATTCCATGCGAATAGCTACCATGGTTAGGGAGATATAAGACAATGAAAAACTGTGACAACCAACTGCACGTAAAATTTCCAAGTCATTTGACCTTGACATTGAGCCTGTGGATAGCATGGGTTTGGTGTGCAATCAAAGTATAGATGGTGTTTAATGTGTATATGCAATTCAAAGGCAATAGCTACAGTGGTAAGGGATAAATAAGACGATGAAAAAACTGTGACAACAAACTGCACGTAAATGTGACAACCAACTGCACGTAAAATTTCCAAGTCATTTTACCTTGACCTTGGGCTTGTGGACTGCATGGATGGGGTGCCAAATGATAGCAGAGATGGTAATTGATGTGTATGTGAAGTTTCATGTGTATAAGTGTAGAAACTACTGGCATATGTATAAAACTTTTTCGCAAAGCATGACGCACAGAAAGACGGACGGACAGGTGAAAAACATAATGCCCCCTGACTGTCGTCACGGGGGCATAAAAAGGATACATCTGTGATGAAAGACACGCAACTGAATGTAAACATACATTTATTCCATGACTTGGGATGAAACATTTTCGAAAAAAAATATGATTTTAACATATTACCTATTATCAAACTTTCAATTCATTTTTCCAGTCGTATATAGCTTGAATTTAAGTACCCAAGTAATTTTATAAACATTCATTAAAAAGGGATATGATCCTGTGGTACTACAACATACTGCATGTTTGGTTGTGAACCCTTTTACAGTTGGCAATCACGCTGGCCTCTTTGCATGTACGCCGACAAGAAAGGTTTAGTACTCTATGAAGTCGACCTCTTAAATCCAGAAATGGAAGGAGAACGTCGGATATCTGTACTAATTCATTTTTGTCGTACCCTTTATTACTTTTCTACAGTTACTCTATTTGCAGCTCAATCATCGAGTACACTAGCGATAGGTGGATACAGTATGTTCAATTAAATGTTTTATCGTTATACATGCACTTTACCACTGTATTTGTCGTCGCGGTTGTTGTAGATTAGTCGGAGAGGGGATACGTTATTTACACTGTTTGTCTTTTAGGGTGGGGATGGAATAAGAGTGAGGTTTGGCGCCCATAAACCGGTTTAACTCCCCAGTGACTTTTGTCACTGACCGTTCCAAGGCGGTACTTCCATCTTCCTCCTATTGTATGTTTGTTTTGTCTTTGTGCGTATCTTGTTGTTTTTTCTACTTATGTACATTTGCTGTTTCCTTGTGTTGCTGTTCGGGCGAGTGTTTGTTCTGTATGTTGTGTTTCCTGCATGACTCATTTTTGTACTTTTACATGCATATAAAGATGATACAATGAAATATGAGTGACTGAAATAATGGCCTGTTTTCTGTTGGTTTTATGCACATAACTTTGCTAAAACAAACGGACAGTTTTGGTTTTGGTACAACCTGAAAACGTAACTCGAGCTCTATCACACTGTTATTATATAAATAACATTTTTAACGTTAAGATACCTGGGACAACGAGAAAAAACTTTTGTAGAATTTTTTTAATCATTAACGGATTTTCCATTGACACCAAACATACAAACGGGTGTGCCTTGTCTGACCGTACACCTCTTCAGAAATCAGATCGGACATGTAAAATTTTCTTCCAACAGGTTTTCTTTCCGATTCCAGTGAAAGCAAGGGTTGTGTCACATCCATTTATTGCATGTTCCAGCAGACATCTTACTTTTTACAAATCAAATAACCATCTTTTACCACCTCGACCTAGAGTTACATTTCGCTACTTGAAGAAAAAAACATTTCTAATTTTCATTCAGATTATGTTCTTGTTCCTGCTGACAAGGCATCAAACAATGTAATCATTATTTGAAGATTGTATTATGTTGATGTTTTAAAGAAGGAGCTAACTGATTCAAAAACTTATATAACAGTTCAAACACCTGAAAAAGATATAGTCTCGGAACATGTAAAAATGTGCAATGATTTTAAGTCTGGTCCTAACATAAAACAACATAAACTTTCTACTTTGTACTGGATTCCGAAACTACATAAAAACCCTTACAAGTCGCGTTTTATTGCCAACTCTAGCTGTTGTACCACTACTAAATTATCTATACTTTTGACGTCCTGTCATACTACGATCAAAGAACATGTTAAACGCTACTGTGATAAAATATATGAAAATTCTGGTATTAATGTTTTTTGGTCCATAAAATTTTTTAATGATGTTTTAACAAAACTTGAAAATGAACAGTATAACATTTCTTTACTGAGCTCTTATGATTTCTCTACACTCTATACTACTCTACCTCACCATCTTATAAAGGATAGACTTATTAAATTAATAGAAAAAACCTTTGCCAGAGAAAACAAAATGTTCATTGCTTGTAATGTTCAACGTTCATTCTTTTCGAATTCAGAAGTTGAACATTACACAATGTGGACTTGCCTTGATGTTTGTAGATCTCTTACCTTTCTTTTAGATAATATATTTATGCGTTACGGAGATACCATATATCGTCAAGTTTTTGGTATACCCATGGGTACAAATTGTGCCCCTCTTGTTGCAGATTTGTTTTTGTATTGCTACGAGAGGGATTTTATGCTTAGCTTAAATCCTGATACACAGACCGATATTGTTAATGCTTTTAATAAAACTTCAAGGTATTTAGACGATATTTTGAATTTAGATAATCCTTATTTTGATACTATGGTTTCTTCAATCTACCCAAAACAACTGTCTTTAAACAAAGCTAATCAATCTGACATTAATGCTTCATTTCTAGATTTGAATCTTTCAATTACAAATGATAAAGTTTCGTCCAAAGTATACGATAAAAGAGAAGATTTTAATTTTAAAATTGTTAATTATCCTTTTCTAGATGGGGATGTACCACGTTCTACATCTTATGGTGTTTATATTTCTCAACTTATTAGGTTTGCCCGAGCCTGTTCTTTGCTTGAAGATTTTAACAGATGTAATTTAGTTATAACTGATAAACTTCTTAAGCAAGGTTACAGATATCATAAACTTCGGAAAACCTTTTCTAAATTTTATTATCGAAATTTGCCTCTCATTAGTAAATATAATTGCAATCTACGGACGTTACTGCGACAAGGCATTTCTCAACCAGAATTTTATGGGGATGTTATCTACAAACTTAGGAAAATTCGGGGTCATATCCATTTTCATGATTTGTTTATAAAACGCATTGAAAAATTTAAAAAGAAAGGTTATGATCCTATTATATTGCAACACACTGCATGTTTGGTTATCGACCCTTTTACAGTCGGTAGCTACGCTTCCCTCTTTGCTTGCGCGATGACAGGCCGAGGGTAGTACTCTATGATGGTATACTCTTAAACTTGGATACAGGAGGAGCTTACCAGACTCATGTATTATTTTTTCCCTGTCGTGCCCTAAACGGCTTACCTGCAGGTGCTCTGACTTCAGCAAAGTCATTGAGTACATATTTGACGGATTGTCACAGTTATTATGCTATGTTTTACATGTTGTCCTGTGTTCACCGTCGTCTATGTTGTGGGTAAGTCCAGCGGGGATACCTTTATTTACAATATTTGTAAAGCTAGGGTGACTTTGAGAGAAGTGTGAGGTTAGGACGTCCATAAACCGGTTTAAACCCCCAGTGGTGTTTTTGCTGCTGACCGTGCCAAGGCGGTACTCTCTTTGTCACCCTTCCTTTTGTTTGCCTTGCGTCTTTGTGCTTGTGGTTTGTTCATGTTGTGGAACGTTTGTCCCTGTTTCTTGTGTGTCTTTTGGTGTTTTCTGTGTTCATTTCGTGTGTGTGTGTGTGTGTGTGCGTTTGGGTGTGTGTGTGTGTGTGTGTGTGTGTGTGTGTGTGTGTGTGTGTGTGTGTGTCATGCTGTCTATCGGTGTTTTGGTGGTGTTTGCGTCTTGCATGTGGCTTTGCCTGCTTGACTTTACTACTTTTCCATTGGATGACGATATTCCAATGTATCTGTTGCATACTGCAATACTAGTATACTGCATCAACTCTGAATCTTCTTCCTCTTCTTTCTTCCTTTTCTTCTTTTTCTGCTTCTTCTTAATGTGTTTGGCCGCTTTAAAGCAGGCATACTCGCACCATTGTGATTTGTACAACGCTGAAGGAGGGTCCAATGTGCAAATTGAGGGAGGGTCCAACATGCAACTTAAAAAACCCAGGTTAAAACAGTACAAATTGAAGATTACATGGCAGCTGAGACACCAGCATGAAAAGTTTGGAGCTATCACCTGATGTTCTGGTAGCTTGTTTCTGATGATGTTGACAGCAAAGTGAAAGACATATTCCCTCAGGAACTTCGCCCTGGAGAAACATTGAACGAATCTTAAGGAGTTGCCTCTTTTAGGTGCACCACGAGGGCGTGAGCATAGGGTGCATCAACTGCAACAAGAACATTCATGAACCTACAGAACATCGCGGCCTTTACTTGTTTCTGCCTCTGTTTGAGGCTATCCAAGCAAAGCGTGTTGAGCATGGCACCAACGCTGATTCTTCTGCAATAACCTCAAATTACAAATTTGGCAGCTCTACGTTGGACCTAACCACACGTATGGGTCTAAAACACAATATGTAAACTCAACCTGCAGACTGATCAGAAGTTTGTTACATGCCTCCTTGGTTGACTTTTGGCAGGATCCAAGGTTCCTGCTTAGGACGACTGTGGATCAATTTGCCTTCTTTGTGACCATATCGATAGGGTCTTTCAAAGACATGTTGGAAGACACTAGTGTCCCAAAGTATTTTGCTTTCTTTGTTGTCTTCCTTCTCTTGCTATGGACAGTATTATTGGTCTCTATGTTTGTCCTCTTCTCGGTGATACGCATGACCTAGCATTTCTCCGCATTGAACCCGGTTTTCCTCATTTCTGCAGGCTGTTAATGTCATTCTGAAAGAAGTCTGCATCTGCTATTGACTCGGAACAAAAGTAAGCCGTCAGTAATTAGTCGACAACAACAGCATATGAATTCCGTGAGGTCATTATTGCAACCGAGGAAAAGGAGTGGACTGAGAACGGCACATTGAAAAACACCTAATGTTATCAACTTGCTGACTCAGAGGAAATACCTTCCAGCGTGGCCAGTTAGATACATCCAATCATTTTGCAATGCATATGATAGTGGTGGAGGTTAAGAAGCATGTGCATGTAATTGCCCAATATAATGGGACTGGACTAGGCCTGATACAACGTCATTGACAGTGTTGATCAGCTGTGTCTCACAGAAGCGCCACCTCCTGATGTCATGCTGGTATGGGCTAATAATGTCATCATACTCAAAAACGGCACCAGGTTACTGTGTATGATGTATTCCCGGATCTTGCAGGTGACAAAAGTAAGGGACACAGGCAGTTAGAAGGGGTTCTTCGTGCCCTCTTTCTTTTAAATAGGACTGACGTGATTCTTCCAATCACTGGGGACTTTATCCTGGTCGATAGTTCAAGAACCTTGGTAAAATGTCTGGACGGGTAGTTTTATGGAGATTAATGCCCCGAGGAAGCTTGCCCACACCATTTATGGTGACAACTACATGAATAGGAAAGGTACCCAAATAAGGATACTGTCCAAGGTCAGGAGAGGTAGATAGGTCCTCCTTTGTATAGACAGAGAAACAAGTGGTTCAGTATTGACATGTAACTTTGACTTGTGGCATCACTCTTCAGAGGGGCTACTCCTAAGCTGTCACACTTTTTGCTCCTAACAAAAGTGTAGAACTTCTTACAGCTGGTGTCTGTAACTAGGTCATTCACATACCTATCATGAGCTTCCTTGCACTTCTTTGTAAGTTTTGTGTAGCTCCTTGTATATGTCTCCGTCCTTCTGTACCTTTGTCCTCTGCACTTTTTTATAGGCATGTTTCTTCTTCCGTGAGAAACGGCGGATGATAGAGTTGCATCATGGCTGACTGAACTAGGTAGATGTCAACTTAGAAGGAAGCACGACTTCGATGGCGGCAGTGCACACTTTCTGAATATATCCCATAGAGTACAGATTGGTAAAAGGATTGGTTTGCCATGAACCGTGCTACAAACTCAGTCAATGTGTTGGTCACTGAGAATGTGTTCGCCTCCTGTGGGGTAGGCTTCCTTCGTGAAGGAAATATATGTATGTCAGTCATTACTATGACAAGCTCACTTATTCTGGGTATTGGGGTTCATCTGTGAAACAGATCAGAACGACACTGAGACTATGTCAATAAGAGACTAATCTTCTGGTGTTTTTATAAAATATTCTCTAAACGATACATCTACAGGAAGAGGTACTATAACTTGTACAGATAATAAATTAAATGCAAAAAAGTATTGAAATTGTCAAAATTATGGTTATTTTAGCCTACATAGAGATTGTATTATATGTTTGCACCCACATGACCTTTGATCTAGTTTCTGACCTTCAGATAGCGTTTTGGCAGTGGCATGGGCAAGAACCATGCATAATTAGTATCTGGCAACTTAATTATGGGATTCAAACATTTCTGCTAAAAAATGCCATGGACCTCGAAAAATAAGCGACTTTTTACATCTCGGATTCCTAACTAAGAATTGCCATAACAGCAATTGCAAATACACTGTCAGTAAAAGCTATAACCGTCGATAAGGCGTTGCAGTCAGAGACGCAGCTGAATCAAAATGTAATGTACGAACCCTGGCTATAGAGGTCCAGGAACATTCTCCTCGGGAAACTTTAGAATTGTGTAGTTCCGAAACCATCGTGATAAATAGAGCATTTGCTCCTATAGAAGCAAATGCTCTATTTATCACAATGGTTTCAAAATGTGACGTTTACAGAAGCGCGTCAAAAGGCGTCAATATGAGAAAATGGGTTAAAGCTTATCAAAGTCTTAGTCTTCAATTTTTATTCCAGTTTTGGCCATGGTAACGTTCTCACTTTTTAAATTGATATTACGCACGTGCGTAAGTGTGTATCATTAGATTCGCCCCTGGCAGTATAAAGAAATTCATTCAAAACATTTATCGCAGGTGCAAAACTTCAGATGGTGTTCAACAATACTGCAAACTTTAACAAGAGTGCCAGTGGGCACAATATACGCCCGTCGAGGTCTTTTTCAACATAAATTTGGGTTAACGTATTTGCAAAACACAAATTCTAAGTCCAATTTTGCGACCAAGTTTCAAGGTTGTAAATAGGCATACTTTAACGAAAAACCTAAACCAAAACTTCTAAATTAAAAAGTGCCATAATTGTGTCTAAATGCTTGACAGAGTTACATTGTATTTATTCTTGCCCACAGATGAAGCTTGTGATGGTGAACAACTGTATCAAGTTTAAAAGCTTTATCTGAAAGGGTTATGTAAATAAGTGGACTTTCACCAAAACCTTAACCAAAAATTCCAAGCTAAAAAGCGTCATAATATGTCAAATGTTATACAGAGTTGTGTACTTTTGCCTACAGGTGAAGCTTGTGATGGTGAACAAGTGTTCCAAGTTTAAAAGCTTAATCTGAAAGGGTTATTTAAATAAGTGGACCTTAACCAAAACTTTAACCAAAATTTCTAAGTTAAAAGAGGGCATAATTCTGTCAAAATGTTGTACAGAGTTATGTACTCTTGTCTACAGTTGAAGGTTGTGATGGTGAACAAGTGTTCCAAGTTTCAAAGCTTTATCACAAAGTGTTGTGTAAATAAGTGGACTTGTTCCACATAAATTGAGGTTAACATTTTTGCTTAGCGCAAATGCTAAACGCAAATTCTAAGCGTGTGACCTTGACATTGGATAAACGAACCGGGACTTGGCAGGCTGCTGTAGCATGTCTAGATAAACATAACGTTAAAATTTGAGAAGGATCCACCAAGCGGAACTTGAGTTAGAGATGTTACAGACGGACAATGCCATTCCATAATACATGTACCTACGTTTTTTCAAACGGGTGTATAACTACGTTTTGTTGAGGTATGACAGAGAAAAGCTCCGGGAAAAAAGTTCAATGCGATCTATTTGTATATGAAGTCGATAGCTTTTATACTTTGGAAGTTGTGAACCGGACGAGCTATTCGTTTGTGTCAACCAGTTGAAAAATAATAAATGAAAAAAAAATGAAACAATAAAGGGCGCTATATCCAAAATTTTGAAATCAAGAGTTATGGTTATTTTGTTGGGGCCCTCTCCTCAATGAGATCTACCCACCTATGAAGTTTCATGTTGATACCTAATATTACCTATTATACTTTTCGAGTAATCAGCTACAAACAAACAAGTATTTACACGCCGTCGACAACGACGACAGCGAAGCCTAGGACCCAGTGATCACAATAGCTAGATTTTTCTTCAAAACAAACGAGCTATAAATAGAGTGCCGTGCCAGCTTCACATATATTTGACTTAAATACAGTTGAACTCTCCACAGGGACCATATAATGAATTAATGTGGAAGTTTATAATACCTTTGGTATTGTATTAAGCTACCAATTGTCTTAAAAACTTGATTTTAATGGTCGCTACACACAAGTTATATTACATCTACAGTAGAACTTATCTTAAACGGTCATTTATTTATTGAACATATGAGTAATTAAAATACATGCTTGAACTGATAATCAACTCTCAGTTCTGCAATATCCTTATCTATATGATCCTCGTCAATGGACTTTATCCCTGGACAGGTCATACTGGGCCAATAACATTAAATAATAGGAGTGTCACATTTGTTTTGCATTCAATAAATGAGGGTAGCGCTACATGAGTTGATGATCCTGTGTCAGTATGTCACTGGAGGTTTGGTTAAAACACAACCGTATGGTCAGCATTAAGGGGTATGATTCTGCTATGTAGTCAGCATGGAGAAGTATGTTTTCTCCACTTATGTTGTTGAGGGAGCATTATCTTTTCACTTTTGTGTATGGGAGCATAGAAAGGTAGGTAATCTTCACTTTTGTTTTATGGGGAGCATGAAGAAGAGACTCTCTTCAATGATGTTATATGGGGACACTGGTGAAGTAGGTTATCTTAACTTTTGCTATACATGTATATGGAACTTGGAGAAGGTTCTAATAATGTATGGTATAATGTTGGAAGCATGGACAATTAGGACTGCTCCTCTTCACTTTTGCTGTATGGGGAGAATAGAGAATGTTTGTTGTATGTGAAGCATAAATAAGTAGGCTCTATTTATTTTGCTGTATGGGGAACTCTCTTCTATTTTGCTGTATTGTGATCATGGAGAAGTAAGTCCCATTTTAAGTGTATTTGGAGAAGTATTCAATTTGGGAGCATGGAGAGGTGGTTTGTTTTCACTTTTGCTGTATGGACAGACAGCATGGAGAAGTAGATTATTTTCTATTTTGCTCTTTGTGGAGCATGGAGAAGTAGGTTCTCTTCATTTATGCTGTGTGGGCAGCAAGGAGAAACATGTTCTCTTCACACATGTAATATGAGCAGCATGGATAAGTAAGTTCTCGTCACTTGACGTGTTATTTTGTGTAAATACTCTCTTACTTGTGTTGTACGTGAAGCATGAAGAAGTAGGTTCTCTTCACGCTTGCTATATGCCTAACAAGGAGGGTTAGATTCTCTTCACTTAAATGTATGGACATTTCTACTGTGTTGGCAGCATGGGAAGACAGGGTATCACCTGTTTTGACCAATAGCACTGGAATACATGGACCTTTTCTCAGAGTCAATGCCCTGAAATGTTATACTGTAATTAAGTCAACAAGGCATTTTTCGTTCATTTCCTTCAAATCACTGATACTTTGCTATTCGTTTTAGAACAAAGGATAAGAGGTCAAGGTAATTACTTTGATTAAATTACTAACGTCCTGTTTATTTACGTATAACGACCACCATGGGTAAATCAGCCCGAGGGAATTTAACCCTCCATCTTGAAACATTAGCATGATTTTCAAACAGTTTGGATCCAGATGAGGCACCAAATTATATTAGACGACAATTTGCGCACCTGCCAAAAGTTAAGATATATCATTGACTGCTTAATCCTCGATGGTCAGAATTTAAGCACTGCTGTTCGAAGCCTGTAAATTTTGAAAAAAAAGTAACTATGTAGGACCAGATCATCTGCAGATTTTAAAACCCGTCATCTATTCAGTTTTTTTACTTTTTACACTATTTGCCCCGCTGTGAGCCTATTGTTTACCGGATGTTGAGTAAAACATGGCAGCTTAATTGATTCTGTAGTGTGCTTAGAGCCACAAACTTGGGTTTTATATGACAGAACTCAAGTGTATGAAATCCACAGGCAATTCGAATTGTCATGTCGAAAGTGAAAAAAAGTTTATTTATTCATACACAGTAACAAAAATGACATTGAAATTAAATGTTTGATCCATAATAGCCATCCCGTCGAGAAGATCGATATGTGAAAACTTCGAAAATGGTCTGAGATGCGTCTATTTATTTTCTGACAAAACTAATACATGTTGATTGTATTAGATCACTGTAAATAAAAATGTTTTGTAGGTCTGTATTATAAAAACCCTGTTGATAGTAGATAAACAATGGTATTACATTACAAGTGACTTGACGTAGCTAACGCGACAACATGTATGATAAGGAAATGTATCTACTTATCTAATATACTTATATAGTCTGATAAAGGAAAATATCCACTCGGACAAATTGCAACAAAAATAGTATTTATACTGTCAGGACGGGTCGGAGTGTAGACAAAAACGTTTTACTTAATTTCTATTTTCCTCTATTTCTACAATTAAACTATTTCTACATTAAATATTGTCAGGACGGGCCAGAGTGTGGTCAAAAAGACAAATATTTATTATTTTTTTAATTTTCTTCTATTATCATATTTCCACATTAAATGTTAATAACATTTTAATATAGTTCTATATTTATATTTAAATAAATATAGATCTATACATTTATAAAATTAATATCTTTCCACAAGAATTCATCTTAACAATTTTCAACAAGCAATATCGTGTAAACAGTTTTAAAAGTTTGAGAACCTTTTCAAAAAGCAATATCGTTCTACACTCATTCTCAAAAGTTTTGGGATATTGATGTCGCCGTTTATTTGTTCTTTGAGTGTTATAAAACGCCACATATTTCCTCCTTCAAACTAAGCACTTGACCAGTAGTACTTGTTACAATACACAAATTTGTGAAAACTGATGTATTGTCATTAATATTCCACCATATACGCGCTATTTGTATTGTTCGAGACTGTCGCTTTTTTATCAAGAGCGAATTCATGTGTGTAAATTTTGAAAATATATACATTGTAGAAACATTTATTATACCTCTTTGCGTCAAGTTAAGCCTTGACTATCATAGTTTGATCCTGCAAGGCACTGAGCTTTAACATACACCCTATTTATCTGAACATCGCTGTCGCCAAGTTTTGACGTTTAATGTATTGTCCGCGATATTGTGCATTGAACCGCAACTGCCATCGAATTTAAAGGCACTGGCAAACTAAACTTTACATAAAAGTTATGTTCAATTCATCAAATAATAAATAACAGCCGGGTTGAGACAATGCAATTGTTCACATATCTTTATGAAGAGTAAATAGAAATCAGCACCCGTTTGAGTACAGCGATTTATAGTATTGTACGATACCTTCTATTTTTTAGTTATAACAATTCCCCGTTATTTGTTTCTCACTTAAGTGCTAACGACCTTTCGTTGTCCTATTACAAGGCACAAGTTGTGTTCAAACTGGTTTATTATCAGTTTTAATCAACCTTTTCATATTGTTTGTATTGTGCCGCGATTATATTGTACGATACCTGAACAAGAGCACCGCGAGATGGGGCAATATACGCCCGAAGGCTGTTCTATAAAATTATGTTGAAAAATAAAGGAGGAGTTAGTTGCACAAGAAATTGCTACCCGAAACTATCAAAGGGCAATAACTCCAGAATGAAAACTGATATGAGAGTTATCTCACTGATATGCACAACTACACATCAGTATCTATCATTCCTGAAAGTTTGAAGAAATTATGTTGAAAAATAAAGGAGGAGTTAGTTGCACAAGAACTTTGCTACCCGAATCTATCAATAACTCCAGAATGAAAAATGATATAAGAGTTATCTCACTGATATGCAAAACTACACATCAGTATCTATCATTCCTGAAAGTTTAAATAAATTATGTTGAAAAATAAAGGAGGAGTTAGTTGCACAAGAAATTTGCTACCCGAAACTATCAAAGGGCAATAACTCCAGAATGAAAAATGATATGAGAGTTATCTCACTGATATGCACAACTACACATCAGTATCTATCATTCCTGAAAGTTTGAAGAAATTATGTTGAAAAATAAAGGAGGAGTTAGTTGCACAAGAAATTGCTAACGGACGGACGGACGGACGGACAGATGGGCAGACGGACGGGTGGACGACATTCGCCATACCATAATACGTCCCTTCGGGCGTATAAAAATCAATACCCACAGTACACCATTATACTGCAAAATAGGTAGAAATACTTATATGACGTATATGCGGTGACGTCAAATTTATGCTTTCGTCACATTTATAACCTTGACCGATATCATTGTTATGGATTTGGGACAATACAAGACTTGGTAAGTGATTTTATCAACTTCATATATATACGAAACTTAAACAAGTTACAAAATAAAAATTAATTTGCAAAACAATAGCAATGACAAGGTTCTATATGATAAAAGTACAAAACGTTACTGATAGGCTATGTGTATGATTATTGTCCGAGACGAAATGTGGCGGACAATACATATTTCTTGCATCTATAAATTTTGCTGTAAAAACTGGACAAAATCTAAAACAAACAATTAAGAAATAATTTATAAATCGTAGAATATTGTTTTTACTCCGCAGTATTATAATTTTTATGTTATTATAATAGTAAAAAGTAGATCTATATATTTTTGCAGTGAAAAACTGTGATTTTAATTACCAAAGTGATTATTGTTTTATTTGTCACACATTTACTTAAGGATATATAGGAGGGAAATACACACCTGTGTTTGTGTGTGAAATATATATAAATATATATATTTATATATATATATATAAACCCTACAGTGGCGAGGTTACGTCACATTAGGTATCGAAGATTACACTCTTTGGTATCGAACAATACTTTAATATTTCAGATCAAAATTGTGAAATCTAGATCGGAAATATATAGGGACTACAGAAACGCCTAAAGGAACAAGATAATGAAGCATATTGTAACAGCCGGCCGGTTTAAGGGATTTTATGACATAAATAACGCCAGGATCCGGGATACTGATTTATATTATATATATATATATATACCATGCTATTGTAGTAGATCTTGTGATGAGGCAATAATAACACAGTGGTGACAATAGTGATGACAATGGTGACACAGTGGTGACAATGGTGACACAGTGGTGACGAGCGCTTGACGCGCTGTCTTATACATATTCTGGAGGGTATCATGTGACCCTAAGTGACCAATTGGAGAGGGCCGGCAAACACTTTAACCAGTAAAAGCTGGCTGTCACGTTTGGCCCGGCCGGGCATAGCCCGTCAGAAATCCTTTCTGCCGGTCCACTTCAAAGATCACTTCCAACGTCTAAAAGTGTACATATTCAACAACAACACATATCAGTAAAGTTACTAACCAAACATTTATGCATAGAAACATATACTCAAAGTATACCGAAGTTTCAATTATATTATTACCCGGAGAAAAGATCTGAACAGGAAGTTTCGGTCGAAAAAGTGTCAAGATTAGCTAAGACGCGAATTGTGACAGCAACACAAAAGCTTAATCAGAATATGAGAAACTGTGTAAGTCTGGGTGATAATTCTGTGCCTACATCTCCATTTGATCTTATATAACAGATTTTACTTCAATTACCATTGAATATTAAATATAAGGGCTTAGAACTATCAACTGAAAACCAGTGTTATGTAGACACAAAATTATGAAATGGTGCGTTATGACCAGGTCATAACAATATCTACGGAAGAACGAAAGTGAAGGAGGAGAAATTACGACGCACCAACACAGTTGCTGAAATCTGCTGAAAAGGCCAGTAGGCGGCAGAAAGTAAGACAGCAAGTGGAACTATGGCGTGAGATGAAAAAGAGATTGAAGGAAAATGCAAATCACTAAGACGAGACCATGACCACAGAGACGAGATCAATATCTGATTCAATTGAAAACAAGGAAACACTTGTAATCGCTATGCCATTTACGCGAAGAGCAGAATGTCCAAGGAGAAGACATTTAAATGAACTCTCAAATGCCAAGAAAACGATTGAATATTTAAAAAAAGTCTAACATTGAACTGGCTAGAAAGCTGAAGACCGAGCAACGTAAGAAACAGCGTGAACTGAAGCGTCTGCAGCGTTCTACAGGAACGCCGAGAAGTAAAGCCGAAATGTTGATGAATGAAGTGAGCCTGGCAAGTGTTCAGAAAGAAAAGATCAGGAAAGAACTTGTTTTTTGGTAACGTGGTTGCAGAACAACTCAGTGAAAAGAAAAAAGAGACCACAAACGGAACAATAAGCAGCATACATATGCTTGTAGCAGGGGAAATCATAAGAAAACACAGGGGGAATAAACATATGTCCTACAAGGTTGGCCTTAATAAGAACACGCTTTCAAATACACGTCACACTAAGCTAAGGTCGGCAACACTTCTGATCGCCAACCAAGACGAAAGTGCGAGAAGAAAATTGCTGAATTCCTTGAAAGAGATGACAATAGTCGGACACAGCCTGGAAAAGTCGACACTGTCAAGAGTAATGGTGAAGCGAAACAAGCCAGAGTTCTCACTGACTACCTACATAATCTACATCGCAAATTTTTATCAGAAAATCAAGAGTGTGAAGTATCATTTGAAACATTTTGCCGAGCCAGACCTAAAAACATTTTACTGTCGGCATTTATTTCCAAGACTTTGAGGAGAGAAGGCATATATGTATCAACAAATCCCGATACATTTGTGAAAATGTCTCTAGATATAGGTGTTGATGCAGATAAGCTAGAAGGTGATGTTAAAGTTTCACAATGGAAACGCATACAGGTCTAAGACAGAGGAAAAAAGAAGAACGTTATGCGAATCCAAGACATAAACATGACAAAAGAAGACTTTATTTCATACATTGAAAAACAGAGAGAAGATTTTAATGGCCATGTTGATAGAGTCAAAAAACAATATACTGAAATAAGAAATCTCAAGCATAATTTGCCGGCGAACCACGTGGTAATTCACATGGATCTTGCGGAAAATTATGCTTGCAGAAGTTCTGAGGAAATTCAGTCTGCTTATTTTAACCAGACAGGTGTTACTTTACACCCTGTAGTAGTATACTACAAAGATGCCGATGAGTTAAATCACAAAAGCTATTTAATCGTTTCAGATACTTTGGCACACAATGCTTGTTCTGTTCTTGCGTTTCTGGATGTTATTGTAACAGAAGTCAAACAAATAGTTCAAACAAATAGTTCCAAACACCCGGGTGTTTTTGACTGATAGTCCTACGTCTCAATACCGAAATAAGCAAATTTTTGATACCATTGCAAACCATAAAATTATGTACGGCTGCTCGGCTGTTTGGCACTATTTTGAGTCAAGTCACGGGATAGGGCCGTGTGATGGATTAGAAGGGACGGTTAAACGCATGGCTGATAATGCCATTAAAACAGGCAAAGTTATGGTCCAGGATGCGTCCGACTTTTTCCTGTGGGCCTCTGAAAAATCCAGTTTCACGAATGTCCAGTTCAAGTTTGTTTCTGATGAAAAAGTAGCACAAAAGGTAAGTGATGTTTCAGATACATCTACTATGTTGCGTCCGATTAAGGACGATAGGACAGTCTACTGTGTACGTTAGAGATACTAGTTGCTATTGTGTAAACTGCCTGACTGGCCAACGCTGCAACACATGGAGAAAGGAAAAACTCGAAAAGAAATATCAAGCTCCACTGAGAAGACAAACACTGGTAAGTCAAAAGTCAGTCCAAACCGAAAACGCATCTACTGTAATAGCAGCACTTCTGAAAGTTCATGTGAGCAAACAAGTCAAAGAATGAAGGGCATTGAAGTCAGTTGTTATGTTGCTGCTCTTTATTAGTCTGAATGGTATGTAGGTCAGGTAGTGGATATTGATGAGGACGAGAATGACGTAGAGGTGTCTTTCATGGAGAAGAAAAGCTTCTTCCAGTAGCCTAGGCATGAAGACAAAATATGGCTAAGCATTAATGACATTTTGTGTGTTGTTCAGGCACCAGTTGAAACGGGTAAGACGAAAAGAATGTTTCGTTTGGTCGAAGATGACCATGTAAAAATTCAATCCCTTCTTTCTTGTGACAGAAATAAGTGATTACATGTACAAAATGAATATGTGTTGTAAATATTGAACCAGCTAGTTACACGTCGTAAACGTGATATCAACGTTGAGGTAACGTTATGACGTAACGTACGTCATGACGTTTCGTCAACGTTAGTATGACGGTTGTTTACATACATTCATTCATAAATGATTGATTGATTGTTTAGATTTATGTATTGTTTGATACCTGGTTCCTTAAAGTTAAATGATGCAAGTTTGTCATAACATTTTAACGTATAAATATACCTTAGGACACTATTCTGTATTACATGAGAATCAATATGTTTGCATGGTTGTAGGTTTGAGATCAGCATTACTTGTTAGCTGTGTAATGTTCGCTACAATTACTACAGGAAGTATACCGATGCCTCTTTTGTTCAGGTAAAGCCAAATGTTCTTTATCATATGAGTTCAAGTTCCGCACATTGTGTATGACACATCTACTTTTGTTTATGCACATGAACTAACCCCTTGTTAGTTCTTGAGAATGGGGTAGGAGGGAATGTACTTTTATGAATATAAATTCGCACGATTCCTCAAAGAGAACAATTTATAATCTGTTAAGTTACTGCTATATGAAAGTAGAAGGGTGTGTTAGCTTGTATTTTCGACTCTAAGATTAGCACTCTCTATTAATTGCGTGTGGATTAACTTTTAAAACCTTTTACAAAATTGTTTGGAACTGGTGTATTGTCCGATACATTGTACATAGTCAAGTTATAAGTTATTTCATCTGAGCAAACTTCGTTTTAAAAATGTCCTAAATGTTTTATACATTAAAAATAAAATGATATATCGTACCCGGCAAACTTGAACTTTTTCGTTAGGGTTATTTTGAAGATATAGAAACTGGAAATAGATCATACTTGATTTTACCAGTATAAATCCCAATATTCAATTTCATACATCATTTCCAGGTACAGTCTTTTGTGTTAAATGTACATAAAGTCATAGATAGAGCTATCTTTTATTGAGTAGATATGTCGTTTTATCAATTACCTGTTTTACATTTGAATACAAATGAGCATGTATGGTTTATATCCGACATGACCATCTAAGTGTCGGACATTACAAGGTATAAAAATAGGTATCATTTCAGGTAATTTGCACCTTTTGGCAATTTTTAAGGGATCGGTTGATGTTAAAAAGATTTTTCCCTTTACTCTATGAAGTATTTGCTGTTTGATTTCTGTTAAATTAACCATTTTTGAAATGTTTGATTTATCTGATTTTTATATTGGCAATATCCCCAACCTTTTGAGAATGAGTGTCTAACGGACCGTATGAAATTCGGCCGATTTATTCGGAAAGCGCGGACCGAAGAATAGATCGAAATCTCCGGTTCCTAGGCATCACAGAGGGCTTCAAAGTGAAAGTATTCATTAGCCAATCAGAGACGAGATAACAAATAATTGCACTGCCGCTTCAATCCGTCGATTGAAAGTTGTGTTTGTTGAGAGATTCAAATTCATGAATATTTACAAATTCAAAGACAATCATGACGAATAAGAAGTATAGATCAATTGTACAACTTGTATATGAAAGGATCATATAGACCGTAGACATTGTCATACGGGATTAAAGAAATACGAGGTAAAAATGTATGAAATTGACTTGCTGACACAATCGGTTTTCGTGCATACAGCAGGTGACATCATAACACTACCCCAGACCCTGAAAGAATTGGTCCCCAATTCCAAAACTATAACATCTCGGACAAGGCCTATGAATATAAGAATAAGTTAATGCCTTTCACATGTACAAGTTAAACACAACGGTCCTAAAGAACCTATTTAAACATTTAGTTTAATCAGTTGAGCAACTGGTTTCTACAGTTGTAGATCTACAGTAAAATTATTTTTCCTCTAGATCTATGACCAATTATTTGTACAATAATCACATGCTGAAGAAATCAACATCTCATTCTTTCCTTTATAACATTTGTATACATAGTTAAAAAATTCATTACAAATATTTGACTAGACCAATACAAAATTTGTATCAATAGTTAATACCAAACATTATTGTGCATAATTATACCTTCAGACTATAATTTGAATATAGTCTTAAGTCATAGCTCTGCAAAAATCACAATACATGACTAGATTACCTGATACCATATCACATGAATAAATACAGTAAGTTCGCAAACATCTTATTCATGCAAATAGATCTAAATCTATTTCACAAATTATTTATGACACACAATAAATTCTGGGGTGCAACCCAGTGACAGTGGCATCTGAAAGTAAAATTTAATTAAGATAATTATAAGATAAAATATGCATGATCAATGTAGTACAGATTTATATTTATATGCATGTATCAATTTGTCAGATAATTCTAAGTTCTGAATTAATCACAAATGTGACAAATTCAAATCTGATCCTGTCTGATAATTCAAAACTTTACAAAAGGCCTTATAATAAAGTCTCAACTCTAGGTATTATAAAGAATCCATTATAAATTGCAGTTTTCTGACTACATGACTGTACAACAAAGACAAATTAATACGTTTACACCTACATTTGTAATACATAACCTATTTGAAATGACTATTCAATATGAATGAATTATTGAATTAGTTAGTAATGAAAATTTTCAATACTTCCATAAATCCACTTTTTAAAACAAAGTGAATTGAATTAAGTTTTACGGAGATACTTACAACCATTGTGAATGTTCAATTGTCCGAATGTAACACCATTAAACATTGTTTAATAATGACTTTAGAAGCAACAGCATTTCTCTACATAAAATAATTACTAATAGCACTTGCTATGTAATACTTGTATACATAATAATAATATGTACATCATGAAATGTTATACAATTTTTATCACAGGATTTTATCAAATGTTCACAAAGTTATTTATGAGTTCATACTGAAGATGCAGAATACACATTCTGTCCATAAATAAATTATAGTCCTATTCAGTTTATATTAAAGTAACTTTGTAATGTCAATTAATTGTTCATAAAATCACATGGTGATAATCTATTCAAATGAATTACTGTTCATTGAGAGTTTGTCAGTTAATATTTATATAATAATACTTAACAGTTAGTTCACTGTCCTACGGGTTATGGTTCCGCCATCAGGAATGGAGTAACAGTTTTCATATATAAACAGTTTCCATATAGCAGTTTTCATATAGAGCAGTTTTCAGGTTCACTGGATAGTGAAACTCTTCCATATATCAGTTTTCTGAGTACATAAATTAATAACATATGTACTTTGTATGTAAATATTATTATCAAATTGATATTAATTTATCTATTTTCATATCTCTGCATCCAGAATGTTTATCTCTGCATCCAGAATGTTATTTTCTTATATATATTTATACCTACTTTATACAAAAAATAAATAAAAAATCATAATGATATTTCTAACTTTCATACTTAAACTTTTTAATTATTGTAATCATTTCGTATTCTCCATCCTCAAAACTCACACACCTCCTTTCTTCCTTCTCTCTTATCAGTAATCTTCCTACTCTTCCTTTTCTCAACTTCCTCCAACACATTCTCCCATTCCCGATCTTCTTCCTCCATACTCCCTTCTTCCATATTCAACATTTCTAGCTCTTTCCTCTTCTGTTCTCTCATCTTTCTCTCCTTCTCTTTTCCCTCGTCCTCCTGCACACTCATAATTTCTTCACCCTTCTTCTCCTCTCTTCATTTTCTTCTCCTCTGTCTTTTTCTCGACCTGACCTTTTTTCTTTGTACCACCTTCTTTCTCTCTTCCTCTTTCTTCTTCTCTTCCATCTTCTTTCCCTCTTCTAATTTCTTTCTCTCCTCGTTTCTTTTCTTCTCCTCCCTTTTCTTTCTCTCTTCCAACTTTTTCTTCTCCTCATTTTTCTTTTTCTTTTCAATCTTCTTTCTGTTATCCTGTTTCTTCTTCTCCTCATCTATCTTCTTCTCTTCCAACTTTTTCTTCTCCTCAGCTCTCTTTTCTCTTCCATCTTTCTCTCTTCCAACTTCTTTCTCTCTTCCTCTTTCTTATCTTCCATCTTCTTTCTCTCTTCTTCTAACTTCTTTCTCTCCTCCTCTTTCTTCTTCTCTTCAACCCTCTTTCTTTCTTCTTCCAACTTCTTTCTTTCATCCTCTTTCTTCTTCTCTTCCACCATCTTTCTTCTTACAACTTCTTTATCTCTTCCTCTTTCTTCTTTCTCCCATCCATCTTCCTCTTTCTCTCTTCTTCCTCTATTTGATCTATAGCATACAAATTAATGTCTCTCAAATAATTTTCCTCTTGAAACTTTTAAAAACTATTCTCTCCCTCGCTCTCACTATCACTCTCGCTCGCACTATCACTATCACTCTCACTCAACTCTAAATCTTTCCTCACTACCTTTACACTTCTACCCACATATAACCCTCTCTCTGCCCTCCTCATAAAATTTTCTAAATCCTTCTCCGCTTTCTCTCCCTTTGCTTCCGTGTTGTGGTTAAAAAATAAAAATCTTTCCTCATGGCTCTGCATTGGTGGGGGTTGACATTTCGTCTAAAGATTTTCTTGCAGATCATGCACTTAAAAGAGACACCGGGGTGTTGTTCCTTGAGGTCAGCAATACACGCTCTTTTCCATTCAAAGGATTAATCCCCACAGAGACCACATTGGAAAAGCTGAAGTGAGACAAATAAATTTGTCTTACTAATCTATATCAACAATTTTATATTTACCGGTACTTTTGGTAAGTAAAAAATACACCTAAAATTCTAATATACATTTTTTTTAAAAATATCTGTTTTACAGCAATTATGAAAGTAAACTTCCCTAGTACACAATGATAACAAAAACCACGATTGTTTTTCACCACCAGTATATTTTTTCAGTTTATCATGATGAACTATTTTTGGTTTTGTTTGAGCCGTAACCTTTATACGGTACAATACATCATTAATTTTCTTTATAATTTTGCATGGACCTTTCCAAGGTCTTTGAAATTTAGGATTTAACCCTCTCTTCCTTTGTGGATAATAATACCACACAGCATCACCCTCTTTAAAAGAATTTAGAGTTCAATTTGTATAGTAATTTGTTTTCATATTATCTACAGCAATATCCATATTTTGTCTAGCTAAATCACAATTTTCATTTACTTGGTTTTCAGGATAACCAAAAATCATTTCAACCGGTAACCTAATTCCCCGGCCGATGTGTAATCTAGACGGTTTAAACCCTGTTGATGCCTGGACAGAAGTTCTGTATGCAATCATGACCAGGTCAACATGTTCATCCTAGTCCTTTTGATTATCAGACACATATGGAGTAAGCATTTTTATAATTGTATGATTCTCTATGAATCCATTGCTTTAAGAACGAAAACTTGAAGATCTTGTCTTTTCAATACCTAACAATTTACATAACTCTTGAAATAATTGCGATTCAAAGGTCTTTCCTTGATCTGTATGACAAATCAGTGAACAACCCCAGTGACTAATATATCTGTTTACCAAAACTTTAGCAACTGTAGAAACTTCTAAATTTTCTATACTATAACATTTAGTCCATTTGGTGAACAAATTTCCAACTACCATCATATACTTATTTCCCTTATTCATTTTCACGAATGGACACATAAAATCAATTGCTATCCGCTCATTCGGAGCGCCAACCTTATACATTTGCAAAGGAGCCTTTGACTTCCATCTTCCTCCTAGTGTATGTTTGTTTTGTCTTTGTGCGTCTCTTGTTGTTTTTGCCACTTATGTACATTTGCTGTTTCCATGTGTTGCTGTTTAGTCGAGTGTTCGTTCTGTATGTGGTGTTTCCTGCACGACTCATTTTTGTACTTT
Source organism: Azorinus chamasolen (assembly GCA_963576725.1). Taxonomy (NCBI): domain Eukaryota; kingdom Metazoa; phylum Mollusca; class Bivalvia; order Cardiida; family Solecurtidae; genus Azorinus; species Azorinus chamasolen. The sequence continues at coordinate 65,171,091 of OY755239.1, read as the reverse complement.
TCCTAAGCGTACCTTTACGACTATTGCACATATCACATCTCTTTACCCAGAGCTCAACATCTTTACTTAATTTAAACCAAAAATATATATCTCGTACCCTCTGAAGAGTTTTCTTAACACCTAAATGAGCTTCTGATTTACCATCACGTAATTGTTTCAACACTAACCCTCTGTGAGATTTTGGAATTACTAACAACAACTTGTATGAACTACCATCTTCAGATTCCCATTTGTAAAGCTTATCATTTTTCAAAACCATTGAATCAATACTCGCCCAGTAATACTTTACTTCTGGATCATTTTTCGACACATCTTGCCAACTCAACTTTTCACCTTCAGAAATCATGTCCTTTATGACTTTAAGATCATTATCTCTATCCTGAATTTCTAAAACATCTAGGTCATCTAAACTAACACTTTGACTATCAGTCTGAGAAGAAACACAATCACCTCTACTAGTACTTGGTGTATCTGATGCACATATATGTATGAACTGATCTGATTCTTGACTGTTACTTATAATGGGATAAGAATTTGATTCACCTTTTCTTATCATGTTACGGCCATCAGATTTACATTCTGAATTGACCCCCGTAATAACATGACCTGTAATATCAACCTCTTTATCCTTTTGAACCATTTCTGTCAAACAGGTAACTTTCTTCAGACCACCTAAGCTCGCAAATATGAGTACAACTAATATTGCTACATTTTCAGACATCAAGATCAATAAAACTACTAGAATAAGGGAAGTAATTGTGTCTATACCCCAATTACACTTATCGGCCTTATTGCTTTCATTTACATGCACTCGTTCCAACTCTGAAGTAAGTATACTACCTACAACCAACTCATCTTCCTCCTTTGATTCAACTCTGTCACAGTACTTACAATTTATTTCTATACATGGACGCCTTGAAAGTGCATCAGCATTAGAATGAAGTAAACCTGCTCTATGTGGTTTTGTAAAATCATATTCATTTAGAAATGTTAACCATCTTGCTAATTGACCCTCTACATTTTTGAAGTTTAGTAACCATGTCAAACTAGAATGATCACTACGAACTGTTTTTTTCCTACCATAGACATAATGATGAAAATGTTTCATTGCATTAACAATGGCCAATAGCTCTCTCCGTGTTACACAATATTTTCTCTTAGTTCTCGTGAAACATTTGCTACACTAATCAATAACATTTTCTTTACCATTTTGCACTGGAGAAAGAACTGCTCCCTGTGCTGAGAGACTTGCATCAAAATCTAAGATAAAGTGATCAGTTTCAGTAACCCTTTATTCCGCAATTTGCCTTTCTATGCATTTTCAAACAGAGTCAACCCTGATCAGACGTCTCCAGTATAAGGCATTTGATCAGGGTCGGCTGTGTTTGTTTATGAAATAATATACATATGATTCTAGATCTTCCACCATATCCGAATTATCTGTATTTATGTGTTTTTTTTTTCATAAAAGTTAAAGTGAATAAAGGTTTAATAAATGGTGCATATGCAGTTACTTTCATATTTTTAGGTGGTGGTCCTGCAAGCAAACAGCTCAGTCTGTTGACTGAAGCTGTCATGGATGTTGTCGGGAAAGAGCCTGTATCAGTGGCTGGAGCTGTAGGGATACTATTTGATTCCACAATGGTATCCCTACAGAACACTACCTGTACTAGTCTGTCGTGAGTAAATTATGTTGACTATATGAACAGTTTGAAGAAGAAAAATATTAAATCAACATAATAATTAAATTTTACAGTTTATTCAATAAATTTCAAGTCATGTATGAAAATACTTCCTTATTGCCCCATGGACACATTTTATTTTATTTATAATGTTAATGAAAATAGGGATGATTGACGAGGGCAGACACTGTAGAGAATAAATTAAGATCTGCAAACAGAGCAGACCATGATAGGACGGTGGCATCTGACCTAGGACTGCACTGTTTTCAATGGTGCCAACAGGCGACACTGGCGCCGAAAGAGTTAATGCTACGTTTGGGTAGATTCATTCAAAGAGGTTGGCTCTAAAATTAGCCTATGAGGTAATGGGTTAAAGGATGATTTAGATCTGATACTACAGTTCCTATTATGGGCATGTGTTCATATGCTACTTTAAAATTAACCTCAGTGATGTCATCAAAAAGCGACTCTACCGGTCAAGTCATGACAAACAATGGAAACTAATAACTTTCAAAATACTGGACTGAACTTGAATATATGCCAATATGGCATATCAGAAATAGGTATTGGCTATATAATCTCTGTATCGCAATCCAGTCTGGAACTGCACATGCTGCTCACCATGATTAATGTTGTTATGTGCAATGTTTATACCTCCTGGTAATGGTATTGTCTTGCCTTGCAAAGGTTCTGCAGAACACCACAGGACAGTATTACCCTGTAAATATGTAAGACTCAAATCGAGGGCCGGTCCCAGATCGAGGACCGATTCGAATATCGTGGGCCGATCCAAAATCGTTGGCCGTTTGCTCCCAACTCGTGGGCCGATTTATAACCCACAAAAACACATCCTACCTGACAAAATACACAGATCACAGATTTGATACAGATCTAAATGACCTCGGCAAAGTAAAAACGTTCCGTGGTCATTAAAACTGCCAAATAGATCTAAAATTGTATCTATCTAAACTGGCGGAGTTAAAGAAAATAAAAGTCCAAATAATGGTGGCGCGAAATGATACGACGTCGAAACGGACGACGGTGTGAGTAAATTTATGACGTCATATTTTTTCAACCGTAGATGTTGGAGTAAAACTAGATCTAGTTCAGAACCGGACTCGGAGACAACTGATGTCAAAAGATCCGAACCCCCAATTGGTTCCGGAAAAAGATGGATTTTATAACAGAATTTGCATGAGTGAAGGCTTAAACTCCAATGTGGGGGCTAAAGCGCCTTTCAAGATTTCAGAAAACATGACACGATTTTGGATCGGCCCACGATTTTCAAATCGGCCCTCGAATAGGGACCGACCCACGATTTGAGTCTTACAAAATATATTTCATGTAACAGGATAAATTAGTTGCGACATGTCAAGGTCAGATGTCAAATATATAGGTCATATCACTGTTTTTAATATTGGTCATAACTTTTCAAAGAGTACAGATAGAGACTTGAAATTTTGATATGCATGTGTCTCTCATGAAGCTGCACAGTTTTTATTTATTTACATTTTTTTTTTTGGGGGGGGGGGCATGTCAAGGTCATCTTTCAAGGCCATAAGTCAAATATATCGGTTAAATCACATACTTTAACCAATAGAAAGAGATACCTGATATTTGGCATGCATGTGTATGCCATGAAGCTGCACATTTTGAGGGGTGATATGCCAAAGTCAAAGTAATCATTCTGGGTCAAAGGTCAAATGGAGCAGGGGCAAAGTGATTCACAAACACATATTGTTGTTATTTAGGACTGATACATGAGTATTTCGCGTCACAAACTCCTTAAATGTTTTCAGTTTCGGCGCGATGGTACTTTGAAATTTTTCGCAATAGGTGGGGGAGGGGTGACCTTGACTATTAGTATAAAAAATTCATCTGATATGTTGTTAACATACATGTCGTAGACTGATAACAGCATACTTAGCCACTTGTGGTATTTATGTCACCCCTTCCCAGAAGGGAGCCATATTGTTTCGGTATTAATTCTACTTAATATTCTACTATTATCGTTCTTCTTGTTCTTCTCATACGAAAACAAGTGTGATCTAGATAATACATCATGATATGTATCTCATCAGGATCCAAACAGTTTGTCTGATTCAAATTTGACAATTGACGAAAACCAGATTGTAAGAAATTTAAAAGACTATTTTTCGGAAAATGCTGATTAGTCTTCAGACTTTTTGAACAGTATGTACGTTGCAAACAAATACTGTACTGATTATTAAAAAGTTATGGCACAGTGTACTTGTAATTGCCTAATGAACTACATAGATAGATATGTATTCCTTTCCAGCTTTCTTATCATGTGCTTAATTAGGTCAGTGGTCTACTCCTTAACCAGTGGCTGTTTAGCATACATGTATTGCTAGAATGTATCTATTATAATTTTTTCAAATAGAAATGAAAAGAAAACTCACAGACAAACTTTTGCTGGAGCCAGTCTGATTTCGCCTCTTAATATCCCCCACCTCGCCTTCATCTGGCCTATCCCTCTTTCCACTTTGCATATTGTTGTTTTGTGTGATCTAAAATTGGCAAATGTTTGCTTGTTAATAAATTGTTATACAGATGGGCTTTACAAATATCCACAGTATATTCTATATGATAAGTAACACAATAAAGAACATTCATTTTGCTGTAATTCTAAGAACTTTTTATTCCAATTAATTTGTATGAAAGTGTCGGATCATTTGTATCAACTCCACTGCATCCATTATTAGATATACAGTATATTTGTGGCCCTTTTTTAGCTCACTAGCTCACAGAGTGCTCAGGGTGAGTTTTTGTGATCGCCAGATGTCCGTCATCCGTCGGCTTGTGTCATGCTTCGTTCGTTGTCAACAATTTGAACCATTAAAAATCTCTGCATTTACAGTGTTCTCAGCTTTCATATTTGTCAAATAGCATCATGTTCAGGTCCTCTACAAAAGTTATATAAATTATGCCCATGGGGTTAAAATGGACCCGCACCAGGAGTGCCTTGTTTTCTATAGAAACATATACATGTAGTAAAAATTTGAAAATGATTTCATATTTGGTATATAGCATCGTGTTCAGGTCCTCTACAAAATTATATAAATTATGCCTCTGAGGTCAAAATTGGCCCCGCCCCAGGGGCTGCAAGTTTTCAATAGAAACATATAAAGAAAGCTTTGAAAATATTCTCTGAAGAAACTGAAATGTTCTCAGCTTTCATATTTGGTAAATAGCATCAACTTCAGGTATTCTAAAAAACTTATAAAAGTTATGCTTCTAGGGTCAATATTGGCCCAATCCCAGAGGTGGCCAGTTTTTTTTTTTATAGCAGACTGCTGTTTCCAGCTTTCTTGTCATGTGCTTAATTAGGTCAGTGGTCTACTCCTTAACCTGTGGCTATTTAGCATACATGTATTGCTAGAGTGTATTGCTTGATTGTATCAAATTGCTCATCAATCTGTAGTAGGTTTTGGAGTTTTTGCCTTGTTAACACTTTCCCTGTTCTGTATCCATGTAAGAAATAATGGCATCATGGATATTCATTAGCTCATTTATTATATTATGATTTTTTCCAGGGAATTTTTTACTTTGACAAAAAGTGTAAAATGAAATCTATATCATGTCAAAAGCAAACAGAGTAGACCCTGATCAGAAGGCTCTTAAAAGAGCCGTCTGATCTAGATCTACTCTGTTTGCAAATGTGTATGAGGGAAAGGGTTAAGTCAATAAGTTGTTATAATTCTGAAAATATGTTCTTTGGATTTGTTCAGGGTTGCCACAAACCAGAGGAAACAAAATTCCCTGACAATTCCCTGACATTTCCCTGACATAATTTCAAATTTCCCTGACACATTTCATCGCGAAATTTGGATCTTTCTGTCATAATTTCTGTAATACATAACATATTTTTAAAATATATAACATTCATTCTCATGTTTTCAAAATTCCCTGACAATTCCCTGACATTTGCCTATATTTTCAAAATTCCCTGACAGTTGTCAAAATTCCCTGACAATTCCCTGACCTTGAAAAAAATTAAATTTCCCTGACTTTTCCCTGACGCGTGGCAACCCTGTTGTTAATATGCCAGATTTAGGACCGATATTTTTCTAGAATTATTCAAATGATTATTCTCTTTGATTTTATGGCTGAATGCATGTAACAAAAATGTGACGTGTATTTTGACATGATAATCTTTGACAAAGGCCCTTAGTGGTCGAAATATTAGATCAGAGCAGTTTAAGTATTTATGTATTATATTAATTCCCTATTTGGAATATTTACTTCATTATAAATTGTGTAATTGATGATTTTCCTGAAATAATAAAAAAGAAACATACATATTTTGTTTTCATTTGTTATTCTGAAAAAAAAGCTTCAGACTACAATTTACTGGAAATTATAGCATTTCTTGATTATGCTGAAAAATAAAATTTTATTAAGGTGTAACAATATTTGCTTTGTTATTTGTACCATGTTTAGATTGTCTGTTTACCAATCAAGGTCTGTATAATATACAGGGTGCAGATGTCTGTTTACCAATCAAGGTCTGTATAATATACAGGGTGCAGATGCTATTAATTGTGAGTTAGCAGCCATTTTTTACCAGTTTGGTAATTATGTTCAGTTCTTAAACTGGATAATAATGAACCTAATTTACCAAAAAGGTCATATGTATACAACAGAAACGGTAACATGACTTCTGATATCTCATATCTAGTATATATATTACATGTATTACCTATTGTAAGCCTGTTGAGATCCTGGCTGTGGATGTAAAAATGGAGTAAGCAGCCATCTTTTACAAGGGTAGCCACTATCCCCTAACAGGTAATGGTTCCCTTGACCCAGTGTATCACCTTCCATAAGTGCCCAGAGTCCACTTTCTCTCAAAACTCTACTGTCATGGGTGGAGCCAGGCCAACGGGCTACTTAATCTCTAATGACGTCATGACTGTCAAATACTATCTGTGAAATAAAGTGGACAATTCATTGGTTCATCTACATTCACATGTATATATTATGAATTAAGTAAGTTTGGAAGATGATTTATCTCCATCCATATGTATATAACTATGTATATAAGTGTTTTGATTTACACCGCATATAAAGATATATTTAACCAATGGCTTCGCTTAATTTGAAAAACATAACAGTCTTACACCAGTAATTAAGATAAGAAGATTTTAATACAAACGTTTCTGACATTGTGTTCGAATTAAGGAATTAAAATGTAGATATTCATTAATCTATTCGGTTTTTTTTCTCTTTGGCAGACTGTGTAAAAATATTAACAAGAGTACCGCATACGGTATATAATACGCCCACTTGCAAACTTTCTCTGATTCAACATGCCTTATAAGTGTTGACATTTTCTAACCTGTGCTTCAGACCTTGATTTCCATATTACGGTGATACTATTTTTTTTTAAAAAATGAAGTGAATATCTTATTAAATAAAAAAGTTACAGCTAATCCTCATTTTTGCAAATTTTTGTAAAGTGCAACGGCCATAACTCTGTAAAGACAAACTAAATGAACCTCAAAATAAACTCAGCTTAAAATTTTGTTGCTTAAAACATTTGTGTTAAGTTTAATTTATATCATTTTAATAGTTTTCCCAGAAAACAACAGACAAACTAAAAGTTGACCAACTAACAAAGCAACGAACACACGAAGTTCAAGGACCATAACTTTAGAATAAAATGACATATCAAAACCCCCGCAATATATGTGAAAAATCACATTAAGGTTTAACCATATAAAAAAATTAAAGTAAATATAATTTCAAATGAAAAAGTTATGGCCATCTTCAAAACATTATTTGCATAGATTTGCATTAATTTTTAAGGACAAGGGCCATAACTCTGAAACAAAAAATCAAATGATTCTCAGAATCAATTCACTTTCAGATCTTGATGCATTTAACATTTGTGTGAAGTTTCATTAGTATCTCTCAAATAGTTTTCCCAGAAAACTACGGACAAACTATTTGCATATTTTTTAAGGACAAGGGCCATAACTCTGAAACGAAAAATCAAATGAACCTCAGAATCAAGTCAGCTTCAGATCTTGATGCATTAAACATTTGTGTGAAGTTTCATTAATATCTCTCAAATAGTTTTCCTAGAAAACAGCGGACAAACTATTTGCATGTATTTGCATTATTTTTTAAGTAAAAGGACCATAACTCCGAAACGACAAATCAAATGAACCTCAGAATCGATTCAGCTTCAGACCTTGATGTATTAAACATTTGTGTGAAGTTTCATTAATATCTCTCAAACAGTTTTTCAAAGGAAACAGCGGACAAACTATTTGCATATATTTTAAGGACAAGGGCCATAACTCTGAAATGAAAAATCAAATGAACCTCAGAATCAACTCAGCTTCAGGTCTTGATGCATTAAACATTTGTGTGAAGTTTCATTAATATCTCTCAAATAGTTTTCCCAGAAAACAGCGGACAAACTATTTGCATGTATTTGCATTATTTTTTAAGTAAAAGGGCCATGACTCCGAAACGAAAATTCAAATAAACCCTAAAATCGACTCAGCTTCAGATCTTGATGCATTAAACATTTGTGTGAAGTTTCATTAATATCTCTCAAATAGTTTTCCCAGAAAACAGCTCAAATAGTTTTCCCAGAAAACAGCGGACAAACAAAACAAAATGCATGTATTTGCATTATTTGTTAAGTAAAAGGGCCATAACTCCGAAACGACAAATCAAATGAACCTCAGAATCGACTCAGCTTCAGATCTTGATGCATTAAACATTTGTGTGAAGTTTCATTAATATCTCTCAAATAGTTTTCCCAGAAAACAGCGGACAAACTATTTGCATATTTTTTAGGACAAGGGCCATAACTCCAAAACGACAAATCAAATGAACCTCAGAATCAACTCAGCTTTAGATTTTGATGCATTAAACATTTGTGTGAAGTTTCATTAATATCTCTCAAATAGTTTTCCCAGAAAACTGCGGACAAACTATTTGCATGTATTTGCATTATTTTTTAAGTAAAAGGACCATAACTCCGAAACGACAAATCAAATGAACCGCAGAATCGATTCAGCTTCAGATCTTGATGCATTAAACATTTGTGTGAAGTTTCATTAATATCTCTCACATAGTTTTCCCAGAAAACAGCGGACAAACTATTTGCATATTTTAAAGGATAAGGGCCATAACTCTGAAACGAAAAATCAAATGAACCTCAGAATCAACTCAGCTTCAGATCTTGATGCATAAAACATTTGTGTGAAGTTTCATTAATATCTGTCAAATAGTTTTCCCACAAAACAGCAGACAAACAAAATGTTGACGGACGAAGAACGAACGAACAAACGAACGGACGGACGGACAGGGCCACGACAATATACGACCACCTTTATTATGTGGGCGTATAAAAACTAATTTACTGAACATATGTAATTTTTTATCAAAAATCATTTTTTATTTATTTACCTGCGTATTTATGGAATGATAGCCAAGTCTGTTCACATATGCAGGTTCATCGTCGGCTGGGCTCTGAATTTGTACATGTGTACAATCGATCAATCCAAATAGATGGGGAAATTGGGCAATGCCATGGAATTCTTCCTTTTGTTGTTGTAACAAGTGGGGATCAGTTGGAAACTTTATGAATCTTGATACAATCATGGGATCTGACAGAGCATTGATTACTTTGGACATTGTCCTTGATGCTGATGGCAGTGAAATGTTATGTAAATCTGAATCATTTAACTGAATTTGTCCAGATGCCAAATAGCGCAAAGTAATTAGAATTTTCTCAATGCTTGATAAACTGTGATTTCTTTTAGTCTTTGGTTCAACTCAGCATCAAGGAACAACAGACCATCGCGATCCAACCTGTGTCGCTCTATCAGATCTAAATTTGACATGTCGTTAATAATATCTCTTCTTTCTTGGAAATGTCGTCTCGCCATTATTATCTAAAACAAAGGCACACATATATATATTTATATATATTAATGTATTTATTGCACTTGGACTTTACTGAAATATTATATCAATTTATGTATTCATGGTGCAGTTTATTATATTTAAGTAGGCAGCTGCTTGATATCAAACATTAATTTGGGGAAAAATAGAATAAGATAATACAATAGAATGTAAAGATTCGATTTAGTTCATGGTTACCTACTGCATTTGTATACATGTATCTGAATCTTCATTATATACAACATGGGTTAGTTAAAAATACAAATGGTTGGGAGAGGGAGGGGGGCAGAATCTAAAAGCTTCACTATTTCTCTAGAACCAGCTTCTTTAAAATGCAATAGAACTTACATTAGCATATACTGTCTACCATTCAGACTAAAAACAAAGTAATGAAACCATTTGCATTCAAAGAATTGTTCGGATGTTAGTGTGATATGAGAACAGACAAGAGTTTGGGAGATGCATGCCCGATTTGTATTCATGAATTTTATGCAGCAAATCATCACTAATCGATATTTCCGTAGGTCATAATTATGTCCCGCAAAAACCCGCATATTTATGTGGCGTATAGTACACAGTTTTATTGTGCCATGCATCGGATGTTGCTTCGACAATGCAGCTCGAAATTTCGAAACGCCGACGATTTGAAGTCTAGTTATATGCGGACAAACGTTTGATAAATAAAATGAATAAATTATTTCGTTTTGTTATGTCTATGTTAATTCTGAAGGGCGGTGATCCCCCGACAGCAAAAATTGCAACACAAAAAGAAAAAATTGCAGACTCGGTTTTATTGAGTCTGTTCATGAGCAGTAATTGAATGTGCAACACTGCTCACGCCCACTAGCACCGGCTTAAGCGGTATTCAATTTTCAGAACAAGAAGTACTGAAAGGATCAGAAGGTATAACAACACTGAGAATGAAGTACGGGGCGACGTTTTACGGCCGCCACACAAGCACTTAACACCTGCCGTTGTGAAGATTATAAATTCTGAAGGGCCTCTCTTTGCGTGTTGATGGGTTCTACACTACCGGCTGTAGTACCAAAAAGTGGGTGGGGCAATCGTCGCTGACAATTATTATTCAGTTATTCGATAGGATGGTACACTGTAAACATGTAAAACTGAAAGCTATTGATATTATAAGTATTTTAAATAACTAATTACCACCATATCCAGTCCTCAATATCCAATGTAGTGTCCAAGTTTTTAGAAACTTCTCCGCACAAGTATTAGGTTGTCTTCGTGGAAAACGATCACAATCGCGTACAGTTTGGCTATTTTATATCAATCGTCACTGACAAACTACGAATTTTAACATTGAAGCGAACAGACGACAGCCATTTATTTTTTTTCCTTAAATTTCCCTTTAAAATTAAGGGAAAGTTTAGTTTTCCTTAACTTTTAAGGAAAAAACGACCAGTTTAAGAAGAAATGTCTAAGGTTAAGGTGATTTATGAATACAACCTAAGAATCTTCTTAATTTTGATAGGAAAATTTGAGCAAAAAATTTGAAACTAAGGAATTTTTTTTCCTTAGGAGCTTTATGAATACGGGCCCTTGTCTTATCAATATCTAGCAATGAACAGAGTTGACAGAAAATACCCGAAAAGACTCGAAGTTTGTACCCTGATCAGTGCACACCTGAAGTGGAGTTCTGAATCTTAAAATGAAGTTGGTCACAAATACATCTGCCAGTCTTTGCCTATTGATTTGGAATAGCAATTGCCTCTGTCCAGTTTGTGAAGCAGTCCATCATTACCAGCACATATATATTGCCATTGTCTGTCACTGGCAGAGGTCCTAGTATGTTCAGAGCTGTTCTTTCCATGGGCTCTCCAACGACATACTGTCCTGGTGGAGCTCGATTACTTTCTCTTGAAAGTTTTTGTGCAGTGCACTTGTCACACTGACGGCAGTAACTCTTCACATCATTGGATATTCCAGGCCAGTAGAATGTTTGACGTACTTTGTCCAACATTTTATCACATCCAAGAAGACCTGCACATGGGATATCATGAAAGTAATGGAGGACTTCAGTTCTCTTGGAGGTTGGGGTAACAAGCTGCAAAAGTGTTTCATCAGTACTCGGTATTTACGGTAAAACAGACCAGCATGCAGCTCGAGGCAGTCCCATTGCCTCCACAGGTTCTTCAAAGATGTTTTTTCCTGAAGAAGAGACCTTTGACCATTCAGGTCTCGGGCTTTCTGCAACAAGTGCTTCAAAAATAGGAGCAATATTTGCAGCAAGAGCTTGCTGCCGAACAACATATGAAAGAGTCCATCCGTCTAAAATCTGTTGATTGTCCGTTAAGATTTTCTTTGCTTCTGCTTTTGCTTGGTCTCGTATAACAGCTCTAATAGGTTTATTCAAGACTTCCGGCGCATTGTTATACTTTTCATCGTCTACATCCTGTGTTTGCAGTTCCTGTTGTCTGAGACAAACTTTGCATGGTTTTCGTGAAAGGGCGTCAACATTTGTATGCTTAGAGTCACGTCTTTGCACCACAACCAGATTAAAGGTGCTCAGTTTTTGGAGCCATCTTGCAGTTTGTACTTTGGGGGTCTTAAGATTTCAACTGACTGCAGCATTGTTCGTTCTTAGAAGGATCTCTTGACCGTAAAGGTAAATATGGAACTTCTTTAATGCAGTCACCACTACAAGAAATTCTTTTCTTGTTATGCAATAGGTCTGTTCATGCTTGTTCATTGTTTTTCTCATGTAGGCTATCACACAATCCTGTCAATCTTGCTCTTGTGACAGTACTGCACCCACAGCTTTGCCGCTTGCAGATGTGTCTAGTATGAAACGACACCCGTCTTTGGATAAGCGACAAATGGAGCAACTGTCAGTGCCTCCTTTAACCTGTCGAATGCTTTTTGGCATTCAGGGTCCAAACAAACTTGGCATTTTTTTCACTGAGCTTATGTAATGGTCGTGCTATATCTGCAAAACCCTTTACAAATTTGCTGTAATCAGAAGCTAATTAAATGAAGCTTCTGACTTGTTTGGTATTTTTTGGAACTGGCCAATCTTTCACAGCAAATAGTTTGGTCTCATCTGTCTGTACATGTATTCCTTTTTCAGAAACTGTGTGACCAAGAACATTGACGGATTTCTGAAAGAACACACACTTTGATGGTTTGAATTTTAGATGGTACTCTAATAGACGTTTGAAGACATTCTCCAACCTTTGTAAACATTGGTAAACACTTTGGCCTGGTGTAATGATGTCATCCATGTATAGAAAAGACTCCTTCCACTGAATTCCCCGCATCGCATCCTCCATAAGCCTTTGAAATGTTGATGGTGCATTTACTAAACCAAAAGGAAGCGCATTTCAAGTGATACAGTCTTGTAAAACTGCTGAAGTGCTAGAATTTCCTGTGCGTTACTGTCTAAAGATGGATAAATTTCTTTGACATTAACCTTAAATCATCTCCAAAAGATGCAATTTGCTCGTCAGGTAATCGTCGATGAGACTGTAATCATGATAACCAACGGGTATGTTGCCTTGTACTTCCAAACCTTTGTTCCAATTTTGTTACCAACGATCTGTAATCACATGTGCTGGTAAACTTGAATAGAATACACGTGATTGACCCTTTAAACATGCAGCAAGCGTCAATGCACGTTCTCTTTCTGTCCATTTACCCAAATCAGAGCAATTTTCAAAGCGTGAAATATATTGGTCCCGATCATCGACCCATTGAATGTATGTGATTTTATAGTGAGGGAACGCACCTGCCTCGGTCATCTGTGTATAGTATTGTACATGCGATCTGCATGTAGTTTGTGAGCTGACTGATTCGCATCATCCTTACGGATACGAGGATTGTTCGAAAATATTCGGGATAAGTGCCGTTATTTTTTATTTGTTAATATTTTTCTATGAAATTTGCATAAATGATAGCTGCGACTGTATCGTATTGATTTATTGCCTAAATTAAACGTAGGAACAATAAACATGTGGTATATTGTCACCATAGCGACGTCAATTCGACGTAAGCGGGGCACCTTGGTATACTCAATAAAGGTATGTCTTTATATAGGTCTGAAATACTTCGATTTTTCATGAAATATTCCCCAGCGTACTTTATACACTTCTGGTGCCTATTTATCCAAGAAGTGAAACAATTTTTGAAGTCTTCTGATGGCAGTTTTACGAATGCACTCTCTGACAAAATTTGGCAGGTCATAGACGTCGTCGAAACGACAGCCTTGCAAGTCATGCTTGATTGTCGGAAATAACAAAAAATCGCACGGTGAAAGGTCTGGGGAGTCTGGCCGGTGTGAAGTTATGTAAATTCCTCTCTCAGCAAGTACTTCCTTTGTTGCAGATGCAGCAAGGGGCGTTGCGTTGTCATGATGCAGATAGAATTTGCCGTCATTTTCTGGTCGCTTCTTCCTCACAGCCTTTTTTATACGCCCGAAGGGACGTATTATGGTATGGCGCATGTCTGTCCGTCTGTCCGTCCGTCCGTTAGCAATTTCTTGTGCAACTAACTCCTCCTTTATTTTTGAATATAATTTCTTCAAACTTTCAGGAATGATAGATACTGATGTGTAGTTGTGCATATCAGTAAGATAACTCTCATATCATTTTTCATTCTGGGGTTATTGCCCTTTGATAGTTTCGGGTAGCAATTTCTTGTGCAACTAACTCCTCCTTTATTTTTCAACATAATTTCTTCAAACTTTCAGGAATGATAGATACTGATGTGTAGTTGTGCATATCAGTGAGATAACTCTCATATCATTTTTCATTCTGGAGTTATTGCCCTTTGATAGTTTCGGGTAGCAATTTCTTGTGCAACTAACTCCTCCTTTATTTTTGAACATAGTTTCTTCAAACGTTCAGGAATGATAGATACTGATGTGTAGTTGTGCATATCAGTGAGATAACTCTCATATCATTTTTCATTCTGGAGTTATTGCCCTTTGATAGTTTCGGGTAGCAATTTCCTGTGCAACTAACTCCTCCTTTACTTTTCAACATAATTTCTTCAAACTTTCAGGAATGATAGATATTGATGTGTAGTTGTGCATATCAGTGAGATAACTCTCATATCATTTTTCATTCTGGAGTTATTGCCCTTTGATAGTTTCGGGTAGCAATTTCTTGTGCAACTAACTCCTCCCTTATTTTTCAACATAATTTTATAGAACAGTCTTCGGGCGTATATTGCCCCGTCTCGCGGTGCTCTTGTTACAGAATATCTTTGCCCCGTATTCATTTTACATCTGTTTATTCAAAAACTGACTTGTTTATACCGTAACAACGGGAAATTACGTCGTTGACGTCGTGCACTCTAGCGCCGCAGTGTATATCAACGTCAGAACCATATTCGAGTACTAACTCTGACATAACTGGCCATACAAACATAATACTTTTGCGCGGTGACGCCAAAGTGCCCTGCTCTCGTCGATGTGACGTTGCTATGGTGACGGTATATCGCGTGTTGCTTGAACCTACCGTTATTGTTGGAAATAAATCAATAGCATACAGTTGCAGCTATCATTTATGAAGATTTTATAGAAAAATATCAACAAATAAAAAAATTACCACACTTGTCCTGGTTTTGGTTGTGGGGAGCCTTAATTCCTTTATTATCTCCCTGCAAAATGGTCCGTCTCGTCAGGATCCATATCAATAAAGGGCTGATCTTCGTTGATGATCTGTTCATTATCCTCTTGTTCACCATTACTCTGAATATTAAATTCTTTCTCCGAATCTGATAAGTTGGACATACTTATGCAATATAAAAAACAGTGTAATGTAACAATATAACAAACAACTTTATCAACGATCCTCTGTGTTTAATTGTTAAATATCCCCTTTAACGCCTATCTTTATAAAGCAACAGTTATCCTGTTAAAATAACACTGTTGTTTTTATTCCGATTACGTCACACGACTTATAGCATGCTTCCGCAAATTCCGCGAAAAAGAAAAATTCGCTAAAACGTCAGTGCCATAAAAAACGTTAACAAGATTAAGATGGTCCGCAAAATCCGGTAAAGGATAAAATCCATACAATATTCCGTTAAATTTTTTCAGTGAAATTCCGCTAAAATCCGTGTATTCCGTTATAGATCCTTTAAAGGGTAGTTGTTAAAGGCCGTAGATCCGTTTTACTTGTAGAAATTGAGACACCAATTGTAACCGGACGGACCTCACTCACATTCGTGTAGACTCCCAGGTCTATCTTACGGATCCACATGTGTAGCAGCCCCCCTAGCAAACAAAGGGATATAACCCTCGTGTTCCAAGGTTAAAGAGAGTGATTTTTTAAAATAATTTCGCTGCCGACGGCGAATCCGTGCTTACCTATGGAAACAGTCTTAATTCACATATGACGGCGAAGGTGTTAACCTTTAACATGATATAGACGAATGCTTTCGCAGTTGCAAACGGAGTAAACCTAGATCTGAAGCTCCTGTATGCTCATAATTCATTAAATGCCTTTTAAATAACCTCGCAATTTCTGCTAAAGCTAAATGTTTTCTTGTTCATATGACATTTTCAGAATCAGATCAGATTTTAACTTATCTTGAACTATGTTTACACCTTTGACAAGAGTTGTAACTCCAGTGCCACTATATAGATATATGTATTATACCCAAAGCTCATTTCTCACACTGATCTAATATACATGACTCGGTGTGAAATATATAAGGAATAAAGTGCGACTGATGGAATGACTAGAAAGAAAACGATCTGTGATAACTCTTATTTTCAGAAGTGATGATCTACAAATTAAGTACATGTAGTAATATAGTAACGGACTCTTGTCTTAGTAGCTGGCCTTTTGTTAATGTGGTAGCGCTGAGGAAGATCAGTACCTTCGGTACTTTGATAACTAACACCAGTGTAGTTCTGTCAATTTAATTACATGCATAAATAAACGTCAATATTTGCAGTTTTCAAAGAAGTTGACATCAAATATTGGTTATAACAGAGTTTTATTACAATTTATAAAAAAATACAGACCGGAAAACTTTCAAGGGAGATTGCTACGTAACGATGTCTTCAGCATCAAATATAGAGAGTCGCCTTGCGTACAGATTAACGAAATTCTTGTTGTAAATAGTTATAAAAGGATGTGTAAACTGGACTATTCATAAAAGGGATGTTCTTATATAGGCACCTACAGCAGACGTAGTGTAAGAAGCCGAAACAAGAAGATTTGAATATTCAGGCAGGTCAGATGCTCTATGTGTGCCTCTCAGGTTCTATCGGAAAAAGACCATGAACACAGAAAATCTGCTCCTTATATACTAGTGAGACTGGATCACCCCAAAACTGGGTAGGATCACCACAGATATGGGAAGGTCACCATAAAAGTTGATCACCACACTACGTCATTTATAACGTCATCAAAGAATGTGCTAAATATACACGGTGTAAGAAAAGTTGAACTCTAAAGTTCACCCGCTTAGTCGATCGAAATTATGGAGAGAATACTTGAAATCGACATACTTTGTGAGAAAAGTAACTGTTTCTGGATAACTTCAAAGGACGCTGGATGATACTTGTGTATAGATATGGCCATTTACCCACAATTCCTGGTAAAAGATGTCCACCGATCTATGTAACTGACAACAAACATGTACATGTATGATGACTTGTAAATGGATGAGAGAGAATGTGTCTGCAGTGACTTCCCTACATTAATGTTTCACTTAAAGAAATAACATGTTACGAATACATCAGTCTAGATCTAGGATCTAGATCTAGCGTGAAAACATTAAAATGGAACTTGCTGAATAGATAAATAATCATCAGTAAAACAGCATAGACTAAAATATCAGCATACTCTGTAAAACACTGGGGTGTTACAATACCCACTACAAAATAAGGCTAAACTCCCGCTGCCTTCTCCTATGATTCTCTTGAAAGTGTCTAGTTCATACGTAGCATTACAGCCATTTTGAATGTTCCTGATTTGAATCAATAAAGTTTTTATATTCAGTGTAGTTAGTGTTTTATTTCTCTAAGGATCTTTTACTTTGATCCACCTAGGCAACGGCTCACATCGGTACTCCTTTAACGTATTGTGGTGTACCAGTCGCTGATTGCCTTCTTGGTTTAGGCGCAAGACAAATTTGATTGGAGACTGCTTTCCCACAATCAAGTATGGACCCTGGTAGGATTTTTGTGTGATTTGGGTTAACCCCGACCTTCCGTGTTTCGTGAAGACACCACACAACATCACCAATTTTGTACTGCTTAAAGGACATTCTTGAATCATACAACTCCCTTGTTGTGCTTAGCTTGCTGGCCTAAGTGCTTCCTGGCAACATCATGAGCTTTTGTCAGTTTTGATATGAGCTTTAAAGCGAACTCGGCTGGACCTTCTGTTGTTTCAGTTCACAGGATTGGCATACGGATTTCTCGGCCAAGCGTCATCATGTTGGACGTTAGGTTGGTGGCTTCATGGGGAGTGGCTCGGTATGCACCTGTCAGACAACCCAAGTGGAGGTACCAGTCGCCCTGTTCATCTGTCAGATAAGCTCGCACCATCTTCAAAAGGGACCGATTGAACCTTTTAACCTGGTCATTTCCTCTAGAGCTCCTGGTGCTTGTTGTGGTCTTCTTGCTCTGCAAAAGTCTGCATAGCTCCTGGAACAGTTTCCCCTGGAAAGTTGTACCTTGGTCAGTGTGTATCGACAGTGGGGTGTCCCATCTTGCGATGACCTCATTTACAAGACGCAAAACACACTCTTCGGCTGACTGGTTAGGAACGGGTATCACTGCGACATACTTTGTGAAAATATCACACATTACCATTATGTAGCGAGTGCCCCTTTCGGTTACCGTGAACGGACCTACAAAGTCAATTCCCAGCACATCCCAAGGCGCACCTGCTACGATATGCCCCGTTGGAACCCGAGGCTTACTGGAAAGCATATTTGCAGCTTCACATATGACACAGTGCTGAACATAAGACGGGTATCATTTTTCATGTCATACCAGTAATACGACCTCTGTACAGCTGACTTTGTCCTCTTGACACCAAGATGTCCTGCAGTAATTGGATCATGGTTCTGGACTATGAATTGCCGTCTTAACTCAGCTGGAGCAATCAACTGCAAATACTCTGCTGTGCCGTCAAACTTTCTGAAGCTACAGTAAAGGATATTACCAGCTACTTGAAGTTGGTCCCAAATGACCCAATAATGACGCGATTCAGCACTCAATGACTGCATGCTATCAGACCTTGCCTTCACATTACTTACTTTAGCTCTGTAGATAATGCCAATGTTTGGATCACCTTATTGAAACTTGCGCATACCTTCTGTTGTGAATTGACACAACCAGGGTCTTCTCCTAGTTGGCTTACCTGCAGTTTCGTTATCATAAGGTATTACAACTTTTATTATTGAGTCTTCAGTCTCATTCTGATTATCTGGCTGGTACATGTGTCCTGGTAACAGCAGTTTCTTTTCAACTCTGTTTGGCTCACCCCTAACACATTCTGCGACTTTGTCTCTTTGACTGTTGTGTGCTTTAGGTAGCCCTAGAGTGTCATTGGCTCCACCTGCAACATCGAGGACAACAGGCTACCAGTTCCAATTTAATGCCATCAAAGAAACTTTCTTCCCTTCTTGGTCAGTTCGACAAGCGGTTTTGAATGAAACGCTGGTAATACGAACCCGTGGCCACAAACTGCTTGACATGTTTCGGAGTTTGCGACCTTGGCCAGTCGAGTATTTTGGAGACATTCGTAGGATCTGGGCTGACACCATCTTTCGATACCACATGACCAAGAAAAGTGACCTCAGTTTGCAAGAGTTGACATTTCTCTGGCTTCAGCTTCAAACCATCTTGTTTGATCCTTCCAAGGACTTCGTCAACCCTAGCAATGTGCTCCTCGAAAGTTGAAGTATATATAATGATGTCATCGATATACACTAGACAAATTTCCCACTGGAGTCCTTACAGGGCCAATTCCATGGTACGTTGGAGAGTACTGCTTGTGTTGTTTAAGCCAAAGGGCATCCGCGTAATCTCGTAATGACCAAATTTACAGCAAAAAGCACTTTTAGGGATTTCTTCTGTTCTCAGTGGAATCTGGAATTAGCCAGATGTCAAATCTAGGCTGCTGAAGTTCTTTTAAATGCTGAGGGAGTTCGTTTTTCCCATTCTGTTGGAATTCTTGAATGACACTTGGTACGTCATTTTTCGTTTTAACTTGAAGACGCCTAACCTTTTCCATGTTGTCAGTATAGTCTTCGTCTTCAACCTCTGTAACCACCGATACCACTTTCTCTACTGTCTCTGCTACGGCGATCTCTGCATTTTGTCGCAGCTCAACAGCCTCTTTAAATGTATTCATAACTCGAATGTTACATGTTGGTTCCCTGTTTATGTCCACCAACGTTGATGCCATTATCAACTTGTACCTTGTGATGAAATCTTTCGGTTCCAGCACATAGGTAGGAATGGGATATTTGCCATCGTCTTCTTGCCGTTCTACATAAAAACCAACAATAACTTCTGGAAGTGCAAGTACCACAGTATCATCCGCATTTACCACCTTTCTGGCTCCTTTGCTTCATCTCCTTTTGGTACACGGAATATCATGCCCTCCAAACCTGACCATGCTCTTACTCAACAATATATCTTCTGGTCCATTATCATTTTATGCCCCCAAAGGCGGGCATATAGTAATCGCATTGTCCGTCTTTCCGTCTGTCCGTCCGTCCGTCTGTCCTTCCATCCGTCCCAAATTCGTGTCCGGTCTGTAACTTCTTTATCTATCAATGGATTTCAATATAACTTGCCACAAATGTTCACCAGACAGAGACGATGTGTCGCGTTTAACTCCCTGGTCCATGGGTCAAAGGTCAAGGTCACAGGGTACAATTACTTTGTCACAAATTTCGTGTCCGGTTTGTAACTTGTTCATCTATCAATGGATTTAAATGTAACTTGACACAAATGTTCACCAAACAATGACAATGTGTCTCTTTCAACTCCCAGGTCCATAGGTCAAAGGTCAAGGTCACAGGGTACAATTACTTTGTCACAAATTTCGTGTCCGGCCTGTAACTTCTTTATCTATCAATGGATTTCAATATAACTTGCCACAAATGTTCACCACACAATGACGATGTGCCGCGTTCAACTCCCAGATCCATGGGTCAAAGTTCAAGGTCACAGGGTAAAATAACTTCGTAACAAATTTTGTGTCCGGTCTGTAACTTTTTATCTATCAATGGATTTCAATATAACTTGCCACAAATGTTCAACAGACAGAGACGATGTGTCGCGTTTAACTCCCTGGTCCATGGGTCAAAGGTCAAGGTCACAGGGTACAATTACTTTGTCACAAATTTCGTGTCCGGTCTGTAACTTCTTCATCTATCAATGGATTTAAATATAACTTGCAACAAATGTTCACCACACAAAGACAATGTGTCGCTTTCAACTCCCAGGTCCATAGGTCAAAGGTCAAGGTCACAGGGTACAATTACTTTGTCACAAATTTCGTGTCCGGCCTGTAACTTCTTTATCTATCAATGGATTTCAATATAACTTGCCACAAATGTTCACCACACAATGACGATGTGTCGCGTTCAACTCCCAGGTCCATGGGTCAAAGGTCAAGGTCACAGGGTAAAATAACTTCGTAACAAATTTCGTGTCCGGTCTGTAACTTCTTTATCTATCAATGAATTTCAATATAACTTGCAACAAATGTTCACCACATAAAGACGATGTGTCACGTTCAACTCCCAGGTCCATGGGTCAAGGGTCAAGGTCACAGGGTAAAATAACTTCGTAAAAAATTTCATGTCCGGTCTGTAACTTCTTTATCTATCAATGAATTTGAATATAACTTGGCACAAATGTTCACCACACAAAGACGATGTGTCGCGTTTAACTCCCTGGTCCGTAGGTCAAAGGTCAAGGTCACAGGGTACAATTACTTTGTCACAAATTTCGTGTCCGGTATGTAACTTCTTAATATATCAATGGATTTCAATATGATTTGGCACAAATGTTCACCAGACGATGTGTCGCTTTCAACTCCCTGGTCCATGGGTCAAAGGTCAAGGTCACAGAATACAATTACTTTGTCACAAATTTCGTGTCCGGTCTGTAACTTCTTTATCTATCAATGGATTTCAATATAACTTGGCACAGATGTTCACCAGACAAAGACGATGTGTCGTGTCCATATGTCAAAGGTCAATGTCACAGGGTACAATTACTTGTTTATCTGTGAATGGATTTCAAATTAACCTTGCACAAATGTTCACCTTACAAAGACGATGTGTCAACTCCCTGGTCCAAGGTTCAAATGTCATGGTCACATGGTACAATTTTTGGGGGCATTTGTCACCTGACTGTGACATCTCTTGTTACCCAAGATATCGTACCCAAGAAGAACATCGTCTTCAATTTCAGCGACTATGGCCTTCCATAGGGCTCCCAAAACAATTCTGAATGATGCCTTCCCCTATTCCTTTTTGGAGACCCATTAGCTCCTCTCAAACTTATTTACGCCTTTTAGAAGAGACCTTTCATCTGCTTTCATCTTATGAAAAGCCCTTGTTGAGATAATGGTTTTGGATGCACCGGTATCAACTGTGAAAACAACTGGTACGATACCAACCAACTCTTTCATGTATAAGCCATCGCCAAAATCTTGCGGATACTTCTCTTTTAATGTTGGTACCTGGTCGATTTCCTGGTTACGTCTTTGGCCGTCTTCATATTTCTCATTTTATCGGACCCCCCTTTGGCCGCAAAGGCTGGTCCCTTCAAGTTTAAAGAATCTGTCATCACCTGTTCTTTTTCTTGGCCCTCTCTTTTCTTAAGCCGTTTATCTTTCTCTGGATATTCTCTTGCATAATGACCCTTTCTTGGGCAGTTGAAGCATTGAACGTCTCTCTTGCTTGAGGTTCTGTGCGGAACACCGTTCCCTTGCTTCTCTAACTTTGCTTTTCTTTCGTTCAGCTCTTGAGTAGTCTTCTCTGTATCATGATTTACACTCAGCTGACAGTTATCCTTCCAATCTTTCTTAATTGGCTTACTTTCTTCCTCTATCTTGTAAGACCACTCCTCTGATAGACTGTCATCATACGTTTGGCGAACATGATGCCGATTTTCCCCGTCACCTCGACCCGCATGTCTTATCTGTACCAGGTTAACTACGTGATACACTGCTTCATCAATTGTCTTGTGCTCTTTATTATACCCCCCACAACGAAGTTTGGGGGGGTATACTGGAATCAGGTTGTCCGTCTGTCCGTCCGTCCGTCCGTCTGTCCATCCGTGGACACAATTTTGTCCGGCCTTCTTCTTCTACAGTTTTGTTTCAATTTTGTTGAAAGTTCATATGTAGCCATATGACCATATAAACCTGTGCACCGCATATTTCCGTTATGATCGGACCACTACTTCAGGAGTTATCTTCCTTAGTCCCCTACCAATGTTTTCTGGTTTTCTGGACTTTTTATGGAACTGACTCGAGATATCAACTCAATATTTAGTACAAAGCTACATCTCCATAAGTTACAGCTTATGTTACAATCTCAGCCCGGTTGAATAATTATTTCCAGAGTTATTGCCCTTGAACTTTAATATTTTTCTTCAAATTTGGGATTTTCCAGAGTTTTTTTTGAAGTGGTTGCAGATATTAACTTTATATTTGGCATAAAGTTAAGTCTAGATGAATTACATCTTAATTACCAATCTCAGTCCGGTTGAATAATTTTTGCCTGAGTTACGGCCCTTGAACTTTAAATTTTTGTCAAATTTTCAATTTTCTGGTCTTTCTTTGGAAGTGGATATTAACTTCATATTTGCAATAAAGCTTAATCTAGAAGTGGTACAGCTTAAGTTCAAATATGAGTCTGGTTGAATAATATTTGTCAGAGTTATTGTTCTTGAACTTAATGTTTTTCTGAAAAGGTACCTAGTTTTAGAACTTTGGATTTGACAAAAATCTCATGAAACGGTCTTGTTTCTCTGAATTATTCTTCATTTTATTACATAAATTAGGTTGGGGCATGTATTGTTTTTAAATCTCTTCATGTTTCTGTATGTACATATGTTCAGATTGATGATAGGTGTTCTGACAAGCAGACAGGTGGGGGGGGGGGGGTATCCGTTAGCCTTTGGCTTACAGTTCTAGTTGAAATCTACATCCATGCGTGCTTCATCATAAATTCCATCAAGGAAGCGCCGTACAAGATCTGTCATATAGACATTTGAGTTCAGCTGCATACTATTCAGTCGTCTCACCTGGTCTCTGATTGCGCCGACTGAACTTTGCTGCAAATGACCTGGTCGTCTCCACTACTCTGAACCTGTTGGTCATCTCATGCACAATTTCTCTGTAGCTGTTCAGTACAAGGGGCGATAACTGAGTGAACACAAAGTCTGCAGTCATACCTTCAAAACTTGGAATTTGCTGATCCAACTTTCATCTTCTGACCAGTTGAACCTTGAGGCAATGGCCTCAAATCTGGCATAATATGTAGACCACTCTTCCTTCACCGTGAATGACGGCATTTTTACATTGCATGCCCTTGAGTTATGCATATCTCGGGCCTCATGTACATTGAAGTGAACTGTACGTGGTCTAATGCTGTTTGGGTAGAACTGATCATCTGCTACAGTTCTGGCTTCATTAAACTGGTAATGACCTTGATTCTGCTCCTCCGTGGCTCGCCAGACTTCTCTTTGTCTCCTGTAGGGTAAGTATGTTCTGTCACCTTGGCCCATATAGAAACTACTGCAGCCTTGACCACTGTCGGTCAGCCTGGCTGGACTTGGAACACAATTCATATTCTGGTTATGAGAGAAATAATTTGCCTACTACTACTACTAATTATTCCTACTCTGAGAATCTGCTCTGACTGCCTGATATTCGTAACCCTGTATGTTTGGTTTAGTTGGTCTGGATTGTTGCATGTCGGCATCTGATAAACACCATTGGGTGTCTCTGGAATATGGAAGTCTGTTTGTAAAGTTGAGTGAGTAATGCTAGGTATAATCTACTCGCTGTTTGGTACATTAGGTCCTCTTAAATGATCTCGACCCGCATTAACACTCTCCTCAGGTGCTGCATTTCTTCTGTTAACACCTGCTTTAAGACTGCTGTTATCTGTACTACCTATATTTTTCATGTCTCGAATTTCTTTAACTACTGATCTCAGAATGCCAGACATGTTGATCATCATTTCCTGCATTGTTCCAAAATTTCCTGGATCTAGATCAAGTATATCATCAATCATATTCGGTCCGGTATCGTCTGCAATGGATCTTGCACTTTGCGAGTGTTTAGGGTGAAAACTAACTTCACTGTCAACTTGTACTGGATTACTCATGCTTCTTGATGTGTATGAAATTCTCTCTTGATTTTGAAACAATCACTATTTGATTTTCTGGATCTATTAAAAAATGAAGGCTGGAAACTGGATTCAGATCACTGGATTTGCTTATTTTAGCAAATCCCACCGCCTGGTACCAAAGAATGTAACGGATTCGTGTCTTAGTAACTGGCCTTTTGTTAATGTGGTAGCGCTGAGGAAGATCAGTACCTTCGGTACTTTGATAACTAACACCAGTGTAGTTCTGTCAATTTTATCAAATCATCATGCATAAATAAACGTCAATATTTGCACATTTCAAAGAAGTTGACATCATATATTGGTTATAACAGAGTTTTATTACAGTTTATAATAAAATAGTGTCACTGCAGACTGTGTTTCATTACCGACCGGAAAAACATTCAAGAGCGAATATTTACATTCGCCCTGCAACGTCCTTATATAACCTTATTCTAAAAAGAAAGTTGCATAACCTCATGAACACCGGAAGCACGTCATTCATTTCTTAAATATAAGAAATACAATGGAATATAAATATAAGAAATAAATGACGTGCTCCCGGTGGCATGGGTTATGCAACGCATAGCTTTACGAGCAAAGATTCACGTGAAGCCCTTCGGGCTTCACTAACTTTGCTCGTAAAGCTATGCGTTGCATAACCTCATGAACACCGGAAGCACGTCATTCATTTCTTAATTACTACGTAACGATGGCTTCAGCATCAAACATAGAGAGTCGTCTTGCGTACAGATTAACGAAATTCTTGTTGTAAATAGTTATAAAAGGATGTGTAAACTGCACTATTCATAAAAGGGATGTTCTAATATAGGCACCTTCAGCAGACGTAGTGTAAAAAGACGAAACAGGAAGATCTGAATATACAGGCAGGTCAGAAGCTCTATGTGTGCCTCTCAGGTTCTATCGGGAAAAGACCATGAACGCAGAAAATTTGTTCCTTATATACTAGTGAGACTGAATCGCCCCGAAACTGGGTATGATCACCACAGATATGGGTAGGATCATCATAAAATGGATCGCTGTGATCAAAGTTGATCACCACACTACGTCATTTATAACGTCATCAAAGAATGTGCTAGATATACACGACGTAAACAAAGTTGAAATCTAAAGTTAACCCGCTTAGTCGACCGATATTATAGAGAGAACACTTGAAATCGACATACTTTGTGAGAAAAGTAACTGTTTCTGGATAACTTCAAAGGACGCTGGATGATACTTGTGGATAGATAAGGTCATTTACCCACAATTCCTGGTAACAGATGTCCACCGATCCAGATACTGACAACAAACATGTACATGTATGATGACTTATACCTTCTGATCCTTCGAGATCATGAATTTCAGTACTTCTTGTTCCGAAAATTGAATACCGCTTAAGCCGGTGCTAGGGGCGTGAGCAGTGTTGCACTTTCAATTACTGTTCATGAACACACTCAATAAAACCGAGTCTGCAATTTTCTCTTTTTGTGTTGTAATTTTTGCTCTCGGGGATCACCCCCTTTCAGAATTTGTAAATGGATGCGAGAGAATTTGTCTGCAGTGACTTCCCTACATTAACGTTTCATTAAAAAATAATATGTTTATGAATACATCAGTCTAGATCTAGGATCTAGATCTAGCGTGAAAACATTAAAATGAAACTTGCTGAATAGATAAATACTCTAAAGTAAAACAGCATAGCAGACTCAATAAAACCGAGTCTGCAATTTTCTCTTTTTGTGTTGTAATTTTTGCTCTCGGGGATCACCCCCTTTCAGAATTTGTAAATGGATGCGAGAGAATTTGTCTGCAGTGACTTCCCTACATTAACGTTTCATTAAAAAATAATATGTTTATGAATACATCAGTCTAGACCTAGGATCTAGATCTAGCGTGAAAACATTAAAATGAAACTTGCTGAATAGCTAAATACTCAAAAGTAAAACAGCATAGACAAAAATATCAGCATACTCTGTAAAATATTGGGGTGTTACAATATTACCAAGCGAACTAAGAGTTTAGCGGCCTCCAACCTCCCCTACAGCCGCGCCTACACCACCATGAAAACAAGATCAAGCTCCATTGTACAAAACTTGTGAGTCTGAGTTCATTCTCAAGTAATAGGATTGGTCAAATTCAGAGCTTTTCAA
Source organism: Azorinus chamasolen (assembly GCA_963576725.1). NCBI lineage: Eukaryota > Metazoa > Mollusca > Bivalvia > Cardiida > Solecurtidae > Azorinus > Azorinus chamasolen. The sequence goes on along the minus strand of OY755239.1, from coordinate 65,143,955 downwards.
ATCTGACCAATCAGATGCTTGAAAATAAATACAGTCGCAAGAAAATGTTTCGGGATTGAGTCTGAATGAACTTATCTTCTATTAGATGTGTTGTTTGATCTGAGCTTACAATAATCGTTTCTACCATATCACAAACTCTAGAGTTCGCATGGAAACACCACCCATCCACCTCCCTCATACATACGTGCACATAAAGCTAAAGTATGGCCTATGTGTAACCTTCTTGGTACATTGCATAATTAATCATCAACTGAACTCAAAGTTTTAAAACTTAGTGGTCATGAATATCGATGAGTCAAAATAGATTTAAGCTATTGTAATTGGTAGAAAGATAAATAAGTTCTGCCTCTCACATTCGCCAACATACATAAAAGGGCTAAAGGGCCAAGGCAGCGCAATATGATTAGCAGGTGGACCAAAATCAAAGAACTTAACCAACATTGGTCATCATATGACAAACGGGCTTAAACTTTAGTGTTATAATCATATCTATATTTCATAAGTAAACAGAACTGACCCTGATTGACCTTTAAATGCGACCTTGACCTTGAACCGACATGACTGCCACATGTGTTTTGCAAGTTTCATAAAAATCCTTCCAGGGGTATAGGAGATATGGAGAGGACACAAAATTACACTTGACATTCAAATGTGACATTGACCTTGAGAGACGACATGACTGACACATGTGTTCTGCATATTGTCTCAATTTAGCTAACATTTGACTGGAGTTTTATAAAAGAAAATCTGTCATAAGGTTTAGAAGACATGGAGCGGGCACCAAAAATGTGATGGAAATTGAAGTTTTAAACATTTTACCTTCAAATGTAACCTTGACCTTGAGCGAACATGACTGCCACATGTGTTCTGCACATCGTCTCAACTTGGCATTTGAGGTAAGTTTCATGAAAATCTTTTCAGGCGTATAGGAGATATGGAGGGTACACGAAATTAAAATATTTGACCTTCAAATGTGACCTTGACCTTGAACCGACATGACTGCCTTATGTGTTTTACAAATCGTCTGAACTAGGTTTACATTTGAGGCAAATTTCATGAAAATCCTTCCAGCGGTATAGGAGATATGGAGAGGACACAAAAATACACTTGACCTTCAAAATAATGTGACCTTGACCTTGAACCGACATGACTGTCACATGTGTTCTGCAGATCGTCTCAATTTAGCTAACATTGACTAAAGTTTGGTGGAAATACTTCAAAGGGTTTAGAAGATAAGGAGCGGACACGAAAATATAATGGAAATTGAAGATTAAAATACTCGAACTTCAAATGTGACTTTGACATTGAGTCGACATTATTGTTACATGTGTTTTGCACATCGACTTAACTTAGTAATTTGAGGCAAGTTTCATGAAAATCCTTCCAGTGGTAATAGAGGAGATACGGAGCGGACACGAAATTGTTACGAACAGACGGACGGACGGACGAAGGACATTCCTATAATCCCCTTCCACTCCGTGGCGGGGGATTAATATATAGATAGACATACAGACAGACTTAAAATGATACTCCACAATGTATAAGATTCTCGGGGCATAACAATTATAGTTATAATTGCAACAAGCAATAATCACGTTGCTTGCATTTGTTTTGTACATTTTCTTGATTGTTTATTTTTTTTTTTGATTTTTTTTTTAATTTTGTTTCCTACAACTTACCGTCAAATTACCTTGCTACTAACAAGATGTTTATCTGTCCCAGATATATGTCGATGACTTAAACACAAACATTAAATCAACTTGGACCATATTTATGACTATCGCTGGTTAGCAAAATATTTGCTGCCATACAATTAATCAAAGAAGTCTTAATAGTAAAGTATCATTCTTGCTGATATCGGATTCTTTCTAAGTTAGTAAACACTTGATTTCGTATTGCTCCATGTATGACTATCATAAAATATAAAATAGACAGACAGACAGACAGACAGACAGTCAGACTTAAAATAACACTCCACAATATATATTTTTCGGGGCATAACAATAATAGTTATACATGCAACAAGCAATAATCACGTTGCTTGCATTTGTTTTGTACATTTTCTTGATTATTTTATTATTTTTTTTAAAAAAAACATTTTTAGTTTTGTTTCATACAACTTACCAGCCAAATACCTTGCTACTAACGAAATGCTTTATCTGTTCCAGATATCTGTCGATGACTTAAACAAAACAATAAATTAACTTGGACCATATATAAATGTATGACTATCGCTGGTTAGCAAAATATTTGCTGCCATACGATTAATCAAAGATTGAAGTGTTATAGGAAAGTGTCATTCTTGCTGACAGTATTGTTTTTTTTACTAAGTTTGCAAAAACCTTATTTCGTATTCCTCGAACTAAAATATGTATGGACAGACAGGCAATAGTACTCCGCAAGTTAATCATATGATTATCGGGGCATAACAATATATGTAGATACATGCAACAAGCAATAATCACATTGCTTGCAGTTGTTTTGTACATTTTCTTGATAGTTTTTTAGTGTTTTTTAACATTTTTTAACTTTTTGCCTACACCTAACCGGCAAACTACATTGCTACTACATATGTGGAATGTTTTACCTATTCTATGTATCTGTTGAAGAATTTTACGTCTAGTAATAATTAGTTTGGTTATATCATATGTGGGTTAACATGTGTTATAAACCCAGTTATACTGTACAACATCATTATAAATGCCATTAACACTTTCCTTCATATAAACACATTTTCACGCAAACATAGTAGACCCAGATCAGACGGCTCCTATAGGAGCTGTCTGATCAGGGTCTACTCTGCTAGCTTACGGCATCATATAGATCTTAAAAAGTTTAATGCGTGTTTCCCAAGAGGATGGAATACAGAAATTTGCATTGTGTTGTTATATTGTGTACCAACATTATATTGAATCTGTGATCGCAAAATACGGGTATTGTTCGAAAGAAAACCGTTTTGGAACATAAATATTTGTACAATGATGCGTATATATACGAAAGCACAACATGCACCTCTCTCCCTTTAACTCTTTCTTTGCTTTTTAGGGTTTGATGATGTGGTTATGGCTTTTGAAATAAAAAGAAAGAATATTTAACAGAAAAAGCGAACCAGCGGCAAATTTTAAAGACAAAATGTCGCGGCAGCAAAAGATAAATTTGGTGTCTCCAAAACCTGAAAAGTTGGAATTTATTCAGTTTGTTTTTAAACTAGTTTCTTTACATTTTTCCTTTAACCCATTTCCTCAATAGAGGCTATTTTTATTTACATCCAACTTCTTTGAATAAATCTACCGAAAATGAGCTTTAAGCCATTAACTAGAGAAAAGGAACATTTTAGAATTTTGTAGTTGTGAAACCATTGTGATAAATAGAGCATTTGCTCCTTAGGAGCAAATGCTCTATTTATCACAATGGAATCAAATAGTAACTTTTACAGAGGCGTAGAAATGCGTATTTATGGAGGAAATGGTTAATATAGTTTGATAAAATATTCTAACACTACACTACACTACCTTACTCTTCCTTACCGTATACTTACACTGACCTGGTTTATTTGTAAAGAAAATCAAAACAAATGCCTAAATCTGGCATGTTCTTTGTTGATGTACACTTTGGCGGGTGGGAGGAACTCAGAGCAAGTTTCTTCACAGAGACGTTTTCTACTGCCAGACTTACAGCCATCTACAAAATAAATATATGGCTAGCTTACTGCAGTTCTAATATCGCGTTTAGTCAGAGCTGAATCTACCCATTCCCTCCCAGACTATTTTCGACCCTATCTCGACGAATAAATCTACAAAAAGAAGCATTTACTACAGAAAATAGAAGTTTTAGAATTGTGTAGTTTTGAAACCATTGTGATAAATAGAGCATTTGCTCCCATGGAACAAATGCTCTATTTATCACAATGGTTTCCAAAGGGACATTTGCAGGGGCGTCAGTAGGAGGGAATGAGATAAACTATTGAGTTATTATGTTTGCAAAGGCCTAGCCAGTAGTATGAAAAGGGTTAATTACTGCACACCAATAGGCGTGTATAGTACAGAGCATTATACGAATAAATCAGCGATGTCAATCGAATAAATTATTTGTCAGACAAATACAAACGTGTTGGTACTCTACTCATTAAAATTGCACCGAAGAGGTTATTCTAATGAGTAGTTGGCCTCTACTTTCCTGGGAAAAACATCTGAAACTTTATGGATTTTATTTATTTATTTTTTATTGAAATGATCAGCGTCAAACACCTTGGATCCTGATCAGACATCCGTGTAATAAAAATCAAATACAGTAAAACCCCACTAATGAGACCACCTAAAAGAGGTATAATTCTGGGTGGTATGGGCATGTGGTAGCTTACAAAAGTAATGCAGAAAGCTCATAGAAGAGCTTTCTGCATTACTTTTGTCCTGCATTAAGCAACCACCTGCTTATAACGACACCCATGTTTATTCATTAAGTGGTCGCATTAGATGGATTTTACTTGTTAACATTGAATACGGGACACGCACGCACTGCCATTTGCAAACAGTGTAGATCCAGATCAGATGGCTCTTAGATGAACTCTCTGATCAGGGTCTGCATTGTTTATCATCTAAAATCCCCAAGCAAGTTCATACCGAATGGATTCTATAGTTAAAAGAGTAGATCCAGATAAGGTCGGCTTCGATTAACCTGATCAGAGTCTACTACGTTAGATAATGAAATTCTAAATAATGATTGTGTTTATACGTCATTTTAAAACTTTGAACAACTATTTATAATTCACGATATTATTATTCCCTACATGAATATTCACTATAAAAAGTGCTAGACAGAAATCCGGTCTAAAATAATCGGGGTATATTTGTTTTATAGTGAGTTTAAATTCATATGGTTGATCAACATTTTGAGAAAAAATGTAATTGGTCGAATGCATCAAACAGCTTGGGTCGTTTTCCAAGAGGCCTAAGTATGTACTAACCAAATCGCTCGAGAAAATACAGATATGGAATGCAATTTGCATATGAGGTAGAAGAGACTACCATATAACCAAGAGCTAAACTTATAACATAAAACATACAAGAAGACATTTTCAGATCTGACGTTAGATTGCTAACCTAGGACAGCCTGACCCCTAATAGAGCACGGGGTGCTGGCCAGCAATTCCTCCGTCTCCCTCCGCCAGAGGTCCATTTGGCTTTCATCAGCCTCAGTCACACTGTACACAGTACAAGACACATTACAGTACGGGTGACATACTTTACACATACCAAACACATAACAATACGGGTAACACACAGTACACGAGACATGACAATACGGGTAACACACTTTACACAGTACAAGAGACATGAAAGTACGGGTAACACACTTTACACGGTACAAAAGACGTGCTAGTACGCGAAACACACTTTACAGTGAAATAGACATGACAGTACGGGTAACACACTTTACACAGTACAAGAAACAGTATAATACGGGTAACACACTTTACACAGTACAAGAGACATTAAAGTACCGGTAACACACTTTACCCTATGTAAGAGACACGACAGTATGGGTAACACACTTTAAACTGTTTAATAAAAATGATAACACGGGTGACACTGGCGCATTTTGACAAATTCGCAAATACGCCCGATTTTTTTGCCAAGAATCACAGGGTAGAATTTGTAATTTTGCACTTAGTTTTAACCCTTCGCTTGCTATTCGCGTCAATATACCTACTTGTAAATAGTAAAGACCCAGGTGAGACCTGCAGGAGCTGTCTCATCAGGGTCTGCACTACATTGTATTTACAAGTCGATTGTGCAACCAATGCACTCCAGAGCAGTGATTGCACAGCGATATACTTGTACACAGTGAATATATATGTAATTATACAACAGGGCATGGGTAAAGAAGGAGAAATATATTTTAAAATTAAGCAAGCGAATGGTTAATATATCCCTCTTATTCGTTAAACTAAGTCAAAATCATTTGAGTAACTTACTAAGTGCCCCACAACTCCGGGAAGGTCACGGGTGGTTGGGCTGCAGTGACCTCGACTGGTAGTTGCACCTTCTCAAAAGGAGACTGTCTTCTGTCACTTGGCTCATGCCTCTCTGTATTCAAAGGCTGACCTCTGCTGTGAGATTGGTGGCGTGCTGCATGCCTCTTCTCTTCAACAGACCTTCGCCGTACGCTTCTCTGATGCCTGTCTCTTGTCGCCGAAGCCCTGTCTCTACTGTATGACTGGACATAAGGTGCATACTCAAACCTTGACCTCTGAGAGCTCATATGGTGTCTGTCCCTGTGACTACCATCAACGTGCTGATGAGGGAGCATCGAGGGCCTCTGATAAGGGTGGTAGTGGTTGTAATGATCAGAATGTCTGTCCAGACCGCTATCTCTAACAGACCTCCTTTGAAAGTCATAAGTTGACTTGGAGTGCGGTCTGTAATCCACCCAGCCGTTGTGCCGCTCCTCTCTCTCACGACTGTACATCCTGAAAAAATATGCATTGCTACATTACAAAATAGAAATATCTATAACAATTATCATTGCACAGTCAAACTGGCTACAGCGACCTATATAATGAAAAAAGAACAATCCACAGGCATATAAGATCAGGCGGTTTGCTAAATGTAGGAAGAAAGCAATGCAGAAAGCTCCCATGGGATCTCTCAGCATAACTTTCGTCGTGCATTAAGCTACCATCTGTCTACTAGAAAACTAAGAATAAAGCTTGCTGTGTGTGGTCGCTGTATACAGGTTTAACTGTATGCACATAAATGTAGAAATACACGTATGCAATATAACTGATATGGTAGAAATACATGTATGCAATGATAACTGATATGGTAGAAATACATGTATGCAATGATAACTGATATGGTAGAAATACATGTATGCAATATAACTGACATGAAAAATGAAAACTGGTAACCTGTCAAGGCGTCGTTTCTAAGTATTGCTATTTCTTACGGCTTAACCCTTTCCCTCATATTGACGACTTTTGACCACTCTGTAAAAGTCACTTTGTGAAACCACTGAGATAAATAGAGCATTTGCTCCTATAGGAGCAAATGCTCTATTTACCACAATGGTTTCAAATTACAGAATTCTTAAATTTTCCTTTTCCCAGACTCTAATTAATTCTCCTTTTCGGCAGATTAATTCAAAGAGGTTGTATCTAAAAAGAGCCTATGGGGCAATGGGTTAAGCATCATGGTAGTCTCCAAATGTCTTTTTTTCAAGTTTCAATCACAAGTCTAAGTTCCAAGAGTATTTGTATCCATTTGGAAGCAACTTGTCGGCTTAACAGAATTAGCATTTAGCCTACTTCGTACAGATAAGTGATTACGAAACACATCTAAGTTATATATAGCGGACCCTCGTAAGAACAACATTGCTTCAATGTTTGTCCGGTAAAATTGCTACAGTAGCAATCAAAGTTTAGTAACGAGTTCGTGCTAGCTCTTCTTTAACCGTTAGCCCGCTTAGTAAAATTATTCCATATTCATTTTTTAAGAAATTCAATCAGTGTTAAATTGTTTGGATTCCGATGAGACAGGGAGTTGAATAGCGTCTCCTCTTAATCGAAACCGTAAAATAATGTACAAGTGTGCTATTTACGAGGGTCCGCTAAAGTTGATGTGTTCCTGGGTTTTAACCTCGTAAAAGTAGGAATGCCTGCCACAGAGGCAACTCGTCTCGAATTTGAAATATTTATGAAATGCCGTCACAAGAACATGACATTCAACTTATTACTATTTAACTACTAAAACGGAATAGTGTACAAAAATTGAGTTGCCAAACACATGGAATACCTGTTCACATATCTGGACGAATACATTTCGGGCGATCTTTTCTGCAGTTAAAGGCACAAAATAATAGAAATATAAGAGCGAAAAACCCACAGCCTCCTCAACTTTGATACTAACGTTACTAAGGACTTGGTGTTAAGGATATGACGTCACAAATATTTTGCACAAAATCGCAGCATAATGGACATTTGTTTCTACAGAAATCACAAAAGAGTTCCGCATATGGTTACTGCCAAAAGCAATCGTAACTACTCGGCTGTTTCCGACAAGTTCCGAACAATTTACGTAGATACATCCGAAGTGTTCCCCGATAAAACAATATACATGTAATTTGAAGAAGAAAATATTCCAAAAAGGAAATTAATATAATACATAAATACTTGAATTGCGACGACTAAGGGCCTTTTTCAAAGACTGTCATGTCAAAATACACGTCACATTTTTGTTGTACATGCATTCAGCCGTAAATTCAAAGAGAATAATTATTCGGTGCTATGATGGCAGATAGGATTAACAATGAAGAAAATATTCCAAAATAGGGAATTAATATTATTCTCTTTGATTTTATGGCTGAATGCATGTAACAAAAATGTGACGTGTATTTTGACATGATAATCTTTGAAAAAGGACCTTAGTGGTCGAAATATTAGATCTGAGCAGTTCAAGTATTTATGTATTAGATAGGATTAAATTAAACAGACAGTTCAAAGATACGAGGAAATACGAAGGATTTTTGTTGGTATTGATGTTTTGTTTTTTCTCTGGCAAGACCACTCCGGTCCCTAGATAACCACCTAACCGGCAAATGTTTGCCATCATTGGTAACAGTACTCAGCCTTGATGGTGACAATACCCAGGTCAGGAGCCTCCACTACTGATACCCGCAATTGTTTCCATGGTGAGACTGTGGAGCTACTAAACTAGGAAAGTGTGTCCATAGGAAACGAATGCGCCCACCACCACCTCACGGCGATATTGTCTCTAAATCAAGCATGTTTCATTATATATTACATAGTGAGGAAATTTGCATTTGAAAGTCACATAACTCTGGTAAAATGGTAGGAGCAAAAAATCCATTATTTGCGTACATCTTCACATCAACGCTGTTCATCTGTGAACGTTTGTAATGTAAATCCTCCCATTGGTGTATGAGAAGTTAAGACACACAAGAAAGATTTGTGTGACATACGACCGTATGGGCGTATGGACGGACGAACAAGAGCAAGGCTATATATGCCTTCCACCTTGTGGAGTCACAAAAAGGTACAGACTGCAGAATGGTCCAACTATTATAAAAAGAGCTAGATATTTTATCAGTGATTTTTGTTTTACAAATTTTCTTGATCTTAAAACTGCAAATCTGCGAGTCCAAGTATTCTATGAAAATACATTAAAGCACCAAGTAAAGGGTATTTGTAAAACTGGCTTTTGCTTACTGTGATGAAAAACTGGGTATTAATTATAATTGAGACATTAATAAAACTTCATTTTTTTTAGAAATTTCAATGCATTATTGGGATTCACATAATTTGAAACTTTTCATCTCCAGAGATTTTTGTGAGTAAAGGACTCGGGACTCGCATCTGGGATCACCTTTGCGATAAGTTTGGATCAATATGAAAAGCCGTGTATCAGAATTCAAACTCGTGATTTTTGTTATAAGAACCATTTGACGGTAAGTCTTCTTTGAAACTTAAAGCAGACGATATTATTTGCAGACAAAATTGCTTAGTGCCAACAGAGTTTAAAAGAATGTTCATTCGTGAAAGGTATTTTTGGGTATAAGAAATAATGTGACAAAAGTAAGGGCAATTTCGATTCGTACCATTATGCTAATCCATAGAGCCATAGAAATTAAGAGGCGTGTTTTAACTATTTCCTCCATGCATATTCATGTAAGAAATAATGACGTCATGAATATTAAGTATGTTTATTTGTTATAATAGCAGATGTAAGCACATGGACGCAAGAAGTTTTAGTCATGGGCGGAAACTTTAGAATCATATCTATATTACATCATAAGCAAACAGATCAGACGGCTCCAATAGGAACCGTTATGACCCGATCTGGATCTCTTATCTCGACTTGTTTAAGTGATTGGTAGTACACACTAGATGGTTGTGTAAATCTACTGTTGCCGGGTATGGTGAACGTATTGTCTTTGTGTCTCAACTCGTTGTTAAGCTTGGATTTAAATGAATTTATAGAGTCCGAACTTACAGCACTATCTGAGAGAGCATTCCAGTTGTTGATAACACGGTTACAGAACCTATTTTGACTATTTAGTGGACGTGACTTTTCCAGTTTATAGCTGTGGCCGCGGGTGGTCTGGTTTTGGCTAAGTTTCAGGTGGCCACTAACGTTTATTTCTTCGTATTCGTGAAGGATCTTAAAGAGTTGTAATACGTCCGCCCTTTCTCGTCGATATGCAAGTGTTGGTAGACCGAGTGTTGTTAGTCTTTCTTCGTAGCTGGGGTTCCTCATACCAGGGACAACGCGTATGGCTCTTCTCTGAACTTGTTCAATTTCTAATATATCCTTAATGTACATTGGGGACCAAATGACACTGGCATCAGTTGGGCCTAATGTAAGACTTGTACAAAGGCAAGAATATATCCTTATCCATGTATGTGAATGTGTTTTAAATTGTACCAAGTGCCTGATTTGCCCGTTTTACTTTTACAGCTATGTGTTCGTTGAATGACATATCTTTGTCGAAGGTTACACCCAGGTCTTTCTCACTACCCATATTCTCTATGTTAGTTCTATTGTCTGAATTATCATGGAATAGTCAGTAATAGGGTTATTTTTCCCGATATGAAAGCATTTGCATTTTGATGCATTAAAACGTAGCAGCCACTTGTCTGACCAATCAGCAAGAATATCTAGATCTTCTTGAAGAGACATTGCATCTTCTGGACTTCCAATGGTCTTATATATTTTGGTGTCGTCGGCGAAGAGCTTTACCACGTTGTTGACTACCTCTGGCAGGTCGTTTATGTAAACGATAAATAAGACGGGACCAAGAACACTCCCATGCGGGATTCCGCTCAAAACTGGACTCCATTTGGAACAGGAGCCGCTGATACGGACTTGTTAACTGCTTATGCTTCTTCGTAAGGCTGAATGTGCTCGCTATATGATTTTGTTTTATGCGTTAAAAGTTCAAATCATGGACCTGATTGGTGTAGCCCTAAACTCTTCTTGAAATGTCTTCACAGACTCAGATCAGGCGGTTCCTACAGGAATTGTCTGCTCTGTTTGCTTATTTACAATGTAGATATGATGCTACAGTTCCTGTCACGGCCGTAAATTCATGTGTACATGTGCCATTGTAAATAATAATCTATTCATGATGTCATTATTTTCTTACATGAATATTCATTGAGAAATGGTTAACTGCTTATGCTTCTTCGTAAATCTGAATGTGCTCGCTATAAGAATGTTGCAAATGATCTGGGTGTGTACTGTTGTCATTACACTGTAAGAAGTGTTGATAAAAATTAAAAAATATAAGTTTATGTGAATTGCGCAAATTATATTATGCGTAAGAAGTTTATTAAACTGGTATCCTGAGTCATGAGATGTTACCCCACCCACGTCCAAATCACATAACATGTTTGTTTATGGCTTCTAATATGAACATTGCGAAATATTTACATAAATAAAGTAGTCAAGTATATAGAATACCTGTTGTTGAATCTAGATGGATATGTATGAGATGAGTTTCGCCCCATTTGAAGGCAAATATGATAAATAGTTCAAGAGCTGAAAAACACACAGCCTCTGCAACATTTAAACTGACGTAACTAAGAAGTTGTTAAGGATATGACGTCACAATCGTTTTCTAAAACCGCATCGTATCGGACATTTGTCTCAGGGGAATCACAAAAGAATTCCGAATTCGAAAAAAACTTCTCAAAATTCGGACATCCTATCTTCTTCGATTTATGTTCAATACCGATAAACAAAAATATATTTAATTATATGATCATTACTAGTCATTGATATTTTACATTCATTATGAAGACATTTTAAGAAGATTTTAGGGTTACACCAATCAGGTCCATGATTCGAACTTTTAACGTATAATACAAAATAATTAGATCTACTTACAATCATATTAAAGAAGATGATCTTGTTAAACCCATACGGTCATCAACGCATACGGCCATTTTTCTATTGTAAAACATAATCTAATTAATATTCATATCATCATTTCTATCATGAATATTCATAGAGTAATGATTAACTGTTCATGCTTCTTCGTAAGTCTGATTGTGCTCGCTATATGATTATGTTTTATGCGTTAAAAGTTCAAATCATGGACCTGATTGGTGTAGCCCTAAACTCTTCTTGAAATGTCTTCATAGACTCAGATCAGGCGGTTCCTACAGGAATTGTCTGCTCTGTTTGCTTATTTACAATGTAGATATGATGCTACAGTTCCTGTCACGGCCGTAAATTCATGTGTACATGTGCCATTGTAAATAATAATCTATTCATGATGTCATTATTTTCTTACATGAATATTCATTGAGAAATGGTTAACTGCTTATGTTTCTTCGTAAAACTAAATGTGCTCGCTATAAGAATGTTGCAAATGATCTGGGTGTGTACTGTTGTCATAACAATGTAAGAAGTGTTGATAAAAAAATAAAACTATAAGTTTAGGTGAATTGCGCAAATTATATTATGCGTAAGAAGTTTATTAAACTGATATCCCGAGTCATGAGATGTTACCCCACCCACGTCCAAATCACACAAATTGTTTGTTTGTGGCTTCTAATATGAACATTGCGAAATATTTACATAAATAAAGTAGCCAAGTATATAGAATACCTGTTGTTGAAACTAGATGGGTATGTATGAGATGAGCTTCATCCCATTTGAAGGCAAATATGATAAAAAAAAGTTCAAGAGCTTAAAAACACACAGCCTCTGCAACATTGAAACTGACGTAACTAAGAAGTTGTGAAGGATATGACGTCACAAACATTTTCTAAAACCGCATCGTATCGGACGTTTGTCTCAGGGGAAATCACAAAAGAATTCCGAATTCGAAAAAAAACTTCTCAAAATTCGGCCATCTATCTTCTTCGATTTATGTTCAATACCGACAAATAAATAGAGAATAATAGGTTAGTGCCGTAGATGGGACGCTTTATCCGACGAGGGGAGAAAACGTTGAGGCGAGGCTTGCCGAGCCTCAACTGTTTTCTCTCCGAGTCGGATAAAGGCGTCCCATCTACGGCACTAACCTATTATTCGATTTATCCAGTCAATATAGTTAAATGTCTTTTTATAGACTCATAACACTCTTGAAATAATTTACATTGAAAATGCAGTTTTTCGATCAACGGATCCCTCCCTTTTCACTTCCATTTAGACGTAAATAGATCTAATGAGCTACCGCAGAGGAATATAGTTTCGATACTTGTATTACTAGAAGGGAAACGTCGTTGAATTTGAAAAATAAGATGATTTGAATCGAGGGTCGATAAGTTATTTCAAACAGACATGATCTATATTCTTTGGTCAAATTCGAGTTACGTAGTCTCGGTTTCTATTTTTAGATTCTATCTAACGTCACTCAGAAATCGATGGAACTGAACAGGCTATATTTAGGTTTATGACTATCACCGCCCCTGTAAGAGTTTATCAATCAAATAATCATGAGAGTGAAAAGAAAACATTTACTATATATCTGTCAATCTTTGCTTCCAGGTTTGATTTTATCAAAAACGGGTTTTGCCAGCCGTGGATTAAATTAATAAAAGTGATAAATCAACGTCATTTTGTATGTGGCCTCAGTGGCGTAATCGGTAAGGGCGACGTCTCTAGAGAGATTAGAATTAGTTTTTGTAGGATCAGGCGCGGGTTCGAATCCCGCTGTAGCCAATTATTTTTATTTTTTCTCATTTGAATAATTCTTCTGGTGACCAAATAGATCTGTTAGATCTATTCCATCAACATGTTTATGAATATGTACAGAAAACTAAAATAGTTCCATGGTTATAGAATCATTACGCCTATCTACTAACCTAATAAACCTTCCACTACCGGAAGTAACCTAATAAACCTAAGTTTATTTGCACCCCCTTTATTATGTCACTAGAGAAGCCTGGTGACTGGATAAAAAGATATTTAATTATATAGTGATTACTAGTCAGTGATATTTTACATTCATTATGAAGACATTTCAAGAAGATTTTAGGGCAACACCAATCAGGTCCATGATTTGAACGTTTAACGCATAATACAAAAGAACCTACTTACAATCATATTTAAAGAAGATGATCCTGTTTTAAACGCTTTTAAACATATTTTATTGTATGTTAGATACATGCAAGGGATTATTTTCGCTACAACTCATTTCAACATTATAGAATGCCCCCTCCCTAGACATTCATTAAACGGTCACTTAATGACTCACTTTCAACAAAACAAATGTGTTATTATGAACCCTATTTACAGTTATACGATACTGCTCCAACTATAAACTACACGTAACAGTTTAAACACAGAAAGGAACAAAAAGGTAGTGCATCCATTGCTTACGATAACATTCATACATTCATTCATTCATATCAACAAAGCCCACCCACCCCCTTCCTATGAAAAATAGGTGTTTGTGTGTGTGTTTGTCAGGGGTGGGGTGAGGGTGGGGATGGGGGGTAGTTATAAAGTGGAGCGCATCCCCATCCGCCCCCTCCCTAGAATAGACACTGCGAAATTTATAATACTGTTATAATATACTAGGTTATTTGAGTCACCAAACGTCACCAAGTAGCATATGTCCGGCATTATGATTTCGAGTAACTTTGACATATTTATATCTACCTACATGTGTATATCTAAGTAATAAGTCGAATTAAGGACAAGTTTTATTAAATATAACCGTTCCAAATTGACTAAAGGTTTTTCGAATGTCTCGAATTTGACATCCGGTCAGATCAGACGATTCCTACAGGAGTTGCCTGATGAGGGTCTGCTCTGTTTGCTTATTGGGTATAATCTAGATATGATGCTACAGTCTCTGTCATGGCCATAAATTCATGTGCCCATGTGCCAATGTAAAAACTAATCTAATTAATATTCATGATGTCATTATTTTCTTACATGAATATTCATTGAGAAATGGTTAACTGCTTATGCTTCTTCGTAAATCTGAATGTGCTCGCTATAACTTATAGTATAAGAATGTTGCAAATGATCTAGGTGTGCACTGTTGTCATTACACTGTAAGAAGTGTTGATAAAAAATAAAAATATAAGTTTAGGTGAATTGCGCAAATTATATTATGCGTAAGAAGTTTATTAAACTGGTATCCCGAGTCATGAGATGTTACCCCACCCACGTCCAAATCACACAAAATGTTTGTTTGTGGCTTCTAATATGAACATTGCGAAATATTTACATAAATAAAGTAGCCAAGTATATAGAATACCTGTTGTTGAATCTAGATGGATATGTATGAGATGAGTTTCGTCCCATTTGAAGGCAAATATGATAAATAGTTCAAGAGCTTAAAAACACACAGCCTCTGCAACATTGAAACTGACGTAACTAAGAAGTTGTGAAGGATATGACGTCACAAACATTTTCTAAAACCGCATCGTATCGGACGTTTGTCTCAGGGGAAATCACAAAAGAATTCCGAATTCGAAAAACTTCTCAAAATTCGGACATATCTAAAAAAGATATTTAATTATATAGTCATTACTAGTCAGTGATATTTTACATTCATTATGAAGACATTTCAAGAAGATTTTAGGACAACACCAATCAGGTCCATGATTTGAACTTTTAACGCATAATACAAAAGAACCTACTTACGATCATATTTAAAGAAGATGATCCTGTTTCAAACGCTTTTAAACATATTCTATTGTATGTTAGATACATGCAAGGGATTATTTTCGCTACAACTCATTTCAACATTATAGAATGCCCCCTCCCTAGACATTCATTAAACGGTCACTTAATGACTCACTTTCAACAAAACAAATGTGTTATTATGAACACTATTTACAGTCATACGAGACTGCTCCAACTATAAACTACACGTAACAGTTTAAACCCAGAAAGAGAAAGGAACAAAAAAGTAGTGCATCCATTGCTTACGATAACATTTGTGACAGGCTGGGTACAGGTACTGGGTGAAAGACAGTAAGCGGTTCGGATAGAGCAGTGGTTAGAGCACTCGCCTTGTAAGTGAAGGGTCCCGGGTTCGATCCCCGGTCTGGCTGCATGTTTTTCACCAGTCCTGTTACAGTTGGCGCCCAACTTGAAAATCGGACCCTGTGCACGCCCATGATTTCTGCTGCAGATTCGGCGAGAATCTCAGGGAAAAAGGGGGAGTAGTGTGACAGGCCGGGTACAGGTACTGGGTGAAAGACAGTAAGCGGTTCGGATAGCTCAGTGGTTAGAGCACTCGCCTTGTAAGTGAGGGGTCCCGGGTTCGATCCCCGGTCTGGCTGCATGTTTTTCACCAGTCCTGTTACACATTCATACATTCATTCATTCATATCAACAAAGCCCACCCACCCCCTTCCTATGAAAAATAGGTGTATGTGTGTATGTTTGTCGGGTGGGATGGGGGGGGGGGGCTAGTTACAAAGTGGAGCGCATCCCCATCCGCCCCCTCCCTAGAATAGACACTGCAATGTTTATAATACTGTTATAGTATACTAGATTATTTGAGTCACCAAACGTCACCAAGTAGCATATGTCCGGCATTATGATTTCGAGTAACTTTGACATACTTATATCTACCTATATATCTAGGTAATAAGTCGAAATAACGACACTTTTTATTAAATATAACCGTTCCAAATTGACTAAAGGTTTTTCGAATGTCTCGAATTTGACATCCGGTCAGATCAGACGATTCCTACAGGAGTTGCCTGATGAGGGTCTGCTCTGTTTGCTTATTGGGTATAATCTAGATATGATGCTACAGTCTCTGTCATGGCCATAAATTCATGTGCCCATGTGCCAATGTAAAAACTAATCTAATTAATATTCATGATGTCATTATTTTCTTACATGAATATTCATTGAGAAATGGTTAACTGCTTATGCTTCTTCGTAAATCTGAATGTGCTCGCTATAACTTATAGTATAAGAATGTTGCAAATGATCTAGGTGTGCACTGTTGTCATTACACTGTAAGAAGTGTTGATAAAAAATAAAAATATAAGTTTAGGTGAATTGCGCAAATTATATTATGCGTAAGAAGTTTATTAAACTGGTATCCCGAGTCATGAGATGTTACCCCACCCACGTCCAAATCACACAAAATGTTTGTTTGTGGCTTCTAATATGAACATTGCGAAATATTTACATAAATAAAGTAGCCAAGTATATAGAATACCTGTTGTTGAATCTAGATGGATATGTATGAGATGAGTTTCGTCCCATTTGAAGGCAAATATGATAAATAGTTCAAGAGCTTAAAAACACAGCCTCTGCAACATTGAAACTGACGTAACTAAGAAGTTGTGAAGGATATGACGTCACAAACATTTTCTAAAACCGCATCGTATCGGACGTTTGTCTCAGGGGAAATCACAAAAGAATTCCGAATTCGAAAAACTTCTCAAAATTCGGACATATCTAAAAAAGATATTTAATTATATAGTCATTACTAGTCAGTGATATTTTACATTCATTATGAAGACATTTCAAGAAGATTTTAGGACAACACCAATCAGGTCCATGATTTGAACTTTTAACGCATAATACAAAAGAACCTACTTACGATCATATTTAAAGAAGATGATCCTGTTTCAAACGCTTTTAAACATATTCTATTGTATGTTAGATACATGCAAGGGATTATTTTCGCTACAACTCATTTCAACATTATAGAATGCCCCCTCCCTAGACATTCATTAAACGGTCACTTAATGACTCACTTTCAACAAAACAAATGTGTTATTATGAACACTATTTACAGTCATACGAGACTGCTCCAACTATAAACTACACGTAACAGTTTAAACCCAGAAAGAGAAAGGAACAAAAAAGTAGTGCATCCATTGCTTACGATAACATTTGTGACAGGCCGGGTACAGGTACTGGGTGAAAGACAGTAAGCGGTTCGGATAGAGCAGTGGTTAGAGCACTCGCCTTGTAAGTGAAGGGTCCCGGGTTCGATCCCCGGTCTGGCTGCATGTTTTTCACCAGTCCTGTTACAGTTGGCGCCCAACTTGAAAATCGGACCCTGTGCACGCCCATGATTTCTGCTGCAGATTCGGCGAGAATCTCAGGGAAAAAGGGGGAGTAGTGTGACAGGCCGGGTACAGGTACTGGGTGAAAGACAGTAAGCGGTTCGGATAGCTCAGTGGTTAGAGCACTCGCCTTGTAAGTGAGGGGTCCCGGGTTCGATCCCCGGTCTGGCTGCATGTTTTTCACCAGTCCTGTTACACATTCATACATTCATTCATTCATATCAACAAAGCCCACCCACCCCCTTCCTATGAAAAATAGGTGTGTGTGTGTGTGTTTGTCGGGTGGGATGGGGGGGGGGGCTAGTTACAAAGTGGAGCGCATCCCCATCCGCCCCCTCCCTAGAATAGACACTGCAATGTTTATAATACTGTTATAGTATACTAGATTATTTGAGTCACCAAACGTCACCAAGTAGCATATGTCCGGCATTATGATTTCGAGTAACTTTGACATACTTATATCTACCTATATATCTAGGTAATAAGTCGAAATAACGACACTTTTTATTAAATATAACCGTTCCAAATTGACTAAAGGTTTTTCGAATGTCTCGAATTTGACATCCGGTCAGATCAGACGATTCCTACAGGAGTTGCCTGATGAGGGTCTGCTCTGTTTGCTTATTGGGTATAATCTAGATATGATGCTACAGTCTCTGTCATGGCCATAAATTCATGTGCCCATGTGCCAATGTAAAAACTAATCTAATTAATATTCATGATGTCATTATTTTCTTACATGAATATTCATTGAGAAATGGTTAACTGCTTATGCTTCTTCGTAAATCTGAATGTGCTCGCTATAACTTATAGTATAAGAATGTTGCAAATGATCTAGGTGTGCACTGTTGTCATTACACTGTAAGAAGTGTTGATAAAAAATAAAAATATAAGTTTAGGTGAATTGCGCAAATTATATTATGCGTAAGAAGTTTATTAAACTGGTATCCCGAGTCATGAGATGTTACCCCACCCACGTCCAAATCACACAAAATGTTTGTTTGTGGCTTCTAATATGAACATTGCGAAATATTTACATAAATAAAGTAGCCAAGTATATAGAATACCTGTTGTTGAATCTAGATGGATATGTATGAGATGAGTTTCGTCCCATTTGAAGGCAAATATGATAAATAGTTCAAGAGCTTAAAAACACACAGCCTCTGCAACATTGAAACTGACGTAACTAAGAAGTTGTGAAGGATATGACGTCACAAACATTTTCTAAAACCGCATCGTATCGGACGTTTGTCTCAGGGGAAATCACAAAAGAATTCCGAATTCGAAAAACTTCTCAAAATTCGGACATATCTAAAAAAGATATTTAATTATATAGTCATTACTAGTCAGTGATATTTTACATTCATTATGAAGACATTTCAAGAAGATTTTAGGACAACACCAATCAGGTCCATGATTTGAACTTTTAACGCATAATACAAAAGAACCTACTTACGATCATATTTAAAGAAGATGATCCTGTTTCAAACGCTTTTAAACATATTCTATTGTATGTTAGATACATGCAAGGGATTATTTTCGCTACAACTCATTTCAACATTATAGAATGCCCCCTCCCTAGACATTCATTAAACGGTCACTTAATGACTCACTTTCAACAAAACAAATGTGTTATTATGAACACTATTTACAGTCATACGAGACTGCTCCAACTATAAACTACACGTAACAGTTTAAACCCAGAAAGAGAAAGGAACAAAAAAGTAGTGCATCCATTGCTTACGATAACATTTGTGACAGGCTGGGTACAGGTACTGGGTGAAAGACAGTAAGCGGTTCGGATAGAGCAGTGGTTAGAGCACTCGCCTTGTAAGTGAAGGGTCCCGGGTTCGATCCCCGGTCTGGCTGCATGTTTTTCACCAGTCCTGTTACAGTTGGCGCCCAACTTGAAAATCGGACCCTGTGCACGCCCATGATTTCTGCTGCAGATTCGGCGAGAATCTCAGGGAAAAAGGGGGAGTAGTGTGACAGGCCGGGTACAGGTACTGGGTGAAAGACAGTAAGCGGTTCGGATAGCTCAGTGGTTAGAGCACTCGCCTTGTAAGTGAGGGGTCCCGGGTTCGATCCCCGGTCTGGCTGCATGTTTTTCACCAGTCCTGTTACACATTCATACATTCATTCATTCATATCAACAAAGCCCACCCACCCCCTTCCTATGAAAAATAGGCGTGTGTGTGTGTGTTTGTCGGGTGGGATGGGGGGGGGTCTAGTTACAAAGTGGAGCGCATCCCCATCCGCCCCCTCCCTAGAATAGACACTGCAATGTTTATAATACTGTTATAGTATACTAGATTATTTGAGTCACCAAACGTCACCAAGTAGCATATGTCCGGCATTATGATTTCGAGTAACTTTGACATACTTATATCTACCTATATATCTAGGTAATAAGTCGAAATAACGACACTTTTTATTAAATATAACCGTTCCAAATTGACTAAAGGTTTTTCGAATGTCTCGAATTTGACATCCGGTCAGATCAGACGATTCCTACAGGAGTTGCCTGATGAGGGTCTGCTCTGTTTGCTTATTGGGTATAATCTAGATATGATGCTACAGTCTCTGTCATGGCCATAAATTCATGTGCCCATGTGCCAATGTAAAAACTAATCTAATTAATATTCATGATGTCATTATTTTCTTACATGAATATTCATTGAGAAATGGTTAACTGCTTATGCTTCTTCGTAAATCTGAATGTGCTCGCTATAACTTATAGTATAAGAATGTTGCAAATGATCTAGGTGTGCACTGTTGTCATTACACTGTAAGAAGTGTTGATAAAAAATAAAAATATAAGTTTAGGTGAATTGCGCAAATTATATTATGCGTAAGAAGTTTATTAAACTGGTATCCAGGGGTGGCGAAATCAAACGTCCGTATTGTCCGTGTTGTCCCAAAGCCATAACGGACAAGTGGAATTTTACAGGTTTTTGTTATTAATTCATCATACGGACAAGTAGAAAATAGCTTTTGACAAAAACGGACAAGTCATCCAAAATTAGATTTCGCCACCCCTGGTATCCCGAGTCATGAGATGTTACCCCACCCACGTCCAAATCACACAAAATGTTTGTTTGTGGCTTCTAATATGAACATTGCGAAATATTTACATAAATAAAGTAGCCAAGTATATAGAATACCTGTTGTTGAATCTAGATGGATATGTATGAGATGAGTTTCGTCCCATTTGAAGGCAAATATGATAAATAGTTCAAGAGCTTAAAAACACAGCCTCTGCAACATTGAAACTGACGTAACTAAGAAGTTGTGAAGGATATGACGTCACAAACATTTTCTAAAACCGCATCGTATCGGACGTTTGTCTCAGGGGAAATCACAAAAGAATTCCGAATTCGAAAAACTTCTCAAAATTCGGACATATCTAAAAAAGATATTTAATTATATAGTCATTACTAGTCAGTGATATTTTACATTCATTATGAAGACATTTCAAGAAGATTTTAGGACAACACCAATCAGGTCCATGATTTGAACTTTTAACGCATAATACAAAAGAACCTACTTACGATCATATTTAAAGAAGATGATCCTGTTTCAAACGCTTTTAAACATATTCTATTGTATGTTAGATACATGCAAGGGATTATTTTCGCTACAACTCATTTCAACATTATAGAATGCCCCCTCCCTAGACATTCATTAAACGGTCACTTAATGACTCACTTTCAACAAAACAAATGTGTTATTATGAACACTATTTACAGTCATACGAGACTGCTCCAACTATAAACTACACGTAACAGTTTAAACCCAGAAAGAGAAAGGAACAAAAAAGTAGTGCATCCATTGCTTACGATAACATTTGTGACAGGCCGGGTACAGGTACTGGGTGAAAGACTGTAAGCGGTTCGGATAGAGCAGTGGTTAGAGCACTCGCCTTGTAAGTGAAGGGTCCCGGGTTCGATCCCCGGTCTGGCTGCATGTTTTTCACCAGTCCTGTTACAGTTGGCGCCCAACTTGAAAATCGGACCCTGTGCACGCCCATGATTTCTGCTGCAGATTCGGCGAGAATCTCAGGGAAAAAGGGGGAGTAGTGTGACAGGCCGGGTACAGGTACTGGGTGAAAGACAGTAAGCGGTTCGGATGGCTCAGTGGTTAGAGCACTCGCCTTGTAAGTGAGGGGTCCCGGGTTCGATCCCCGGTCTGGCTGCATGTTTTTCACCAGTCCTGTTACACATTCATACATTCATTCATTCATATCAACAAAGCCCACCCACCCCCTTCCTATGAAAAATAGGTGTATGTGTGTGTGTTTGTCGGGTGGGATGGGGGGGGGCTAGTTACAAAGTGGAGCGCATCCCCATCCGCCCCCTCCCTAGAATAGACACTGCAATGTTTATAATACTGTTATAGTATACTAGATTATTTGAGTCACCAAACGTCACCAAGTAGCATATGTCCGGCATTATGATTTCGAGTAACTTTGACATACTTATATCTACCTATATATCTAGGTAATAAGTCGAAATAACGACACTTTTTATTAAATATAACCGTTCCAAATTGACTAAAGGTTTTTCGAATGTCTCGAATTTGACATCCGGTCAGATCAGACGATTCCTACAGGAGTTATCTGATGAGGGTCTGCTCTATTTGCTTATTGCATGATCTAGATATGATGCTACAGTCTCTGTCACGGCCATAAATTCATGTGCCCATGTGCCATTGTAAAAACTAATCTAATTAAATTTCATGATGTCATTATTTTCTTACATGAATATTCATTGAGAAATGGTTAACTGCTTATGTTTCTTCGTAAATCTGAATGTATTAATCGTGAACTTCGGAGATGCTTCGTTGATTCTGATGTAAAAACACTAAATTTTTCTGTTAGTATTGTTTAGGGATTATGATAAACCGTTAAACCGCCGAAAACAGGTTGTACCGGGATACTCGCTATAAAAATGTTGCAAATGATCCGGGTGTGTACTGTTGTCATAACAATGTAAGAAGTGTTGATAAAAAAATAAAAATATAAGTTTAGGTGAATTGCGCAAATTATATTATGCGTTACCGTAAGAAGTTTATTAAACTGGTATCCCGAGTCATGAGATGTTACCCCACCCACGTCCAAATCACACAAAATGTTTGTTTGTGGCTTCTAATATGAACATTGCGAAATATTTACATAAATAAAGTAGCCAAGTATATAGAATACCTGTTGTTGAATCTAGATGGATATGTATGAGATGAGCTTCGTCCCATTTGAAGGCAAATATAATAAATAGTTCAAGAGCTTAAAAACACACAGCCTCTGCAACATTGAAACTGACGTAACTAAGAAGTTGTGAAGGATATGACGTCACAAACATTTTCTAAACTGCATCGTATCGGACGTTTGTCTCAGGGGAAATCACAAAAGAATTCCGAATTCGAAAAAAAAACTTTTTTAAACTACACGCAACAGTTTAAACAGTAGAAAGGAACAAAAAAGTATTGAATGCATTGCTCACGATAACATGCATACATTCATTCATTCATATCAACAAAGCCCCCCCCCCCTTTGAAAAATAGGTGTCTGTGGGGGTTGGGGTTAAAAAGTGGAGCGCATCCCCATCCCCATCCCCCACCCTTCCCTAGAATTGCCACTGCAATGTTTATAATACTGTTATAATATAGATCTACTAGATTATTTGAGTCACCAAACGTCACCGAGTAGCACATTTCCGGCATTATGATTTCAAGTAACTTTGTAATATATTCTGAAAATGGGTGATCCTTCGAAAGCACAAGTAGAAATGCAAAAAAGAGAAAAATTCAGACTCGGTTTTATTGAGTCTGTTCATGGGTAGTAATTAAAATTGCAACACTACTCACGCCCCCTAGCACCGGCTTAAGCAGTATTCAATTTTCAAAACTAATAACATGAAAACTAATGATCCCGATGGACCAGAAAATATAACAACACTGAGAATGAAGTACGGGGCGACTTTTTACGGCCGCCACACAAGCACTTAACACCTGCATATATTCCGAAAATGGGTGATCCTTCGAAAGCAAAAGTAGAAATGCAAAAAGAGAAAATTGCAGACTCGGTTTTATTGAGTCTTTTCATGAGTAGTAATTAAAAGTTCAACACTACTCACGCCCCCTAGCACCGGCTTAAAAGCGGTATTCAATTTTCAAAACTAATAACATGAAAACTAGTGATCCCGAAGGACCAGAACATATAACAACACTGAGAAGTGTCGAGATAACGACAACTTTTTTTTTTAATATAACTGTTCCAAATTGACTAAAGGTTTTTCGAATGTCTCGAATTTGACATCCGGTCAGATCAGACGATTCCTACAGGAGTTGTCTGATGAGGGTCTGCTCTGTTTGCTTATTGGGTATAATCTAGATATGATGCTACAGTCTCTGTCACGGCCATAAATTCATGTGCCCATGTGTCATTGTAAAAACTAATCTAGATCTAATTAATAGTCATGATGTCATCGTTTCTTACATGAGTATTCATTGAGTAATGGTTAACTGCTTATGCTTCTTCGTAAATCTGAATGTGGTCGCCATTAGAATCACTGCAACTTGCAATTGAGCTGGGTGTGTTTGACTGAATTGCGCAAATTAAATTATGCGTAAGAATTTTATTAAACTGGTATCCCGAATAATGGGATGTAACTCCACCTACGTCCAAATCACACAAAATGTCTGTTTGTTGCTTCTAATATGAACATATTCATTCATTCATTTATATTTACTTATCCCCCTTCCCATGAAAAATAGGTGTGTCGGGTGTTATAAAGTGGAGCGAACCCTCATCCGGCCACCCCTCCCTAGAATAGACACTACAATGTTTATAATACTCATTATATATAATATATAGAGTACAAAGAGTAAATTGTATTTTTACCTTGCTGCATTTTGAGTCATTTTCCTGGCAGTGTTTTCTTATAACACTACTACCAGAAGGTGGCACATGTGTCCCTTCAAACATTCTTGATAACCATTATAGTACAGTAAAAACTAAATACTACGAACTCTCAAACACGTACCATTGTTGATCTTTATACCCCCACAAACAAAGTTTGGGGTACAGTGAACGCTCATTATACCGGCATTCGTTACAATGGCACCCTCGTTATACCGGCAGTATGCATTGAAACTAAATAACCGTTAAGTCTTTGAAACAACCACTGAATATTTAGGTGCAATGCCAATAAGACAGGTGATCGCTTAATGCAGAACACAAGAAGTGCAAAAGCACTTCTTGTGCTCTGCATTAAGCGTTCACCTGTTGGTACTAGTTTAAAACTGGCCTCATGGTTCCTTTCATATTTAAACTCGTTATACCAACAAAATGTCTGGAAACAAACATCTCCATTGTAACGAGGGTTCACTGCATATAGGAGTCAGTTTGGCGGTTCCGCGCGGTTTATCAGTAACCGCTTACTGGAATCCAATGACACTTGACATGATGCTTTATCATAAGGAGGACATGCACATCCAATTATAGTTTTCCAGCTGTAACGAGAGTTCACTGTATATAGGAGTCAGTTTGGCGGTTCCGCGCGGTTTATCAGTAACCGCTGACTGCTTGACATGATGCTTATCATAAAGAGAAATAAAATGCGTATCCAATACTAGTTTTACAGTTTATCTATTTTCTTACAGAGTTATGCCCCTCTGAATTTTGGTCTATTGGTCGGTCTGTTTACTTTTTCCGCAAGGTTTCTCAGCAACTGCTGATTGTCCAGAATCTAATGAAACTTGACATGATGCTTTATCATAACGCGGACATGCACATCCAATTTTAGTTTTCAAGCTGATTGATTTTCTTTCAAAGCCATGCCCCTTTACTTAAAAGTTTGTGTTGGTCTGTCTGCTGACTTTAATTCCGTGCGGTTTCTCAGTAACCCCTGACAGGAATCCAATGAAACTTGGCATGGTGCTTTATCGTAAAGAGATCGTGCGAATCCAATTATAGTTTTACAGTTTATTCATTTGCTTACAGAGTTATACCCCTTTGAATTTTGGTCAGTTAGTCGGTCTGGTGACTTTTTTTCCCGCGCGGTGTTTCAGAAACTGCTGACTGGAATCTAATAAAACTTGACATGATGCTTTATCATAAGGAGGACATGCCCATCTAATTATTGTTTTCCAGCGGATTGATTTTCTTTCAAAGTTATGCCCCTTTGTTTAAAAGTTTTGTGTTGGTCTGTCTATTGACCTTTTTCTGCATGTTTTCTCGCCAACTGCTGACTGGAATAGTAAGCAACTTTATCATGAAGATGAAATGCGCATCAAATAATAAAATAATTTTTAAAGTTTATCTATTTTCTTTCAGAGTTATGTCCCTTCCAATTGTACAAAGGTTTTACTTGTGACAGTCACGTTTGTGGGAGTATTAATCACATTCAGTGATAGTTCTAGTTAACACAAGGTGACAGCTTAATGAAGGGTGAAAGTCATTCAGAAAGCTCCTCTAGGATCTTTCTGCTTGACTTTCACCCTACATTAAGCAGCCACCTGCCTACAAAGGCATAAATGCTTCGTTACTAAAATTTCGTAGTATCGAGTTTTTACTGCAGTTAAATCATTTTCGATTGTTGACTATTAGACAGGCTTAGAACATGGTTAGACACAGCTTTCCAATATGGCCTCTGGACTGAGTCTACACTATTACCTGAAGACAACCACTGTTAACCATTTCCTCCATAGGCTATTTTTAGACCAAACCTCTTTGAATAAATCTGCAGAAAAGGAGCGTTTACTAGAGAAAAGGAAAAGTTTAGAATTGTGAAGTTTTGAAACCATGGTGATAAAAAGGACATTTGCTAGATCTATAGGAGCAAATGCTCTATTCATCACAATGGTTTCATATTTAGGGAATTTTACAGAGGCGTAGAAAGGCGTGTTTATGGAGGAAAGGGTTAAAATTGTAGCAGTTTCATTGATAACTCATGTTTTATGGTATACATGTCATTATGACCAGTGGTTTCCCCAATTTCTCCAGCTCTCAATTTGGCATTTGATTGACAGGATAAATCAATGTCTTTGAGAATCTATTTAATCTTGTCCCTAATGAAGTATTTTAGGTAGAAATCTGTTCCAATCTAGTTTAACCTTATTTACTACATTATAAGTATCATTTGCAATCACATGAGAACTTGGTGCAATTTGCAGACCCAGTAAAAATACTTTCAGTGACAAACCTTATTTTACCCCCACAACGAAGTTGTGGACGTAGATATACTTGTGTGACTATGACTATTTTCTTGTCTTGTGTGTCTATTTTAAACAAAAGAAACGTCACTCAATGCTCATTCTGTAAATTATTTCATGATTGTCTATAAGTAAATGTGAATTTATAAATAATGAACTAATTTAACTAATTTGAATCCCCGATCGTTTGTATTTGTGAAATTCTGAGGGAAATTGTGGTTTGTAAGAATGTTGATCTTGTTCCCTTAATCTTAAAGCAGTAGAATTGCCAATTACCCCAGAATAGATAAGGATCTGAGTCTGTCCTAGGACAGACTGCAATCGCAACATGTCCTAGGAGAATCGATGATTGTCCTGAATCGCAATTTCTACTGTGACATATATATTCAAATGTTTTATCACAGTCCTAATAGGGCTATATAGTGGTTCATTCCATTATTTCGCGCGTTCAGAATTATCAATTGATTGTCTATTTATACTAAATGGTTAAAATGACAAAAACATGTACAAAATAGTGTCAGGCATGGTCCGAACTCTATTCATATACAACTTGACTTTGTAAATTTCTATTTCCGAACCCTGACGGAATACGACGAATAGTTACGAATGTGTAAGAAATATGACTGTGAACCGTGGACGGGTACCAGGGAAAAATGACGTAAACTTGTTTACTTCCGTTGACCGATATACATGTACAATTGTAGAGCAGGGTGAAATATAGGTCACTGCTTACATGTTTCGCCGTCTGATCGGTGCTGAATGGAGTAGCTAGACTAAAATTCCCCACGTTATTGCATTTTTGAATACAGAAACAGTAAGTATATTATAGCTTCTATATGTATCAGTTGCTAGTTTCGTTTATAGGTTGTACTTAATTGCGTGATAATTGGTAGTGTGACCCAGATTATATACAAATCTATCACAGTTGCGAGGCATGCTCGTGTGTACATACTGACTAGCAATGCCGATGCAATATTCTGTATTGGCATGGCCAATGCCATAATGCATCGTCGCAGATTTTAGAATCGAGAGTCTACTTTTAGGGGATTGGAATGGAAAACTCGCAAAACCCCCGGATATTATGTATATGTGGTTAAAAATGATTAGGGCAGAAACATGTTTATTTTTACCCAGACCAGAGACATACATGCATGTATGTATATGTCTCTGCCCAGTCAGCCCATGGTTCCAGTCATATAACTATCATTATGGATTGAGTCCATAGTGCAGGACAACTAGATCGATCTAGTAAGACATGACAATTAACGAGAAGTGTCTCGATTTTCATATATTTTGATTTTTTAATATTTATTTAGTGTGTATCAGATATGACAGGCTTAACCGTTTCCCCGTTCTATGTTTATTTCAAATTTCAATACCTAATGAATAATCATTAACAAAATAGTTACAAAGAAATATGCAAGGTGGACCATTGTAGACATTTTAGAAAGCAAACAAACAGATCTATCAAATTCTATTGGCAAACAGCTAGAGTAGACCCTGATCAGACGGCTCCAAGAGGAGGTATAGGAGCCGACTGATCTGGGTCTACTCTGTTTGCAAATGTGTGAAAACACGTTTATATGAGGGAAAGGGTTAACCCTTACTGTGCGGGTCACGAGTCACTAATGTCATTTACAAACAGTGTAGACCCAGATGAGAGGACTCCTAAATGAATCCTCTCATCAGGGTCTGCACTGATCGTCATGTTACACTTTATACCTACATGTACACGTTCATGATAAGTTTGAATTTTGGACGAGTCAATTTGAAAACTCAGCGTGGTAAAGGTTAAATATTTAACCCATCTAACCCTTATCCTGCCATAAAAAAGTCTAAGTACTGAAACTGATTGTTCACTTAACCCTTTCCTCCATAAATATTCATGTAAGAAATAATGATGTCATGAATATTAAATTATTAATTACATTAATTTGTTATAAGAGCACATGGACACACTCACAGGAATTTTTAGCTATGGCAGAAGCAGTAGAATCACATCTATATCATATCATAAGCAAACAGAGCAGACCCAGATCAGACGGCTCCTATAGGAGCCATCTGATCTTGGTTCTACTCAGTTTGCAAAGGCGTAGAAAGGCGTATTTATGGAGGAAAGGGTTAACCCATATTGCTTATCCATTTCCTTCATATAAACGTCTTTTAATTCGCGCATTTGCAAAAACCCTTTCCTTCAGATAAATTTATGTCTTTTCATGCATGTGCAAACAGAAAAGACCCAGATCAGACAGCTCTTGTAGGAGTCGTCTGATCAGGGTCTGCCCAGTTTTCTTATATAGTATGATATAGGCCTGGGTCCATGCTTATAAAACGTTTAGTTGAGTCTGAGTTCGTTCTCAAGTTTTTGATTGGTCAGATTTGAGCCTTTGGCTCAAATCTGACCAATCAAAAGCTTGAGAACTCAAATCTGACCAATCAAAAGCTTGAGAACAAAACTCAGACTCAGCTAAAAGCTTTATAAGCATGGACCCTGATTCTACAACACTCTGCATGTGTACATGCCATCATAAAAGTTCAGCCAAGAAATATTCATCAATTTCATGATGTCATTATTCCATACATAAATATAAAATAGGGAAAGGATTAATTAATGGAGTGATTGTCTGAGTGACAAACAGCTTGGATCCAAGATGTTACCAAATCACATAATCATTTGTCAGGGTCCAAGATGTTACCAAATCACATAATCATTTGTCAGGATCCAAGATGTTACCAAATCACATAATCATTTGTCAGGGTAAGAATTAAAAGTATGAAATTTAATATTATTTTTGATCAGTCATGGATGTGTCCACATGCCCTGCTGGATGACCAAATACTCTTGCTCATGCTACTCTGACTCATCTGAACTGGCTGCTTTCATGTGAGCATTACGCAAAGAGCAGACACATGTGCATCTTATTTGAACATTAGGTAAAAATGAAATATTGCAGACAATGTTTATTTTGACACATTTTTAGACCCTGATCAGATGTGGAAAGTAGTCTTGGTTTATCAGTACTTTATCTTGTTTGTGAAGTGCAGAAAACACCACTTGTATTGGTCGATCTCCAGTGCTTTGACACATTTCAGGGATAATGGTGGCAGACTCTGAATAGAAGGGCAAATCTCATAGTACAGGATAAATTAGTTTATAATAGGGAATGTTTCAGAAATAAAGCAAATATTCTAATACCTTTTCTAACAGGCCACAAACAGTTATTTTTATTTTATGCACACCATATCTCTTTAAGTTTCAATGATTGCAATGACATCATGCCAAGCTAGGTCCGCATGCTTCTTGCAAAGATATTTTCTTGTGAATTTTACTGATAAATGAATTTTTTACAATTTTTGCAAATGGTGGAGGTGGTATCTAATAAGAGAAAAATATATACCTGTTTGAACAGGAGAAATGATTAAGGGGTAAAATTTTCAAATTCTAATTGTACCCTAAGGCCTTAACCCTTTCCCTGTTCTATGATTTTTCCTAATTTCAATACCTACTGAATATTCATGGACAAAATAGTTATAATGAAATATGGAAGGTGGAACATTGTAGCCATTTTGGAAAATAAAGAAACAGAATTCTTTCAAATTCCATTAGCAAACGGAGCAGACCCTGATCAGACGGCTCCTATAGGAGCCGTCTGATCTGGATCTACTCTGTTTGCAAATGCATGAAGAGGTTTTTATATGAAGGAAAGGGTTAACCCGTTACCTCATGAATATTCATATGAGAAATAATGAACTTGTATGAATATTAATTAGCTGAGTTACTATAATCACCAACAAGGAAATGTTTAACCCTGGCTGAAGCTGTATAATTACTATTAATAATTTATTAATATTACTCAATAACCAAACAGAGTAGACCCTGATCAGACAGCTCCTACAGGATCTAGATCTACTCTGTTTGCAAAGTAGTGAACAGGCATTTATTTGAAGTTAAGAGTTAACCTTTTCCTTCATATAAATGTCTTTTCATACATAAATTGCAAACAGGGTAGACCCAGATCAGACAGCTCCTATAGGAAAAGAATGAATTTATTACTGAGTTACACACAAATAGAGCTAAAAAGGGGGATTTTTAATACAAGAAAAATACACTCGCTTCACATTTTCAGCATAAACATTATCCTTTTCCTAAACCCTTTCCTCCATAATGGCATAAATACGCCTTTCTACGCCTCTGTAAAAGTCACCTGTTGAAACCATCGTGATAAATAGAGCATTTGCTCCTATAGGAGCAAATGCTCTATTTATCACATTGGTTTCAAACTACAAAATTCTAAATTATGCCTTTTCTCTAGTTAAAGCTCCTTTTTGGTAGATTTATTCAAAGTGGTTGGATCTAAAAATAGCCTATCAGGGAATGGGTTAATGAACAATTATGCATGAATCAGTCACTTCATGAATATTCATAAACTTATTTATCATGTTATTTTTTTAAGGGGATTTTTTGCTTTGATGAAAACTGTAAGAATCCTTGATCAGAAAGAGCTACAGATAAATAGGTGCATACCTAAATACTAAATTTTTATTCGTCATATCTCCACCAAACCTTATATACTGTGACCACTTTTTAGAATCATCTCTTCGAGACGATTCTAAAGAGTGGTCACATTATATAGGGTTTGGTGGAGAAATAAAGGAAATATTCATGCAAATGTTTACATTTACACACCTGATCTGGAGCGCTGATCAGATCATTTATATTATTCTATAAGCATACAGAGCAGACCCTGATCAGACAGGTCCTGTAGAAGTCTTCTCTGTTTGCCTCAGAAATAATATAAATCTATCTGATTCTAGTTTCTACCAAATAAAAAAAAAATCCTGTGTACATAATTATGTCAGTATAAAAATTCAGCTTATAAATTATGTTTATGATGTCATTGCTTCTTACATGAATATTCATGAGGGAAAAAATTACAAAAATGTAAAACCTGAAAAAAATAAATGAATGTGTACCTAAATTTGACATTAAATGATTTTTATTTCCATGTTGATAACTTAAAAGGGTAAGCTTTTCCCTGTTGAATATTCATGTAAGAAGAAATGACATCATGAAGTTTTTGGTAGTGATGTAGAAAGTGTATACATTCAGATCTTCATGATTTTGAAAGCAAACAGCTGGAAGCTGTCTGATCAGGGTCTGCAAATGCGTGGAAAAGTGTTTAAATATGAAGGAAAGGATGAATGGGGGTTAAATCAGTAAAACTACTTTGTTTCAAGCATTAACCCTTTACTCCATAATTACGCCTTTGCAAAATGTCTACAATGTTCCACCTTCCATATTTATTTATAACTATTTTGTTAATGAATATTCAGTAGGTATCAAAATTTGGAATAAATATAGAACGGGGAAAGGGTTAAGGTAAAAAAAGAGTATAGTCTGAGTATGGAAAATGTAGGATGTGGTTGAGAATTAACTCTTTACTTCATAAATATGCCTTCTACGCCTTTGCAAACTATGTAGACACAGATCAGACGACTCCTATAGCAGTCACCTGATCAAGGTCTGCCCTGTAGGAGAATTTTAGCATTGTGAACATAGTTTGGAAACCAATGTGATTAATAGAACATTTGTTCATGTGGAGCAAATGCTCTATTTATCACATTGGTTTCAAAGTTTGAAACAGTGCCTTTTACAGAGGCGCCAAAATGGGTCACTAGGAGGGAATGTGTTATGGTATAATATAGATCTAATTCAACACTTTCTGTCTGAGCCAAAAATTCCCTTTGTTATTGTGCCATTATAAAAATTAATCTAATAAATATTCATGATGTCGTTATTTCTTGCATGAATTGTCATTTAGTAAAGAGTTAATGAATTATGCTAGAACAAAACATTATTAAATGGTTGAATACTTATAATATTATAATGGCATATATACAGTGAACACAGAAATTTTTGGCCGTTAAAAAAGCTGTAGAATCAGATTCATATTATGTATGCCATAAGCAAACAGAGCAGACCTAATCAGACAGCTCCTACAAGAGCTGTCTGATCTGCGTCTATTCTGTGTGTAGGCATTAAAAGATGTATTTATGGAGCAACGGGTTAAATATACAGTCATGTTTATCATTTCAGGTACATCAACGTTTCTGAAATGAGTGGGTCAAGGGAGGATGGATATGAGGATTATCCGTCCAATGTTGATGAGGACCAGGCCAGCAAGACCGATGTTCAAGTGCTGCTAAAAATTGTTATCCTGGGAGTGATCGGTCTAGTAAGCGTAGGAGGCAATCTTATTGCTGTTGGAACTTTGATCTACTACAAACCATTACGAATTTCAATCTACATTGTTGTTGGAGGACTGGCCCTTGCAGACATCCTTGTAGCAGTAATGAGAATACCAGAGGAAATCATTGTTCTTGCAGAAAAGGGCAATTTGCTCTCAGATACGTGGTGCAAGGCATATGGATTTT
This sequence comes from Azorinus chamasolen, assembly GCA_963576725.1. Classification (NCBI taxonomy): domain Eukaryota; kingdom Metazoa; phylum Mollusca; class Bivalvia; order Cardiida; family Solecurtidae; genus Azorinus; species Azorinus chamasolen. The sequence goes on along the minus strand of OY755239.1, from coordinate 65,110,282 downwards.
TGGCAGATTCTGGTCAATATATTGTAGCTTTTCATTTGGTGTTTCTTAGTGTTCTACGCAGCATTTTACTAACAGACAGGAGACATCATGGCCCCACGGTTATTCATACATATATCACATGTGCTGTTTTGTGGACAACATCCTTATTAGCCAATATTCCAATGATAAGCTCTTCTTTGTTACATCCAATAATGAAAAAATGTGTTGTGCTGCCTGGACTCGCAAAGCAAGGCACAAGTTTAACTATTGAAAAATCTGAACAAGAGTCAATGGTAGAGGAGCTTTATGTTATTTTATCATCAGCATTTTCATTTTTTCTTCCATTATTTTTGATTATTATAATATACTGTTTCACACGCTATATGAGCAAACGTTTCTTTGAGGACAGCTATTCTCTGCGTGAACGCAGAATGTCTAAAATGATCAACTGTCTAATTGTGACTTTCACTTTGTGTCATTTACCCTCAGAGCTTGTGACTTTGTTTTGGTTTTACACAATTAAGGATAAAAATATTATGGAGGCCATGAATAAAGATATGCAGAAGTTCATAGTGTTTATACATGTGCGACAGTACCTCAGTATTCTTGCCATAGTAGACATGGCCCTTCGTCCGATCATTTATGCAACCATGTCACGTGAACTTGGAGTCGTGTTTGACAGAGTAATAAACTGTACATTCTTAAAGCGAGAGGAGGAGGAAATTCCAACAAGAATGCGTCATCTAGCAGGGGAAATTGAGGAGGTACTACAAACACCCTTGAACCAACCAGCAGTCCAGTCTGATGTAGAGGAAGAAGTTGAAGAAATACGCTGATGCTTACATTTGTTATAAGAAACAAGTGTGCATATTGTTTTAACCCTTTCCTCCATGAATATTCATGTAAGAAATAATGACGTCAGGAATATTAATTAGATTAATTTGTTATAATAGCACATGGACATATACATTCTTGGTCAATGCAGAAAGTGAAGAACCATATCTATATTATATCATAAGCAAACAGAGCAGACCCTGATCTGGGTCTACTCTGTTTGCAACAGTGTAGAAAGGTGTATTTATGGAGTAAAGGGTTAATGTTTCAGTTAGATGAGTTTTCACAGAGTTATGGCCCCTTGATTTTTCAAAATATCACACTCTTACAGGTGCTTGTGTTGGAATATAAACACATTCAGTGATAATTAACCCTTTCCCTCATATAAACGTGTTTTCACACATCTGCAAACAGAGTAGATCCAGATCAGACGGCTCCTATAGGAGCCGCCTGATCAGAGTCTGCTTTGTTTGCTAATGCAATTTGATAGATCTGTTTCTATACTTTCTAAAATGACTACAATGTCCCACCTAAGACTTTCCATATTTCCTTATAACTATTTTGTCCATGAATATTCAGTAGGTATCAAAATTTGGAATAAATACAGAACAGGGAAAGGGTTAACCCTTTCCCTCATATAAACATGTTTTCACACATCTGCAAATAGAGTAGATCAAGATCAGACGGCTCCTATAGGAGCCGCCTGATCAGAGTCTGCTCTGTTTGCTAATGCAATTTGATAGATCTGTTTCTATACTTTCTAAAATGACTGCAATGTCCCACTAAGACCTTCCATATTTCGTTTTAACTATTTTGTCCATGAATATTCAGTAGATATTGAAATTTATAATAAACATAGAACAGGGAAAGGGTCAAACTACAATGAATGATGTTAGTGGGAGGGTACATAGGTGTCACCGTGTTGGTCGATGTGTCAGTTTCGCTGGTCTGTTGGTTGTTCTTGACCACACTATTTGTTGTGTGTCTATGTGTGTATATATATGGGCGTGCACACTTCATTTGTGCATCTGGTATTGCTGTGGATATTTGTGTGGCATCCACTACCTGACTTCTGTTCTTTTTCAATTTAACCCTTTCCTCAATAAATACACCTTTCTATGCCTCTGTAAAAGTCACTTTTTTTAAACGTTTGTGTTAAATAGAGCATTTGCTCCTAAGGAGCAAATGCTCTATTTATCTCAATGGTTTCAAAACTACACAATTCTAAAATTTTCCTTTTCTCTAGTAAATGCTCCTTTTTGGTAGATTTATTCAAAGAGGTTGGGTCTAAAAATAGTCTATGGAGGAATGGGTTAAAAGCTTTTTCTTATGGTGCATGTTTCTGAAAGCTAAATTAATTTGCAGTTACATTGTGCATGTTATGTTAATGTCCATGCAGTGGATATGGAATGCTTACATGTATGTTATTCTGTAAAGGTCTACATATATAATGTTTGTGCTATTTTTCAAGTTGTCATTCATGCCGGCATGTGAATTTTTTGTCAGTATTTACTAATGTATTTCTCATAATGTTAAAAGGTATTGATTTACCTGTCAAAGTTGATAATCTAGATCATGTTAACTTACATTAGTGGTCTTGATTTATATTTTTTAAAAAGATTATACATGTACATGGTTGTTAAGTTCGTAAATATTTTACAACATTGTTTTGTTTTCTATATGGTTAAGTTTTTACTCCTCTGTTAAAGTCACGTTATGAAACCATTGTGATAAATATAGCATTTGCTCCTATAGGAGCAAATGCTCTATTTATCACAATGGTTTCAATTTTCCTTTTCTCTAGTTAATGCTCCTTTTCGGTATATTTATTCAAAGTGGTTGGATCTAAAAATAGCCTATGAGGTAATGGGTTAAGAACCATTCCCCACTAAGTAAATGTCTGCAAATTTGTAGTCTGCTAAATATTACAAAGCTCAGCTCAATATTTATAAACTGAACTTTTATAATGGCATATATATATATATAAACAGCATTCTTTGACATTATTAGAAACTATGGAGTCAGGTCTATTATGATTTTTATAAGCAAACAGAGAAGACTCTGATCAGATGGCTCCTATAGTAGCCATCTGATCTGGGTCTACTCTGTTTACAAAGGCGTGAAATATTGTTTATATGAGGAAAAGGTTTGAAACCATTGAACAGATTTTTGAAAACAATTTGAATTCATAGTGAGTTACTTAATTATTTAGCAATTCATTTGGTGTCTTGACCAGTTTAGTCTGTTTGTAAAGGCATAGAAAAAAATATTTTAAATTTTATGGATAATGGTGTAGAAGGATAAATGTTTTACAACCCTCACTTTGAAAACAGTAAACTGGCTTGCGGTAAGTCAGTGATTCTACCCCATTATTGTTCTGTGCAGAAGAACTTCTGGGGGTCTTCCTCCACCTGTAATTAACTTGACGTCGCAATATAATTGAAATTTGGTTAAAGCAACATAAAACTTGATACAAACAATCAAATGATGCAGACAGACCAGTTTCATACATGTATACCACATTTTCAACAAAGCAATGGATTAACCCTTTCTCTCATATAAACGTGTTTTCACGCATTTGCAAACAGAGTAGACCCAGATCAGATGGCTCCTATAGGAGCCTTCTGATCAGGGTCTACTCTGTTTGCTTATGATATAATAGATATGATTTTACATTTTTTGCCCTGGCCAAAAAATTCTGTTTCCATGTACAATAATAACTAGGCTAACAATAACAATTAATCTAATTAATATTCATGATGTCATTATTTCTTACATTAATATTCATGGAGTAAAGGGTTAAAATATATAATGTTTGTCAGTTGTTAATCAACATTGAATTGTCGGCAATGTTACAATAGTGCAGACCTTGATAAGGAAATTAAATTCTGCAGATGATCTTGAGATACAGTGCTCCCTCTCTACAACGACACCCTTTTGGATACGAATATTGTATGTGTTGTTCAGAGGGAGTTGTTATAGGGAGGGAAAATCAAACATAATTAGCTTGTTTGCAGATCCCCAGATATGGTGTATTTCGAGAACTAAAACCGTTATGCCTCGATCAAACCCTATGTTGTGACTACTCTTTAGAATCGTCACTTTGTGACGATTCTAAAGAGTGGTCACAACATAGGGTTTGATCGAGGCTTAGAAAATACGATGGAAAAATGTTGTATCTGGAGCCTTGTTTTTTCGGAAACAGTGACATGCGTTGTTGTAAAGAGGGAATCGTTATTGAGAGGGTCGTTGTAGGGAGGGAGCACTGTACATGGTTTTTAAGTTTCTGGGTGCTCGTGTGTAGGATATTTTTGATGTTTTATAGTTTTACAGTTCTTTTAAGTATTCCCTGTACAGAAGCTTTAAATTGTTATTTTGTTATTGCCTATTGTTTTGCATGTATAGTGTATGTATAAGGACAATTACAGTAAAACCCCTCTAAACTGGATGTTAGAATTAGTATCACAGAACTCCAGATAAGATCGGTAAATTAAAACATTTTCAATAATACCTTTTTTATTTCTCCACCAAACCCTATGTTGTGACCACTCTTTAGAATCGTCTCGAAGAGAATATAGGGTTTAGTGGAGAAATGACAATTTTAGAATTTGAGTATGCACGGTTATCTGTAGAGTGGTCACAATATAGGGTTTAGTGGAGAAATGACAATTTTAGAATTTGAGTATGCACGGTTATCTGTAGAGTGGTCACAATATAGGGTTTAGTGGAGAAATGACAATTTTAGAATTTGAGTATGCACGGTTATCTGTACCTCTGAGTATCAATACCTGTCATTTAAGGGTGAAACGATTAATCGTGATGTGAATTGAACCGCGATTTTTTGCCCTCGATTCGGTTCGGTTCAATTCTGTTCAGCAGATCTCATTTTCGATTCGATTTTTACTATAAAAGGCTAGCTTCTTAATGATTGGTAGAGAAATGAAACTAACCTATGAAAATTTGCCGTGAAAAGTCGAAATACTTGTTTTCCCGCATTAGAGCTGTCAAAACAAACATACTCATCGAATTCTGATAGACCCAAATCGATTGGATAAAGGCCAACTGTTTTACCCAATCAAATACCACGTTGCAATCGTTGCACTTAATCTGATCGTCTGTGCGCTTTATTCAAGCATCTTTGTGTTCTCTCAAAATGTCGGATGCTGAAGCTGTCAATCTACGTGCTACCCCGAAAAACTATCGCTCCAAAAGGTGGAGATTTCAGATTTCGCGAGAGCAACAACACAAATAAACCAACATGTAAGATTATTTTACAAATATTCTGTGCAACGTATGAACAGAAACACAGTATTGCATTTACCGTTATGTTTCGTCTTCTTCCAGTAAACTTGGTTGCAAATTTGTGTATGCTTACAATTTATGGAGCTGTGCATTGATAACTGGCAAAAAATATACTCGCAGCAATGTCTAGTGCTTTTTGCTCTGAGACAGGGAGATGTCATATTTCTCTTCAACTGATAGCTATCTGTATCAGTTGAAGAGAGACGAGACATGACATCTCCTCCAAGTGCTCAAATTCTTTTTTCAGAAAACCCTACATGTTCTACAGAGTTAGGCTGTTTAGTCAATTAGCCAAGACTGATTATGTTAGTGTTACCATTTTACTTGGTTTTTAGTGCACAGTTATAAAAAAGAACATCAAAAAACAAACTGTAGAAAGGTTTGACTGTTAAAGTCAGATCTATCTGTGACTAGGCTATTTTGTTTTTTCCATCTGTATATGTCCAAGCATTCTGTTTTCAGAGCTGTTATACACAGTATTTATTCTACATAGTGCATTCTTTTTATTACAATCTTAAATCGAATCGAATCGAAAATAATCGAATCGTGTTGTAAAAAATCGAAATCGAATCGAATCGAATTTTTTTGAATCGTTTCACCCCTACTGTCATTCCAGGGCTCAAGCTGGAGCTGTTCATCAGGCAGAAGTTTAGGGTGATTCAGGAGGAAGTTTTGGTCCTAATTTTGTATCTTCCTATATGTTCTATATATTTAAACTTCTCCCTCAGCTCAAAACAGGGAGAGGTCAGCAGGGTTAGGGAGACTTTTTCACCCAAATCGCCCTCTTGCTTGAGCCCTGCTTTCAGACAGGAGGAAACTTAATGCAGGTTGAAAGTCAGGAGCTTTCTGCATGACGTTCACCCTGCATTAACCCATTCCCTCATAGGCTAATTTTAGATACAACCTCTTTGAATAAATCAACCGAAAAGGAGCATCAACTAGAGAAAAGGACAATTTTAGAATTTTGTAGTTTGAAACCATTGTGATAAACAGAGCATTTGCTCCTATAGGAGCAAATGCTCTATTTATCACAATGGGTTTACAAAGTGACCTTTACAGAGTCATCAAAAGTCGTCAATATGAGGGAATGGGTTAAGCAGCCACCTGCTTGAAAAGACCTATATTGTTCTTTATTAAAACTCCGGTTTTAGAGGGGTTATATTGTACATGTATTAACTCTGTCACCACTGAATTTGCAGGAAAGCAACTGGCAGGGCTTTCTGCAATAGTGAAATTTGTGATTATGTTTTTCAAACGCCAACACATGAGTAACTTGGCGCCTCATCAGAATCCAAACTATCACTTACTCTTTAGAGAAAATATTGAAGGAAAGTTCACTCTGAAACATAACCCTTTCCCTCATACAATTTACAAATGCCTTTTCATGCCTTTGGAAACAGTACACCCGGATCATACAGCTCCTGTAGGAGCAGTCTGATGAGGGATTCTGTTTCTGTATAAACTTACAATAGATCTGATTTTACAGTTTCTATCAATGCCAAAAAATCCTGTGTACATATACATTGTATCATTATAAAAATTCAGATAACGGTGCGTACTCAAATACTAAAATCGTCATTTCTCCACCAAAACCTATGTTGTGACCACTCTTTAGAATCGTCTCGAAGAGACGATTCTAAAGAGTGGTCACAACATAGGTTTTAGCGGAGAAATAAAGAAGTTATACTTGAAAATATTTCAATTTACGCATCTTATCTGGAGCTCTGTATAAAAATTCAGCGACTAGATGTGCTGTCGTTATTTCTTACATGGATATTCAACAGGGAAATGGTATTTTTTAAAAGTAGATTGCATTGTTTGCAGACCAAAATGTTTTGATGCCAAAAGAGTTAATCTTGCAGAAGAAGTAGACCTGGCAGCTAATATATCATGAGGAATGTTAGTTTTAATGCGTTTTAGCATGTTTAACCACCAGTTGACTGCAAACAAAGATATATGAAGCAGAAGTCTAGATAAGATGCGTAAATTAAAACATTTTCAAGAATAACTTTATTTCTCCACCAAACCCTATGTTGTGACCACTCTTTAGAATTGTCTCAAAGAGACGATTCTAAAGAGTGGTCACAACATAGGGTTTGGTTGAGAAAGGGCGATTTTAGTTTTAAAGTATGCATCATTTATCAGTTGCTCTATATATGTAGTATGTTTTCAACATCACTATAGTCTAGAGTTTTTATATTTCTTTTATGTATGGTGTCAAATAATTTCGAATCTAGTGAAATGCTATGTTTCTTGACATCTCACTGAAAATTTTGTACTAAATTTTTAATTCTTAGCTTGTTAAATATTTAAATATTGAGTAGAATTTTAATCCCCCTCCTCCCCCTGAGCAGGAAGAGGTCACAGTAAGCCTTTTTAGGTCATTTTTTGTCTGTCCTTCATCAGTCATAATTAACCCTTTCCTTCATATACAGGGTTACAGATAAGGTTTTGTGTTATTTGGGTATTTACTCCTTACTTTTTCAAGGAATTGGGTAATCAGAATTTCAATTGAGTATCAAGAAAAGTGTTACTCCATCAATTTGAAATGAATTGCTTTTTTACCCCAACAGTTTTAGATTCAATATATTATATATGTTATAAGCCTACACCTACAACTGAGATTGGTGTATGTCACAGAAAGACCCTTTTTGATCTGTAATTCTAACAGTCCATTAACTGATACTCGACATCCAAATGTTTGATGTACCTTCATTTGCTAACATTTCAACACATCATATTTGTGCAGGAGTAATGTGTTATAAGCCAAGGATACTTTGAAACATATTTCTTAACAGTAATTTTGCCGACTTTAGTTGCACCTTCTCTACTAGTTGTTTACAGTTTTGTGACAAAAGATCGACGATTATACCACTGACAACCTCTTTTGAGGTTTTACTCACCTTGTTCACATTTCACAAATTATTTCTGGTTCGCCAAGGGAAGACCTAATATAATTAAAGAATGTGTTTCAGTAAAACAAGTCCGATGTCACAGTCAACAATAGTTATTCATGCCTAAGAAATGCCTGACTATCGCATACTAATATGCATCTGCTTGAATGCTTTTGCGTAAACAACTTTTATAATTGCTTTTCAGTATGCATGAGTTTCAAAATAGTTGCTTTTCAACTGAATTTGATTGCGTATTTACGCAGATACGCACCTTATCTGTAACCCTGATATAAACACTTTTTCACACATTTGCAAACAGGGAAGACCCAGATCAGATGGCTCCTGCAGGAGCCGTCTGATCAGGATCAGCTCTGTTTGCTACAGGAGTTTTGTAGATTTGTTTCTTTACTTTCTAAAATGGCTACAATGTTCCACCTTCCATATTTCATAATAACTAGTTTGTCTATGAATATTCCGTAGGTCGATTGACATTTGAAATAAACATAAAACAGGGAAAGGGTTAACCCTTTCCCTCATGTGAGCGTGTTTTCACGCATTTGCAAACAGAGTAGACCCAGATCAGGCAGCTCCTATAGGAGCCGTCTGATCAGGGTCTGCTCTGTTTGCTTTTGACATGATATAGATCTGTTTCTACAGATTTGTCTGAGGAAAAAACAACATTGAAAAGTTTACTTTTTAAACTTGCAGCTAATAAATATTCATGATGTCATAATTTCTTACATAAACATAGAATAGGGAAAGGGTTAAGTGATAGTACTATGGCATCCACAACAGCTATGCAATCTTAATCAACATTTGGTACAATGTGTATTGTTACAGGTCAGTAGTCTTACCGTAACCCTTTCCTTCATTCAAATGCCTTTTCAGGCCTTTGCAAACAGAGTAGACCCAAATCAGATGGCTCCTGTAGGAGCCATCTGATCAAGGTCTGCTCTGTTAGCAATCTGAAATATAAAAGATCTAATTGTACAGTTTCTACCAATACTAAAACATCTTGTGTACATGATATGTCATTATAAGAATGCAGTTAATAAGTAGTTGTCATAAGATATGGGCTCATCCAGGCTCAACCATAGTGATCTAGATATGTCAGAAAATCGTCTTTTGAATTAGATATGTCTAAAATTTATTTGCTAGAAAGATATCAGTGTCTGCACAAATGTAACTACGCAGTTACAGTAAAACCCCTCTAAACCGGACGTTAAGTTTAGTATAAATATCGGTCTGAGTCTTGGAGACATGTGGCAGTTTAATGCAGGTCAAAATTCATGCAGAAAGCTCCACGAGGAGCTTTATGCATGACTTTCATCCTGCATTAAGCAGCCACCTGCCTACAAGTATCTGAATTCTCCTCAATTAGAATTCCGGTTTTAACTGTATACATAATTTAGGGCATTTAAATCGTAGACACATTTCTAGTTTATGATTTATTCCATATGGTGATTAACATGGACACTGTCATGAAAACTGAAACAAAATGCACACAATATTTCACAGCCCGCTGACCATGTAACCAAAGCTCCAGATAAGGTGCGTGAATTTAAACATTTTCAAGCATAGCTCCTTTATTTCTCCACCAAACCCTATACTATGACCACTCTTTAGAATCGTCTCAAAGAGACGATTCTAAAGAGTGGTCACAGTATGGGGTTTGGTGGAGAAATGGCGATTTTAGTGTTTGGGTACGCATCATTATCTGTAGCTCTGCATGTAACCATATGCTGTAGAACATTGATACATAAAAAATAATGACATCGTAAATATGAATTGAAATATTCTCTGTAATGGCATATGAATACAGAACATTTTGGCTCGGACGTAAACTGTAGAATAAATCCATTATTATGTCATAAGCAAATAGAGCAGGTGCTGAACAAATAGCTTGTATAGGAGCCGTCTGATCTGGGTCTACTCTGTTGGCAAATGCGTGAAAAAGCATTTATATATGAAAGAAAGACCCAAACGAGAAATTTTGGCCATCATGGTCCTTTTGTTTATAAATTACATTTGTTTATAATTGTCTTCAAAATAGATCAGAATCTGTATACATGTATGTATACTTAAGCTCATTTTTGCCTCAACAATGTAAACAATTCACCAATACAGTCTTAACCCTTTCCTTCATATGTTTTCACGCATTTGTAAACAGAGAAGACCCAGATTAGAGGGCTCCTGTAGGAGCGGTCTGATCAGGGTCTGCTCTGTATGCTAATGGAATTTGACAATTCTGTACCTTTATTTTCTAAAATGACTACAACTTTCCCCTTTCCATAATTAATTGTAACTATTTTGTCCATGGATATTCAGTAGGCATTGAAAATTGGAATAAACATAGAACAGGGAAAAGGGTAATTAAATTTGTTTTCCACACTATTGTTGTATGCATGATTACCTGTATATGGACCTGACATCTTACAAGAACTCACAGTACAGTAGAACGTGTCTTAAGTGACATTATATTGATTGGGCAGAGGATCTTACAAAGCAGGTGGTTGCTTAATACAGGGCAAAATACTGTTCTCCAACGGGAACTATCTGCATTAATTTTGACCTGCATTAAGCTACCACCTGCCTTACAAACCTATAATTAGACCTCCATCTGATGGGTGCTTACAGCAGGTTGCACTGTATATTCTTTCTGAAACTTTGATAATTAAAAGTTTGAAAATGGAAAGTTACTCTATGTTCAAACATTTAGCTTAGGAATTCAGTCACTTTGCATTTTATTGCCAATTTGTCACTCAAGACTTTTCAATTCCATATTGTTTAGAAAAATAGCGTAGTTTGTTTAAAAGCTGTAGAAAACAGTTGACTTATAGCTCAGTTCTCAAAATGTTAATTTATTATCTGTTTTTGTATTCTTTGCTCAATGCCATTGTGGTGCCAAAAATACCAAGTTACCTCAGAAGGTATAAATGTTGAAATCTGTTTTCCTCTCTCCAGATGCTTGATAAAACATTGATAGCAGATCTTACATGAGTGTTCATTACAAATTGTTTTTGTGAAAAGAGTTTAGTATAATAATAGAGTTTCATAAAAACGATTTGTAATGAACATGAATGTAAGATTCTTTTTATCACATAACCCCTAAAACCTGAAACAGACTATAGCTGACAGTTGTTTTGGCCATTGTTTACAAACAGCGTAGTAATACAACAAACGATGCACATGAAGTGAATCGATAATGCAGTGCTACGATTTGCTAACGATTAAATGATGTCATGCACTGGTTCCGCGTATTCTCGTTAAGATTCATTATCGAGTGGATTCAAATTGCTAATTTGACTAAAAATGCACTAGTGCATTTCCTTGATGTACTGCACCCTGTTTTGGTAGAGCAGGCCCTAATAAGACGGCTGCTATAGTTTGCTGTCTGATCTGGGACTGCTCTGTTAACAAAAGTGTAGAAAGGAGTATTTATGGAGTAAAGTGTTAAAATTTACCAAAATTTACACTATTCACTGTGTTAACTTGAAATCTCCACCGAAATTGGTGAAAAAATCGATGAATATATTTAGTGAAAAATTTGTTCTAGCAACAATATATTAGCCACTAAAGTCCTTGAACATTGCTTATATAAGTTATATATGACAATAAATGTCCACTCAGCAGTGAGGTAAATACATGTATCTGGCCAGTGTGGCATTGATATGAATTCAGTTTTAGCTCACCTGGCACAAAATGCCAAAATGAGTTATTGGGATCGCACTGTGTCCATCCTCATGCGTCATCAACAATTTCATTAACACTTTCCTCCATAAATATGCCTTTCTACTCCTCTGTAAAAGTCACTTTTTGAAACCATTGTGATAAATAGAGCATTTGCTCCATAGGAGCAAATGCTCTATTTATCACAATGGTTTCATAACTACACAATTGTAAAGTTTTCCTTTTCTCTAGTAAATGCTCCTTTTCGGTAGTTTTACTAAAATGGGTTGGACCTAAAAATAGTCTATGAGGGAATGGGTTAAACATCTCCTAAACTACTGTTTGATCAAACTTCACAGGTATGATTCTTAGGTGGTCCTCTATAAAACCTTAGGTGGTCCTCTGTAAAGGTGATATTTAAATGGTCTGTTGCATAAGTAGAGCACAAGAGTTGAACTAGATTTAATCCTTTACTCCATAAATGCACATTTCTAGGCCTATGCAAACAGAAGACCCAGATCAGATGGCTCCTATAGGAGCCATTTCATCAGGGTCTACTCTGTTTGCTTATGATATAATATAGATATTTACAGTTTCTGCCATAGCCGAAAATTCATGTGTCCTTGTACTATTATAACAAATTAATCTAATTAATATTCATGACATCATTACTTCTTACATGGATGTTCATGGAGGAACATCTTAAATAACTGAATATGATTTGACCAAATTTCACAGAAATGATCCACCAGAAGTCCTCTATCAAAATATATAGCTATATATACATGTATACATAAGTAAGGTCTGTTTGCTTTAACCCTTTCCCTCATTGAGGACTTTTGACAACTCTGTAAAACTCACTTTGTGAAACCATTGTGATAAATAGAGCATTTGCTCTTATAGGAGCAAATGCTCTATTTATCACAATGGTTTCAAACTACAAAATTCTATTTTTTTTCCTTTTCTCTAGTTACTGCTCCTTTTCGGTAGATTTATTCAAAAAGGTTGCATCTAAAAATAGCCTATGAGGTAATGGGTTAATATGAAATAATATACATGTGATTCTACAGTTTCTGCCATGGGCAGAACTTCCTGTGTTCAAGTGTCATTATAAAACTAAACTTATTAATATTCTTATTATTGATGTCATTATGTCTTACATGAATATTCAAGGAGTAAAGACTTTAGGTTATACAAATGATTTAGGTCATACGAGCTCAAATAAATGCTTAACCCTTTCCCTCATATTGACAACTTTTGATGACTCTTTAAAACTCACTTTGTGAAACCATTGTGATAAATAGAGCATTTGCTCCTATAGGAGCAAATGCTCTATTTATCACAATGGTTTCAAACTACAAAATTCTAGTGTTTTCCTTTTTCTCTAGTTAATGCTCCTTTTCGGTAGATTAATACAAAAAGGTTGCATCTAAAAATAGCCTATGAGGTAATGGGTTAAACACAATCTTTTTCTATAGCTACTGACTGGACACTGATCGAACTTCACAGTAATCATCAATAGGTGATTTTTTTATCAGATATATAAATGGTTTCAGTTTGCTGCAAATCAGCTTAACCCATTCCTCCATAGGCTAATTTTAGACCCAACCTCTTTGAATAAATCTACCCAAACGGAGCATTTACTAGAGAAAAGGAACATTTTAGGATCATGTAGTTTTTGAAAGTTTCCTTTTCTCTAGTAAATGCTCCTTTACAGTAAATTTATTCCAAGAGGTTGAATCTAAAAATAGCCTATGAGGTAATAAATTAACCACGTTAGTGATTAAGGGTCATCATAGCCGCCTTGTTTACTTTATTTGCAGGTTTTGTTTTTATCAGATTATTGTATTAATACTCAGATTATTTGAAAAAAACTGTGCATAGGTGGTAAACAATTTAATGACAGTAATATCTTGTTATATACTTAATCCTTGTAGATACAAACCTTGTTATTCATTTTAAAGTGCTTGAATGTGTAACTGTTACAGCATTAAATAAATAAAAATGAAAGATGATAATTATCTCTTTATTTGTTTGTTTGCTGTGCTTAGATAAATGTGTGGCTTGATATGTGCCCCTTATGAAAATGGGTTGGGACATTTTGGACCCCACTCCTTTATGGTTGCTCAACTGTTTTCTTAACCCTTTCCCTGTTCTATGTCTATTTCAACTTTCAATACCTACTGAATATTCATGGACAAAGTAGTTATAATGAACTACGTAAGGTGGAACATTGTAGCCATTTTAGAAAGTTAAGAAACATAACTATCAAATTTCATTAGCAAACAGAGCAGACCCTGATCAGACGGCTCCTCTAGGAGTCGTCTGATCTGGGTATACTCTGTTTGCACATGCGTGAAAACACGTTTAAATCAGGGAAAGGGTTAATGCAGAAGCACATTTACAAACCCAGGTTGATCCAGGTCACACAACTCCTGCATGAGCTGTCTGATCCGAGTTTGCTTATGGGCTAATGTATATCTGATTCTGTTGTGGCCAAACATTCTCTTGATCTAAACATTTTTCTTGATCATATACCACTATCAAAATTCAGCTAATTAATATTCATAAGGTCACCATGTTTTACATGTATATTCATCAGGTAAATGGTTAAAAGTTGTTTTACTGTAATCTCCATCTATTCAAGCCACACCATAGAAAACTCATGTGACGAGAAGAGGACGTATCCAGTGTTCAATCTTGCAAACAGAAAGGGGCCGTACGGGCCCATGGTCTTACAGGGAACCATCCCCATAAATGTTGGGGGGGGGGGATGGGGGTGGAAGTAAAGATAGGTAAAATGTGACATAAAAATGCAAATATCAATACACCAGGAGCTCTGGCACGTCATATCTGGTCTATAGATGGAAGTTTAAACTAGTCATAGCCATACACCAGGAATACTAACACCGTCACATTTGGTCTATGGATGTTTACATTAACCTGCAATACATACCCAGTTTTTGTCAATTAATTTGGATTCAGCTACGCTCCTGATTGGACACTTGGTATTTTAATATATAAGAAATGATGATAGCATGACTATATAAGTGCTTCATTCTTCAAATGGTTACCCTGACAGAATCTGTAGAATTCCGCAAAATGACCGCAGTATAACCCTTTCTCTCATATAAACTCCTTTTCACACCTTTGGGAACAGAATAGGAGCCTTCAGATAAGGGTATGCTCTGTTAACTTATAGACTTGTATAGATCTTATCCTAAAGTATATATCTAATCCCAAAATTCCGTTGAAAATTTACATTATTAAAAAAAACAAGTGACCAATTCATCAGGGAATGAGTGAACTACATCAAATATAATCCTATAGACCGTTGTGTTGCATTTTAAAGCCGTGTACAGTGAGCAGCACATCTTAAAGGTAGAGTGACTAGTTTGACTTCAGTTTGGATCCTGATGGGACATGACGTCGAGCTACGCGGCGTCTCACTAAGATAAACACTGATTGGTCAGCATATCGCGTTTATCATTTATAGCTTAACCCATTCCCTCATATTGACGACTTTTGACGACTCTGTAAAAATCACTTTGTGAAACCATTGTGATAAATAGAGCATTTGCTCCTATAGGAGCAAATGCTCTATTTATCACAATGGTTTCAAACTACAAAATTCTATAAGTTTCCTTTTCTCTAGTTAAAGCCCCTTTTCGGTAGATTTATTCAAAGAGGTTGGGTCTAAAAATAGCCTATGAGGTAATGGGTTAACCCTTCATTGAATAAGCGCAACCTTGCTCGCGGTTAGAAACAGGTGCAGAGTCAACAGTACTAAGCATGTATAATTATCTAATCTGATATGTATATCACCACATTGAAAAATGCAAAACTAGAGACATATAAATATCTCTGGCAAAACCAAGATCTATTTGTGCTTCAATAAGAAAGTTTTAGTACCAAGAGAGGTAACTTATACACTGACATAAACTATGTAAAGTGAATTGTCTCCCTTGTAACTATGTCTAGTCATAACCGGGATGCCTCTACGGTCAGTCGCACCACGACAGAAAATGGCACGCGCATTTTGTTGCCGCGAACGCATGTCCCGTGGGTTTGTTTTTTACTACTCCGTGTGGACATAGTACAGTCGCCACACGGACTGACAGTGTTTAGCTCACCTGGCAAAACATCCTGTATCCATCGTTGTCAACAATGTTTGTTTAACATCTTCTGAATGGATTTTACCAAATTCCGCAGGAATATTTTTCAGGCGACCCTCTATTACAATGACACATTTTTTCGGTATGTTGCCAGTCACAGAGTCTATGAACAAGCACACCTAAATTGTTTAAACGACCAAACTAAACTCAGGAGGTCCTCTATAATAGTGATATAAATGGCCCCAGTCCGTTGCATAATTAGGTCAAATGGGCTACAATAAATTTTATGGAAATATTTCTTCAAATGCCATCTCTTCATTTATCACATATTTTCACCAAATATCCCTGGAATCACCTGGTCAGTCCCTATCAAATTGATATAATTGATGTTTGGTCCAGCACATAAGTAAGAAGGTAAAATGATAAATTAGATTCTTTAAAAAATCTTTTAACCCTTTACCTTTACGCCTTTCTACGCCTTAACAAACAGAGCACACATAGATCAGACGACCCCTACAGTAGCCGACTGATCAGGGCATGCTCTGCTTGCCCATGTCATAACATATATGTGATTATACAGTTTCTGCCATGGTCAAAATTCCTGTGTCCATGGGATACTACAAAGACTAGTCCGTACGGTTACTCTGTGTTTTCATGGGTCATGTACGATTACAACAGCCTAGCCCATTGGTTTGTGGTAATCGCACAGTCACATTGCGCAATCCTTATGATACCACACTGACTAGGATGGATACAGGAAAATTTCGATTATTCGAACACTAAACTACGTATTACTCGTATCATCGATCTTTAAGACAGGTAACAGCTTAATGTATGGTGAAAATCTAGGAGCTTTCTGCATGAATTTCACCATGAATTAAGCAGCCACCTGCCTAAAAAGGTAAAATTCTTCTATACAGAAAATTCGAACAATCGAGATTTTACCGTTACGAAGCACCATGCATCTGCCGTGCACACGCTGTGTGATACATGTACGACAGTCATACGATATATTACATACTGTTGCGGTCGGATTGAAACAAAAAAGCGGCAATGCCGACATACGTCAGTATGTGCGCCAAACAAAATAAAAATTGCGGCTTGTCGTCTTTAAACCTGCTGTCTACGATAACCACAGTGGGCTGTAATGGAGGCTTTATATGCTAAACACAAATCAATCTACTCCTTTTCCCAGGACGGAACTCTGATCTTATTCTTAATTTCGGAAATGTTCTTGTTTTTCACCATGACTGTTTTCGGTGTAAAGCAAACACAAACACAGGTCTTACAACCGTCTAAGTAGACATGTATTGGGTTAGAGAACAAGAAAGGTACATTGTACATTCATATTGCAGTATATTCCAGTACACTAGCATTTTGTATGCTTAACCCTTTACCTGTTCTATATTTGGCCCAATGTTCAATACCTACAGAATATTAATGGAGAAAGTAGTCATAATGAAATATGGAAGGTGTAATATTGTAGTTAATTTAGAAACTAAAGAAACAGATCTATCAAATTCCATTAGCAAACAGAGTAGACCCGGATCAGACGGCTCATATAGGAGCCGTCTGATCTGGGTCTACTCCGTTTACGAAAGCGTGAAAAGGTGTTTATATGAAGGAAATGGTTAAACTATGTACAAATAGAAATAAGGAAAGTTACATATTTCCTCAACCTGTCTAGCCCGCCAGGCATTGCGTCTATAATCGGGATGATGCCCACTATGCCCAGTTTTTCTCTTGGGATTGATGGATGTCGGATTACATTGCCTGCTATCAAAAAATATTTCCGTGGTGACATTTCTAGCATGGTTAGGGAGCCGTGAAGTCTATTGTCGACGACTTTCTTGATATTTAAATCGGAGCATTTTGGTCATCGAATCTACGAACTCGACCGACCCTTATCGGAGAAAACATGCACTAAAAGCTAGAACTGTGTCAGGCAAACTTGTACAGACTAGACGAAACTTGTGCAATATCTTTATTAACTCTTTCAGTGCCAGCATTGTCGTCGGCTGGACACATTTTCGTCTGCTTCAGGTTTTAGAGTGAGCGATTGTTCAATTTCTTATAGACAGATAAACAGTGCATCAAACAGTCTGGAGCCTGATGAGACGTCCAAATTTAACCCTTTCCTCCATGAATATTCATGTAAGAAATAATGACGTCATGAATATTAATTATATTAATGGTTATACTAGCACTTGAACACGGGATGTTTTGACCCCGGTAGAACATGTAGAATCATATCTATATCATGTCAAAAGCAAACAGAGCAGACCCTGATCAGACGGCTCCTATAGGAGCCGTCTGATCTGGGTCTACTCTGTTTGCAAAGGCGTAGAAAGGCCTAATTATGGAGTAAAGGGTTATTTGTTGTATATGACATCAATTACCCAACTTCATGGCATTGATGGTGTTAACGAGGATCTACTGAGAGTTTCGCAGTGTACCAGGGACATACATCTATGGCTGCAATATAGCGGATCGTAACTCAGAATCATCTTCTGTTGTTCAAGGATGCAAAGTCAGAACAACAGAGCAATATTATTTTCTTGTAACTGGCAATGCTTTCCATATCTTTGTTATTCTTTGGGAGAACACACAGTCACAGTTTCTTTATGCTTCTATCGCTCCCCAGAGCTCATTCTTCTGCGGACACCAAGGCTGTCAGCTTTATGTTTTACACAGACACAGAATCAGGCACGCACACACGCACGCACGCACGCACACACACACACGCACACCCACCCGAGAGAGAGAGAGAGAGAGAGAGAGAGAGAGAGAGAGATTAATCAAACACCATCAAATGTCGAATTTATTTTGTGTCAGTGAATAAAGTTGAAGCTTCTTATCATGCTTTGTTATTTAATTAACATAATTATGTATGTTCACGAGATTATGCACTGCGCTTAAATGGCGCTTAGAGTTCTTCAAACCATTAGAGTTCTTCAAACTATTGAAAGGTTCCGTGCAGTATGAACGGAATGCATCGACATTAGCGGGTGTGGTAAAGCTTGATTTCATGACCAAGGCAAATTTAAGCCTTTCCCTGTTCTATATTTAGTCCAAATTTCAATACCTACTGAATATGCATGGACAAAATAGTTACATGTACAGTGCTCCCTCCCTACAATGACCCTCTCAATAACGATTCCCTCCTTACAACAACACATGTCACAGTTTCCGAAACAACAAGGCTCCAGAAACAACCTTTTTCCATCGTATTTCCTTTATGCCTCCATCAAACCCTATGTTGTGACCACTCTTTAGAATCGTCACTTTGTGACGATTCTAAAGAGTGGTCACACTATAGGGTTTGATGGAGGCATAACGGTTTTAGTTCTCGAAATACACATTATCTGGGGATCTGCAAACAAGCTAATTATGTTTGATTTTCCCTCCCTATAACAACTCCTTCTGAACAACACATACAATTTTTGTATCCCAAAGGGTGTCGTTGTAGAGAGGGATCACTGTATAATGAATTATGGAAGGTGGAACATTGTCGTCATTGTAGAAACTAAAGAAACAGATCTATCAAATTCCATTAGCAAACAGAGCAGACCCTGATAAGACGGCCCCTCTAGGAGCCGTCTGATATGGGTCTATTCTGTTTGCAAATGCGTGAAAACACGTTTATATGAAGGAAAGGGTTAAAGAGCTAAACATTGATATGTATATCAGTATACAATCTTGATTTTCTTGTAGCAATAGTAATGTTTTAGTATGCGTAGGTGTTTCGCAAGTGGAAATTATTATGTTATTTTGCAACTACGATGTCTGACTTTAACCCTTTCCCTCAAAACGTGTTTTCACGCATTTGCAAACAGAGTAGACCCAGATCAGACGGCTCCTATAGGAGCCGCCTGATCAGGGTCTGCTCTGTTTGCCAAGGGAATTTGATAAGATCTGTTTCTTCACTTTCTAAAATAGCTACAATGTTCCACCTTTCATATTTCATTATAACTATTTTCTTCATGAATATTCAGTAGGTATTGAAATTTGAAATAAACATAGAACAGGGAAAGGGTTAAATAACGTTATATGTCTACGAATAAAGTGACAACTAGTATTTCAGCTGAAAGGTGAATTCCCTTCGAGGCACAAATAATTCCGATTTGATCGCCTTGAAGTACAGGTTGTATATATACTATTATGTATTTACGCACGTAGACGCATATATCATCCAGCGCTGTCAGCAGCTTAATGTTATTGATAGAACGAACTTAATATTCGTTTTAAAATGTGTTATACGAAAACCGCTATTCGATTAAAAAATGAACGATTCCATTAAATGAACACGTGTGATAAGAGCATTTAACCTTTAGCCTGCTGAGCAAATTATTGTTACATAATTCTTCACCTACAACATTTCAAAAATTCAACCTACAGCCAGCTTGTCTACCAAAATGCAATCAGGGTGTCAAACAATTTGGATTCTGATGAGACGCCGAGTTCGGCGTCTCATCTGAATCCAAACTGTTTGCATAGGTATTCACTCATCCGCCCATAACAGGCTAAAGGTTAATATTGCACGACATATCTTAAAAGCATTCCCTGCACTTTACTCACCTCTTCTTAGTGTCTACAAAAGAGTAGACAGGCAAACACTGTATCCCTCTGATTCTGGTCGTCATTAGAAGAATGAATTATTATGTTTTGCAGACTTTAACCCCTTCCCTTGTGAATATTCATGTAGGAAACAATGAATATTGATAAGATTATTTTTTTATAATGGCATATGAACACATGACAGTTTGGCTCAGGCAGAAGCTTTAGAATCAGATCTATATTACACCATAAGCAAACAGAGTAGACCCTGATCAGACGGCTCCTGTAGGAGCCGTTTGATCTGGGTCTTCTCTGTTTGAAGATGCGTCAAAATGCGCTTACATAAGGGAAAGGGTTAAAAGACAGACAGACGCACCCTTCGAATTGGAATGGAAATAGACTGGTTTAAAACACAAGCTGGCTAGGACAAGGGGTACGGGCATTTAATCATTTATCATAGTGTAGCAAGCCTGTCTGTCTCCTACAGCTGTAATGCAAGTTATGTGAATCTGCTATTTACCCTTCATCAAGACTACTCAACAAACTGATAAACCAACTCACAGATTTGTCGAATGATGTATTATTCGCTTCCCCTATCGACAGAGAACTCCATTAACATTAAGTACACCGTGGAAATCGTCGCCTGTTCTTATCGTTGGTTGCATGCCTGTTGAAAACCGACGTTGTATTATTTTTTCTGAATATTTCCGGAAATTCTATTTGCACATTAATCAAATCAGCTGTCGTACTTACTGCTGCTACTTCAAATGTTCCTATTATCAATAAAGTTGCATTATTCGCTACTTCTGCATATCCTTCTACTGCACATGCAGCAAATTCACAATTAGAATTGTTGAATACCAAGACGGGGAAGTGGAACGAAAATCTCAGTTCATTCATGTGTACCACAGTACCACTTGAATCCATTATTCGGTAATGTAGACCTGAATATATAAACTTTGATGTTTTAATTTGATCGGCAGAAACTTTCTGTAAACACATAGCCATCCTTGACTTTAGGTTAAAATGGGAAAACAGAGACTCCATACATAAAAGGCCACGGCACCCAAACATAATCAAACATGATACATGTACAACATAATTACAAGACAAACGTGACGAAACGCATAAGAAGACATATAACATTTACCATATAAAACAAAACAGACAATAGGATGTCATCAAGCATACCACTTTGGAATGGCCAGTAGCAAAAAAACAAAACAAAAAACAAACAAAACAAAAACCCACAAACAAACAAACATTCATCACTAGTTTTTAACCCTTCGCTTGCTATTCACGTCAATATACCTACCTGTAAATAGTGAAGACCCAGATGAGACAGTTCCTGCAGGAGCTGTCTCATCAGGGTCTGCAGTATTTACAAGTTGATTGTGCAACCAGTGCACTCCACAGCAGTGATTGCACAGCGAACTACTTGTGCACAGTGAAGATATATGTAACTATACAACAGGGCATGGGTAAAGAAGGAGAAATGTATTTTAAAATTCAGCAAGAGAAGGGTTAACCAGGGTAATCGAGAACGAGTCTAGTAATGAGACAAATTTGTGCGTCAAATTTGTTTTAGTTCCGTATGAAATATACTTTATTTAATACATGTACATGCAAATATTCTTTGTTGGAAAATACTCATTGTTGTCAGATTTGCTTTACAGATATTTTGCATGAAGACAAAACGCTGGGTTTGCATTTGTGGGTTTGTGTCAAGTCAAGGTCACTGTTGCTAAGCATAGGAAAATGTTTACGGGCGATAGCTTCAGTTAGGAAAGCAATATTGCGACCACAACTGTGTGTATTGATAGATTACACCACGACATATCTTTGGATTTCATTTTGGAATGCTTGAATGAAGGTCAATGATACTATTTCTGGACAAACACTTTAACACATTATCCCCTAGTGACGCATTTTTGCGCATCTACAGAAGTCACTTTATGAAACCATTGTGATAAATAGAGCATTTGCTCCTATAGGAGCAAATGCTCTATTTATCACAATGGTTTCAAACTACAAAATTCTAAATTTTTCCTTTCCTCTAGTTAATGTTCCTTTTCGGTAGATACATTCAAAGAGGTTGAGTCTAAAAATAGCCTAGGAGAGAATGAGTTAATTCTGCAGAAATATATAACGTGATCAAACTTGCTTGCATGGATACAAAAATTGGGATTGCACACGGGACAGGGTGTTTTTTGGATTCAAGATCAATGTTACCGTACCATATTAAAACTAGACAAATGTTTTTTGCACGATATATACGTTGTGACTAAACTTCAGATGCAATTAGCTTTCAGTCTTGCATAGGTGCAAAGGTTGGACTTACATATTGGGTACATGATCGATCAGGCCCACTATTACTAAATTATACATACATAAAAAAGTTCCATGACAAAACTTTTGTAAGGAAGGGTACATTGAGTCGCAGTTGGTATGCTGATAGGTTTCATGGAGACAACGATTTGTATTGCTTTTTGGGATCTTGGATAAAAGACAAAGTCACTGTTGTCAGAAATTGTTGGTTGTAGTAGTGAACTTGACGCTGGAGATAAATGCTCCACTACAATAAAAACCATTGTCTCCGTGCAAGACACTAAGTTAGTTATAATATAACTTTTCTAATTAAATATGTACCTGGAAAGTACACTTTTATTTAAATAGAAACTTAAGCGTATGGTCTGTAATCAGTTTCATTGTAAACTAATTTTTGGAAGAGAAAATGTTTGAAACAATTGAAAAAAGGAAGCTTAGGTAACCATTCTGCAGGCCGCTGGCTATACCGGTGTATCAACAACAACAACAACAACAACAACAACAGAGTCATCATCATCTTCACCACCATCGTCATTGTCATTATCATCTTCGTCCCCATCATCACTAGTATCAATAAAAAACCCCACACCAGGAGCACAAATAATAACAGAACGCTTAACCCAATCACTAACTGATACACTTGTGTCTTTACCGTTATTAGTATCAGAAACTAAACATTTTAAATGGATCAAGCCATTCGAGAATTGCTCATAAACGTTGACAAGGCGCAGATCTTCGCTTCCACTGTGTAGCCGAATGTAGAGGGTTCGATATATTCTCTGTTTAAAATATCAGTGTTTTACTTCAACCATAACAATCAGCATTGGTAAAGTGTCGTTACAAGAGTGCTGCCACTCAGTAAGACATGCTCTAACCTATGTTGATAAAGTTTCGTTACAAGGGTGCTGCCGGTCACTAACACATGCTTTAGCCTATGTTGGTAAAGTGCCGTTACAAGGGTGCTGCCGGTCACTAACACATGCTTTAGCCTATGTTGGTAAAGTGTCGTTACAAGAGAGCTGTCGTTCACCAAAACATGTCTTAGCCTAACTTGGTAAAATGTCATTACAAGAGAGCTGCCGGTCACTAACACATGCTTTAGCCTAACTTGGTAGAGTGTCGTTACAAGAGTGCTGTCGTTTAATAAAACATGCTTTAGCCTAACTTGGTAAAATGTCGCTACAAGGGTGCTGCCGGTCACTAGTTTAACACATGCTTTAGCCTATGTTGGTAAAGTGTCGCTACAAGAGAGCTGCCGGTCACTAACGCATGCTTTAGCCTATGTTGGTAAAGTGCCGTTACAAGGGTGCTGCCGGTCACTAACACATGCTTTAGCCTAACTTGGTAAAGTGTCGTTACAAGAGTGCTGTCGGTTACTAAAACATGCTTTAGCCTAACTTGGTAAAATGTCGTTACAAGGGTGCTGCCGGTCACTAGTTTAACACATGCTTTAGCCTATGTTGGTAAAGTGTCGCTACAAGAGAGCTGCCGGTCACTAACGCATGCTTTAGCCTATGTTGGTAAAGTGCCGTTACAAGAGAGTTGTCGTTCACCAAAACATGTCTTAGCCTAACTTGGTAAAGTGTCGTTGCAAGAGAGCTGCCGGTCACTAACACATGATTTAGCCTAACTTGATAAAATGTCGTAACAAGGGTGCTGTCGTTCACCAAAACATGTCTTAGCCTAACTTGGTAAAGTGTCGTTACAAGAGAGCTGTCGTTCACTAAAACATGCTTTAGCCTAACTTGGAAAAATGTTACAAGGGTGCTGCCGGTCACTAACACATGCTTTAGCCTATGTTGGTAAAGTGCCGTTACAAGGGTGCTGTCGTTCACTTAAACATACTTTAGCCTATGTTGGTAAAGTGTCGTTACAAGGGTGCTGCCGTTCACTAACACATGATCTAGCCTATGTTGGTAAAGTGCCGCTACAAGAGGTTAGTATCATGGAAACATCACTTCAACCTTATACATGTATTGCATTCATCACTATAAATTGTTTTAATGGATGCGATATGTTCCTGCCCTTAAAGTTTCTTGCTCTTTTGATTTATGTTGTATATGTACTGCGCTTGCTTTTTTATCATCAATAATCTACTGGTTTTTTTAAAAAAAACTACGTAGTATTGGTGATGTTTCTCTGTTGCTAATCATAACTATCTACATGTAACTATTACGAGCGAATTGTGATAGCCAATTACAAACCGTTTGTAACCAGATGCTATGCTGAGTTACAAGGGCGTCTCGCCAGAATTCTGTTTCACACACTGACATAAAGGCGATACTTTCACCCCCCCATATTTGTTTGTTATGTCTTTGTGTGTGTGTGTACTTTTGTCTTTTGACAGGTTTATATATTTACTGTTCTTCTTGTCATGGTTCTATGTATACTGCACTGTATTATTCATATTTTGGAGAAAAAAGATAAACACCAAAAAACCCAAAAAAAACTCTGAGTCTCAGAACGGGATACATTTTGACGGACTTTGATCTACCAAATTATCATGTAAAATACAAATGTAACAGGAATTCAGACACAGAACCCGGACACATTCAGAATATTGTAGATAATTTGTGTTCGAGAGCAAACCTAATAAATCTTAATCAACTGTACTACATTCCAATCATATTTCGACGTAACTGAAGACCTTAACATATTCCCTCATAGGCTATTTTCAAATCAAGCTTCACTGAATAAATCTACCGAAAATTGTGATAAATGGAGCATTTGTTCCTATGCTCTATTTATCACAATGCTTTTACAGAGACGTCAAAAGATGTCAATGCGGGAAATGGTTAACAGTACTTTCTTGGTGTATCTATATCTGAACTTAAGCATTAATGTCGTTTTTTGGTTTCGTTGGGCATTGGGGATAGAATACTAACGCAACCATTGGTGGCGAACGGTAATTAGCGAATAGTAACATAATAATAATAATAATAATAATAATGTAAACTGTAATTTTACACAAATGTGAACCACTGTTGTACCTATAAACTGGTGTATAAAACTTTTCTATCGGCTGAATAGATTTAGAGTAATAAGGAATTGGAATTGGGTTGCATTTTTTCTGGGACACCCTGTATAACAGGTCAGATCGATATGTGGAAAGTTTTTTTTTGTGGTGAGGCGTAGGAAAACAGTTTGGTCGAGATTTACTGGGATAAAACGTTTTCCGTATTCGTATCAGATAAACCTTTCCAAAAACGGCACTGACCTGGTCTCGATGTTATAAAACGCTTTGCTTGAGTGTGAGATCATTCTCAAGCAAGCACAGAATCTGGCCAATCAAATACTTGAGAATGATTTCAGGCCCAGACTCAAAAGAGTTATAACCTTGGACCCAGGTATTCTCTTTTTTATCAAAACATCCTTAGATTCTTTCATTACATGACTACATGTATTTGCATTGCACTCAATGGTCGGTGAATTACAGTTTATACTTTAAAATTATCATTTAGCCTTTCGGATATTTCAATCAACATGTCTTGACTAAAACTAATAATACACGCCCTACTTTGGATCGTCAAAACTGAACTATCTACTACTATTGAATGTCAAAATTCTTTATCTCACCCGCTAATGTCAATGTAATGATTCAGTAAAGAAATAACATATTTAATGGAACGAACTTGATTAAACTGCTCAACAATGGCAGATTTAACTGATTTACTTATTACATCGACATAACCCTTTTAGGTTATTAACCCTTTACTTCATATAAACGCATTTTCATGCATTTGCAAACAGAGTAGACCCAGATCAGACGGCTCCTATAAGAGCCGTCTGATCTGGGTCTGCTCTGTTTGCTAATGGAATTTGATAGATATGTTTCTTTAATTTCTAAAATAGCTACAATGCTCCATCTTCCATATTTCATTATAACTATTTTGTCCATGAATATTCAGTAGGTATTGAAAGTTGGAATAAACATAGAACAGGGAAAGGGTTAATTAACCAATTGGGCGACGTAAATAGCCAAGTAAACTCCGATAATAAACAACCAACCACTTTTGAAAATACAGAGTAGTTCTTGCAAAAGCCCTCGGAAATATCAACCCTTTACTACATCAATACGTCTTTCTACGCCTTTGCAAACAGAATAGACCCAGATCAGACGGCTCCTGTAGGAGCCGCCTTATCTGAGTCTGCTCTGTTTGCATATACATGTTATATAATATAGATGTGTTTCTATAGTTTCTGCCATGACCAAACTTTTCTGTGTCCATGTAGTTATCATAGATATTAATCTAATTAATATCATATGCTATTTTTAGATACAACCTCTTTGAATAAATCAACCGAAAAGGAGCATTAACTAGAGAAAAGGAAAATTTAGATTTTTTTTAGTTTGAAACCATTGTGATAAATAGAGCATTTGCTCTATAGGAGCAAATGCTCCATTTATCACAATGTTTTCTTAAAGTGACTTCTGCAGAGTCGTCAAAAGTCGTCAATATGAGGGAATGGGTTAATCAGGAAACTTGCAAACTGGTTCTTAAAATAATTGATAAACGGGGCCCTACTCATACAAAGACCGGGTTTGCAACAATAAAAGAAGAAATTGCAAGTGAGGATACCAGAAGTAATTCTATAAAGCACAATGCCCAAATAAATCATTAGTAGGTGCCACTCAATGCCCAAATACATTATCAGTTGGCGCCACTCAATGCCCAAATAAAGTTTTAGATGACTACAAAATGGCGTCTCTACTGCAGGAGGGAATTCTATTGATACATTCACCGTAAGAGTGTCTGGTCTTTACTGATTATATTCTGAATCCAGTTGAAGTTTAACAAAAAATATTTTTAAACATTGACAATACTCATAGCTTATTCTACGGTCTGTATTATTTCCCATGTTTCCTTCTCTAAACAACGTGTACCCACAGGTGCCAGGCGCGTGACCATTTCATAAACACTACTTATAAATATTTTCAAATACGTCTAGACATTATACTTACAAACAATTGGAAGAAAAAAACGTATAGTATTTTACTGCCAAAGTATGATGTCTAGACGTATTTGAATATATTTATAAGTAGTATTTATGAAATGGTCATGCGCCTGGTACCTGTGCGTGTACCTGTATATAGAATACTGCGAGGTTCTTTCTTCCGTAAGTACAGTAAAAACTCGATACTACGAAATTTGAGTAATGAAGAATGTATGTCTTTGTAGGCATGTGGCTGCTTAATGCATGGTGAAAGTCATGCAGAAAGCTCATAGAGGAGCTTTCTGCATGACTTTCACCATGCATTAATATGATCAATAATGGTACGTATTCTTAAATAAAGGTTCAATCATATTTGAATGTTCGAACAATCCAGTTTTGACTGTATCTATTACCCCCTCCAGTCACATGAGATATATTATTTGACAGTAGCTAGTCATTAACTGCTGCTGAGTAATTGACATCTGAAACAAACAATGCTGCTTGATTCAACCGTAGCAATCAGGGCTAGCACATGGGCACTGAGCCACAACGCCCGGGCTAATTTACCTAATGAATTGCATTGAAGTGAAACGGATAAAGTAGACCTTTGGGATCTTTTTAGCCTAAAGGTAATGCGACGGCTGTGTTTCGCCTGTCCCTTGTGACTGTATAATTATACCGCTATATTTTACAATCGATTCCAAACTGTCACTGCTACTGCTGTTAACATGCATGATCTTCATAATAACCAAATCAGTAGACGAACTGTTCATAATCGTTTGCAGGAGAATAGTTTACACGGCCGACATCCTTACGTCGGATGCGGCGTCGTGCGAATCGTCTTAATTGGGCACGTGTACAATCATTTGATACGATGACGCTGGAATATCGTTCTTTTTGCCAGATGAATCCCGAATGTGTTTACTTCGTGGTATGGGTAGGGTGTGCGTCTGTCGTATGAAAAATGAATTCTGTCACGCCTACTGTTGTGTTATTTAAAGAGATGATTTCGAGAGTGGGAATTATGTCATGGTTTTTGCAGCCATCGTCCATGGTTATCGTTCACCGCTAGTTGTTATTAACCCTTCGCTTGCGGAATTTTAAAATACATATCTCCCTCTTTACCCATGCCCTGTTGCATAATTACATATATCTTCACTGTGTACAAGTATTTCGCTGTGCAATCACTGCTGTGGAGTGCACTGGTTGCACAATCAACTTGTAAATAGTGCAGACCCTGATGAGACAGTTCCTACAGAAGCTGTCTCATATGGGTCTTTACTATTTACAGGTAGGTATATTGACGTTAACAACAAGCGAAGGGTTAATGCTTAACCATATACTCCATGAATACTGACGTAACACTTATGACGTCATAGATAATTATAAACTAGATTAATTTGTTATGATGCACATCGACAAATGATGTTTTGGTGATGGCAGAAATTGTAGAACCATATCTATATCCTATCATAATAAGCAGAGCAGACCCTGATCAGACGGCTCCTATAAGAGCGGTCTGATCTGGGTCTACTCTGTTTGCAAAGGTGTAGAAAGGCGCATTAATGGAGTAAATGGTTAAAGTCATCGATATCACATCCTCGGACATCACGCCATTAAGTTTTATCTGTTCCATAACGATGTCAACATCTCGATGTTTTCATCATGACAATCACATACATGACGTACACATTGTAAATGCTCCTAGAACACATAACATTGCTTTCGTTGATGACTGGCCCGCTAACAGTCCCGAATTCGAGCAAGTATGGGCTAGGCTAGACAGATGGGTGAGGCATCGTTCAAACCCTACTGTTGACGTCATCCAATTTCTTCAAGCACTCATTTAAGAATGGAACAAAATTCCAAAGACAGAAATTAGCACTTTAGTCAGTGCTATGCACCAGCGATCCACTGTAGTGATTGATTCAGTAGATTGTCAAATTCGCATCTAAGTGCCAATTTTGTTTTTAAGCCCACCTCACATGGTCAAAATGTCCCCAATTTTCTGTTAACCTCTGATCATCATCTTTATACCAAACGATGCATCATTGAATACTCTTTAAAAGCATATTTAACCAATTCCCTCTTAGGCTGCTTTTAGACCCAACCTCTTTGACTAAATCTACCGAAAAGGAGCATTTACTAGAGAACATGGTCATTTTAGAAGTGTGTAGATTTAAGACATTCTGATAAATAGAGTATTTGCTCCATAGGAGCAAATGCTCTTTTTATCACAATTGTTTCAATAAGTAACATTTACAGAGGCGTCAAAAGGCGTCAATATGAGGGAATCGATTAACAATCATATCCCCGATTTATTTTCATCCACTTATGTTCAAGCACGCGTTCTGATGTTAATATATATATTTTTATAGCTGCTCAAAGATGTAAATATCATGAACCTTTTGTTAATGCTGACTTAAAAATACTAACCTATATTTGAGAAAACAAAAAATACAGTGACACCTTGAAAATCTGGAAAACTTTTACAGCAAATGATGTGGATCCAAGCCTTTGAAAATGATTTAAAAGGGGGGCAACAAATGACACACTTATTGCATTAACATTAAACTGTGGTTTTACTAAATATTTCAATCTTTAGCTCAAACTAACTTCTGAATCAACATTCTAAACGTCAATAATCAGTTTGCCGTCCTTTTCTAACATTTTTTATGCTATCAGAGGCGGGACTTATTAACGAATCTGTGAGTGTGTTGTTAAGGGAAATTTCGGAGTCTTGTGCTAATTTACAGACAGGCGTTTCCCGTTTGAACCAGAGTTGATAAAATTGCTGTCAGGTTTTAGAAGGAATCAAATCAAACTCACGGGCACGCTCTTTGCAAATGATCACCTAACTTTTTATAAGTGGAATTCTGAAGCAGTTGTTGTGTGCTGTTATCTAAAACTTGAGTCGCCATGAACTCGTGTGTGGACAGAAATGGTTCTTCGTCAAGAAACCCTTCTTACAATTCTAGCAATTCAAATAAATCAGGGCCCTTCGTTTCATAATTCTCTTGACCGTCCACTGCTATTCTCTGGAAACTGTAGCGCATCTCAGGTGCATCATGCGGTTGTCGCATACTAATATTAATCTGCTGATTCGTGTTAAATATGTGATGGATGTTGACACATATGCAAATTTCAATCACTATATTGGTTATAACTAGTGTTTGTTAGTCGGCATTTACAGAATAAATCGGTCGGGGGGCTGCCCCACGCTAGACCGATTTATTTTTGTATATGTTGACTTACAAACACTAACATTATACTAAGAGCTATGCTGTTATTTTGAAATCGATTAGGGTTCAATCGGAGTTTTGTCGCATATGTTGGTTGATTTTCGTAAAGATTGACGAAGTTTTCTGCTTGTTGCCTAATCATTTAGCAACATTCTGATATCTTTAATACTTAGCTGAATATATACATACTGTGGGAAAATAGGATGTAAGCATCATTTTAATGTTATGAACATGTGTACATCTTTCGGAATTTATTGAATTAAACGAAAAATGGACAGAATAAAATTTTAAGATAGGTTTTACTCTTGAATTTAATATTTCGATTTTCGATATTTTAGTACAGATTTTTTAATTGCGCAATTGTTAATTTTATACACTAGACCCAATTTGCTCAAAGAACGTGACCTTCCTTATAAACACACGGCAATCTTATTTACTTGAGAGAGTATATGAAACCATAATTAAACGGCAACACTTTCCCTGTTTCATATTTATTCAAAGTTTCTTCACCTCATATGCATTCACAGAATCAATAAAATGGCACACGGAAAATGCCTTTTTACATTGTTGTGGAAACTGCACAATCAGATCTATAAATTTCCATAAGCAAACAGAGCAGACCCTGATCAGACGGCTCCTTTAGGAGCCATCTGATCTGGGTCTACTCTGTTTGAAAATGCGAGAAAATGCGTTTATATGAGGGAAAAGAGTTTAACCACCAACTAAGTACCCGTACTCTGTGCTTAATATGCTTTAAAACAGTTAGGAATGAACCTAATGATTGGTTTAAACAAAGAGCTAAGAACACGCGGTGCTAAATTATGCATTACAATCTTTCATGCAGTATGCAACTGACCTCATAATGTTGTTAATGTCTAATGGAGCTCGTTTCCATCAAAAGTTCAATCAGAAAACTGTAAATGATCCGCCACTAAGATCAAATGATTCACCTGACAACGTGAGTCAAACGCTGTAAATCATGATCAGATGCTGCGATTGAGCAAATACCAATATGTAAACTATAAACCGGTTGAATAATAAAAACTGGCACCTTCCTTTCTAAATATCAATTAACCATAAATGTATCCACATTTATCATTGAAGATCAAATTATTTTTATAACAAACAGTGCAAACCCTGATCAAAGGGCTCTTCAAGATCCCTTTGACCTGGGTATACACTGTTTTCAAAGGTCTTATATACCTTGTTCTCTAAGGGATATTAACTGATGCGACTATGTGAACTATTAACCTTCAGATTACGGTGGCATACATGTATATTTACACACTTGCAACAGTGAGTTTAGACGCGGAGTGACTTGGATTCAGTAAAACCTCTCTATACCGGGCGTTAAAGTTAGTATAAATATCAATCTTTGAGACAGGTGACAGCTTAAGGCAGGGTGAAAGTCATACAGAAAGCTCCTCTGGGAGCTTTCTGCATGACTTTCTCTCTGCATTAAGCAGCCACCTGCCTGAAAGTATCTAAATACTTCTCTACTAGAATTCTGGTTTACAGAAGTTTTTTCTACATATGATACAATAGGAAAATGTGAAAATAACCAGATTGTTACCAACTACAGTAAAACCCCGCTAATGCGACCACCTAAAAGAGGCAGAATTCGGGATGCTAGATACAGGTGGTAGCTTAATGCAAGACAAAATTAATGCAGAAAGCTCCTCTAGGTCCTGCATTAAGCAATCACCTGCTTATAAAGACACCCATGTCTATTCATTAGATGGTCGCATTAGAGGGGTTCTACTGTATTACCAGATAAATTGATATTCGTTGTAGTTTGGTACAAATTGCCGTTAGTAAGAGCAATATTTGTCAATGACAATCACTGTTTTAATAATGAGATCAACACATCTAAATACCAAATGTGTGAGATGCAGCGTCTAGATGTTGATGGTAAGTCAATATAAAGTTACTATAACAAACAAACACACCTTCCGAATTCGAAACAGATTTTTTATGACTCCAATATAGATATTTATGACTTTACACCTTGTCAATTATTGATTGTAGTTTATGGTGTAACACAGTAACTAGAACTTCACACGTCCCGTCCACAGAGGTTTCATGTGCGTGTGCTAATTAAGTTGCCAGACCATGAAATACTGTATCGATATTGTCATGGCGTATTACTATATTTGCTTAGGCTCATATCGCATTATATTTCAAATATCGGAATTAATATGAGAATGAATTTGCATTGACTCATATTTTATTGAATATGACATGTCACTTTTTGATAATATTAGTTATACAATGTGAACGTTACTCAATATGGAATATACATTACCGGCAAATTCCACAACGGGCGAACACGATTTTAAAATTTACTGGCAGTGTTTACTGGTACCGGTAATGCCTGTCAGTTGTTTCGCTTTCGCTCCATATGGAATATACGGACAGTGTATATTCCGTGCAAGGTGATAAAATACCGGTCAAACGATGACAAACCGTCAGAGAGTCAAGTCAGCTCTATGTCGAGGTAAACCTCGTTCATGTCTTTGGCGCCATTTATAATACCCGACCACCACCACCACCACCACCACCACCACCATCACCATCATCATAGCCTATATAAAACTCATTAAAATGCACCACTCATTGAAAATAACTTCAGCGACAAAAGGGAGTACTATAAATTACTTAATTAAAGGAAATCCAAAACACATTGGCTTCGAACAAACAAAGTAAGCAAAGAAGGAAAGCCTGTTCTCCAAGGAGTGAAGTGCAACCTCGGGAAATTACAATACATGTACAATGTCAAAGGGAGATCAATCTCCAAGGATCAAATAAACCGAAAGCAGAAAACTATTAAAGGTTACAGAGTTATCACCCTGTTACAAGTGTATATTCCCTGCCAGGTAATTTGCTCTCGCCGCATGTGGAATATACTGATGTTGTATATTCCATATTAGGTAAATCGCTCGAGCCCCATGTGAAATATACTGACATTGTAAATACCGTATTAAGTAATTCGCTCTCGCTCTATATGAAATATATTGGCATTGTATATCCCATATTAAGCAATTCGCTCTTACCCATATGGAATATGCTAACAGTGTATATACTGACAGTGTATATATTTAGATTAGAGTACTCGCTTTCGATCCTTATGTAATCTACTAACAGTGTATAGTCCTTATAAGGTAATTCGCTCTAAGACAAACTACAGCTAGGAATCGAAACTTACCGACTACCCTATATCTTAATAAATAAACCCAGGTTTAAAATTTTGACTGCTACTTTTATGCAAAATAATTAACACTTACAATACTGAAACAATATTACACAATAAAGTGTCGCTGATGAGACCATTAAAGGAAGTCCAAATCTGGATTGTTTTCTAATAATAGTGGTAGCTTAATGCAGAACAAAACTGACACAGAAAGCTCTGTAGATACGTAAAATGAAAAAAAGTAATTTGCAAAAGAAATTCAAATTGCGTTAAGAAAGGGGACACCGTAACGCGAAATGAAGCAAAAATCAAATCACGTTAAAAGTTTTGGGCAGCGTAACGTAATTGAAACATTTTTCAAATTGCGTGGACCCTGTGCCTTCATTTGATACAAATTGAAAAATAAGGTTAAAATAAAATAACGAACTAGCAGCATATAAATTGAATACAATACCAGAAAATACATTTTATGCATTCTTATTTATACAATATACTTTATATTAGTAATAATTAACAAAAAACGATTTATAGTTCGGACGCTTCAATGTCACGATGCACATGCGATTGGCACTTACACGAGATACTAGATATAGACAGCCTAGCTGTAGACGAGTGTTTTAAAACGGGACTTAAGCTACATTGTATTTACTTAACTTGTAGTTTCTGGTTTGTAGCACATATGACTATGCTCAGGTGAGATTTTTGTGATCGACCACCGCCCGGTGTCCGTCCGTCCATTTGTCTGTCAGTTCGTCCGTGCTTTAAACGGCATTATTCACAAGGCAGAATGTAACCAAACTGTACATAAATGCTCTTAGTATCATGGTCTGCCAAAACTGATACAAGAATTTGGATCGATGTTGAACTCTGGTTATCATGGAAACCAAAATAAATCTTTAAACATCTTCGAATTTGAAAGGAATAGCGTTCTAGTGACCTTCTACCTAAATTGCTAAACTCTTGTCGATATCTCAAAAAATATTACCGCGAGGGGACTGGGCTAAATTTACGTATAAAACTATATAGAAAACATTTAACAACCTTCTTTTCCAAAACTGCTGTTTCAGTTTGAATGTAATTTGGTAGGAATAGTCGCTTGGCGACCTTTTATCAACAATGCTAAAACATGCAGATACCTGAAAACACACGGTCGCCAGGGGCGGACCTAACTTACCTTATATGACTATAGGGGAAATATCTCCTCCAAATCCGGTGGTCTAATCAGAATAGCATTTGGTAAAAATATTTCCCTGGTGGCCTTCTTTCCGAATTGCTAAAATTAAGTTGATATGCAAGAAAACATGGCCACCAGGGACAGGGCTAAACTTTCATGTGTCTATATGCTAAACGTTTAAAAACAATCTCAAACATTAACAATCCATATTAAAGGGTATTTGTTAGGAATAGTCCTTTGGTGAACACATCGAGAATTGATTTTGACTACCATGCATTTTGAACAAATTGAATAATCTTCATACTATTATTTTCCGGAAATGGTGATGACTAGAACAATATTTGCATTTGAAATAAAAAAGTTACTTAATTAAATTACGCACTTATTTCAACTGGAGGGTATTGAGTTGTTTAGTTATGGCACACATTCTTGTATATTACACTGTTCTTTTGTTATCACTGCTTTTTTTATAAAGCAATATGTTACCTGTACTTTCTTTGTGTAGATTTGATTATTTCAAATATTTAATTTTAACATGTCTTTCCACAGGTACATTTAAACGTCTTTGCAGAGTAAACTCAGATCTGAAAGATCCTAAAGAAGCTGTTTCATTTTGGTCTGCTACATTTAAAGATAATTATATTAAAAATACTGTACATCTCAGTTAACACTACTAATGTCAGTGAAAATTAGTTTGTTTTTATATGTCCAAATGATATTCACCAAATATAAACTTCTGCATAGATAAACGGAGAAAATGTTAATCACTCTTTTCACAAAATTAAGTTCATACACATAATGTATTTATTAACCCAGTGTAAACTTTTACTTTGTTGACATGTGCATCAAGGATACAAACAAAGGTTTTCGAATAAAAGGAGCCATGATTGTTTTAAATAGTTTCTACTTTTATCAAGAGCAAACAACTATATAATGTCCCTCATTGTCGTTTATTATGCTATCAACACCAAAAGTGTTCCTTTTCTACTGTATATCATTTAGATTATATACAGTACATTTTTTAAATAAGATAACTAATCATTAACTTTGTAGTTCCTTTTCTATACCCATTTGTTTGCTATTCTTATTACTTCCTAGCATAATTAATTCATATCAGCATCAAGAAGACTAGCCTTTCATATACTAGTATACTTGAAATTAAAATGGTATTTTACCAGTGTCTATACTGTTTAAAACTGCTAAGCTTTCAATGCTCAAGTAATTAATACTATACATTTC
Source organism: Azorinus chamasolen (assembly GCA_963576725.1). Lineage (NCBI taxonomy): Eukaryota > Metazoa > Mollusca > Bivalvia > Cardiida > Solecurtidae > Azorinus > Azorinus chamasolen. Next base: position 65,073,824 of record OY755239.1, on the reverse strand, counting down.
AGTCAAAATATCATTCAGAATTTATAATCTTCACAACAGCAGGTGTTAAGTGCTTGTGTGGCGGCCGTAAAACGTCGCCCCGTACTTCATTCTGAGTGTTGTTATACCTTCTGATCCTTTGAGATCATGAATTTCAGTACTTCTTGTTCTGAAAATTGAATACCGCTTAAGCCGGTGCTAGGGGGCGTGAGCAGTGTTGCACTTTCAATTACTGTTCATGAACAGACTCAATAAAACCGAGTCTGCAATTTTCTCTTTTTGTGTTGCAATTTTTGCTCTCAGGGGATCACCTCCCTTCAGAATTTATACTTATTAAGCAAATACTTAGGTTTACATAATGGTCACCTTTGTTTTGCCGCAACACTTACTCACTTTGTTGTACATGCACAGCAATGTTTTACTTGTCTCTAATGTTACAACTAGCAGGTGAGCGATACAGGACCATCATGGCCCTTTTGGTTTAAGTCCTTTCTGACAGATTTCGGAAGAAAATAATTTCTCTTTATTGGGGATTTTCTTTGAAGAACTGCGTATTAATGTCATTAAATACTGCATTCATAACAAAATATACCATCAAATAATTTGACTTTTGATTTTGCTACAAAAGGACAGGCTTCACTGATTATAGTGTTTACAGTGGGTCCTTTTAAATGTTTTACGAAATTAGCTTTATTTGGCGATTTCGCGACGAAATCCGATTGTATGAAGTGCAGTGGTTAAAAAAACGAAGATCTATAGAAGGGCATACATGTATGCTCACCTATAAATCCTGTGGTTTATCAATAGAATTATAGAAAATATGGTAGTATTTGCAACAAACGGGTTTTCAGTGGTTGAACTTCAACCTTTGCATCTGGTGTGCTGGCTTGTGTAAGCATGACATGCTTTATAAACATGTTGATTCAGTGCCTAGTTTTCCGTATTTGGATACCAGCATATTGGCTCAAGATATGATCAACTTAATGCTATTGTGCAACTTGAGCCTATACGCAAGTTATTCGGTTACGAGTTTGGAAAATCTGGCATTTGATCGGTCGAAAAAATAGGACGAACTACTAATAATTTACACAAAGTGGTTCAAATGGTGCTGTCACCACACAAACACACTAGCTAAATAGACTACTGAACGTTGTACGTATACAGCTAGGCGATCTCTAGTTCATCGTGCTAGTGCAAATCGAACGTGCATTGCGACATAGAAGTGTCTGAACTATATGTCGGTAATAGTTCCTTATTACTGATATAGCATACTCTACAAATAATATATATATAATGTAGTTTCTATCAGTGTTGTGTCAAATTTATATGCTGCTGTTTTGTTTATATTAACTTTTTTCAATTTGCATTTGCACAATATGCGATAGGCACAAGGTTTACGCAATTTGAATTATTTTTCAAAAGTACGTTACGCTGCGCAAAACGTTAAACGTGATTTGAAAAAAAATCATTTAGCGTTTCGGTGTCCTCTTTCTTGACGCAATATGATTTTGTTTTCAAATTACTTTTTTTCCTTCATTTTTCGTGTCTACAAAGCTCCTATGTTAATTAATCATTAAGTGGTTACAGCGACACTCTGCTATAATACTTAAACGGTTTAGCTACGCCGATCTACTCTATTGTACGCCACCGTCCCTAAGTGTCGACAAATACTACAAACACTTTCATGCAAATGTATTAGTGTTAGATGTTTGTTTACCTTTAACAAAGTTTTATTTCCATCATTTCCTGTTGAAATACTGTCACTGATTGTTCCCTTGGAACCTTGGTATTTCACAACCACATGATATAATTAACAACAAGCATATTCATTATAATCATACTGAGTTTTACAGAATTATTGTTAAACTAATGTTAAACGGTACTTCTTAGAATCTATCGTAAAAAACAAATTGCGGCTCAAAGTTCCAGTATTAATTGACATATAAGGGTCAACAAGCCAATCTAAAAGATGCCGGTATGTCATAACATCATTGACTGATAACGAACATTAACAGCTAACAATTTAACAAAATCCTATGATATGACCACTCTTTAGAATCGTCTCGAAGAGACAATTCTAAAGAGCGGCCACACCATAGAGTTTGGTGCAGAAATGATTTTAGTATATGCAAACTCACCATTATCTATCGCTCTGGTTTAAATGCACACTACGCGTCAATGAATGATAGTTATATTGCAGTGTATGCGCTGTAGCACGGGTCATTTGTATTAACAAATCATGTAGACGTTTGCTGATATTTACATTGACATTAAAAATACAGTGTATTTTATTTAAAGCTATATATTCCCACTATTCACAACCGAGTTTCGACGATAAGCTGGTCCATATTTATACACATGTAGGTTTATTCAATACACACTGATGTGTATCTTTAGTTTTAAGTAGAGACGGTTTGAAATAATGAGAATATCATTTACAATAGAACCTCCCATAAGCGGTCATTCATTTAATGGTAAAAATCATGTGGTTGCTTAATGCAGGTCAAAATCATGCGGTTCGTTCCGGTGATTTCATCCATGTGAAGCGCTTTTGAACGCACATATCCTGTGTGAAAAGAGCGCTATATAAATGTGGTATAATAATAATAATAATAATAATAATAATAAAAGGAATGCAGAACGCTCCTACAGGAGGTTTCTGCATTCCTTTTGACCTGTATTAAGCTACCACCAACCTTACAGACCTATACTTTCACCTCTTTTTTGATGACTACTTAAGACAGTTTCTACTATATATCTACGTCGAATGTCTAGGGAAATAATATTTCCTTTTCATTATGTGTTTACTTGCAAGATGCTGGACTGGTAAAGGAAGTGACGTAACGCGCGTATATACAAACATGGAACCTTGTTACATATAACGCATGACGATACTGGAACTCAACAGTCAACATTCTGTACCTTTGAAGTTGTAGCTAAGTTGTGTATAAATCACCCTGTTATCTGTATATATACGTACAACCTGTTAAGCATTGGTGGACATCCAGACCTTTGAATCTGAAACGTGTTTGCTTATCTCAACATGGGTAAAGCGGTCATGTATTTAACACTTATAACTGAAATAATTGATAATTACTATTTCGATGCCAAATATTGTCGTCTGCAACATTTGTCGTCAGCTCAATTTTTCACTTTTTTGGTTTCAATAACATAATCATAGTACATAACAGTTACTTGGCGTCTCATCCGGATCTAAACTGTTAACGTAGGTAATCATAGGTGCGATATTGAATAATTAAAAGCTACTGCGGCGCTTGGCTTGCTTTTCTAGTTTTAATCCTTTCTGCGCCAAATTTCTAATTGTCGTCTGCTATCCAAATTTTGTTAAATCATTCGGTACAATAAGGAAATGAGATAAATAAATGCAAATTTCAAAGGAATAAAACATATATAGAAATTAAGAATGAGACAAAAAAGTGAAGTCCCTGATCAGACGCCGCCTTTTCAAGGCGGCGTCTGATCTGGGACTGCACTATTTGTCGTGGTGCATTTATGCGACATCGGCGGTGAAATGGTTAACATATTTTATTATTACACATGTATTTTCAAATACGTAAAATGCGTTTCTGTAAGCTATGGATTATTTAAACACACAGCGCTTGTTTGAACAACAGGATATTTCAAGTGTGTCATGAACTAGTGTTTGCTAACCTTTTAAATTACAATCGACCTGTTGTCATTCATTTATTGGACATAGATGTCTTAAAATCAAATGGTTGCTTAATGCAGAGCAAATGTAATACAGAAAGCTTCTATAGAAGCTTTCTGCATTACGTTTGACCTACATTAAGCTACCATTTGCCTTACTGACCCATAATTAGACCTCTTTTTGATTGTCGCTTAAGACAGGCTCCACTGTATTGTTTTAACATGACCAACCATAGCATATTGTACTGATATGACATTGGCGTGAAAGCTGTATTAATTTGAGGAAAAAATGTTTGAATATTTGGAAATTTGAAAAATTGAATATTTGGGTCAACAAAACAGATTAAACTACATGTATTATAAAATATAATTTATTACCCCCCCCCCCCCTCCCTCTGAAACAGACCTAATCAGCTAAAGATCATCTGAGCAGAATCTGTTGACTATAAATGGTGCATTAAACATAGTGTAAATTAATTATTCAAATAAATTACTAATTAAACCGAACCATTGAAGAGTGTTTCGCCATTATTATGTACCATGACAAGCAAAAAATACGTTTAATCTTTCCCTAATAACATTGTTTTGCGAGGACAATGGACACTAAAAACGTAATTGAGTTTAACACACGCCCACAGCACCTTTTAACCCTTTCCCTGTTCAATATGTATGTAAGAAATTATGACATCATGGATATTTATTATCTGATGTTTTATAACGTAAACTTTCAAGGAAGTGTTTTACTTTGACAATAACTGTTGACTCAGATCTACATGTATCTCTTGTCAAAGTCAATCGGAGCAGACCTTAATCAGCCGGCTCATATAGGAGCCGTCTGATCTGAATCTACTCTGTTTGCAAATTCGAGAAAATGCGTTTATATGAAGGGAAAGGATAACGGCGAAGAAGCATATATTTGCGTAGATACAACCACAACAGGGAGTATAAGTTAAACGGGACAACATTACTGCACTGCTGAGATCACAGCCATGGAAAACCCCAACTACATCTTCATCTCATTGTGATTGTTGTTATTTTCATCCAACTTACTTACGAACGGTATAAATAGTTTGCACAACAAACAGGCACAGGCATACAAACAAACAAGTTTAGGGGCAAACATTCTAGAGCAAATGTTTTAACAATCTGATCTGGCAGACTTTAAAATATGTCTTATCTGCATATTATGATGATTATTGTAGATTTTATCAAAATGATTTTGCCCTTAACCTTTGGAACATTCATGTAAGAAAAAATGACATAATGATTTATTTTGCTGAAGTTTCATTATGACATACATGTACGCACAAATGTTTGGTATTGATAGAAACTGTAGAGTCGGGGTTATTATCATTTCATAAGCAAAAATAATATACACCTTACAGGTGCCGTCTGATCTGGGTCTACTCTGTTCGCAAATGCATGAAAAGAGTTATGATGGAAAGGGTTAATTTGTAGAAGTTGTTTGCGTCATAAATGTTTGTACTTATAATGTTGAGAATACCAGAAAGTCAAAATAAAAGGCACACAACCTTTGAACAATTTATTGGTCACCAAAAAAAGGAACTATAAATATTTTTTGAGCAATATGCATACGGTACCGCGTGGTTTCTCCTTAACATTTGACTGCACGTGTTCTGTATTTAACCCTTCGCTTGCTATTCACGTCTATATACCTACCTGTAAATAGTGAAGACCCAGATGAGACAGCTCCTGCAAGTTGACTGTGCAACCAGTGCACTCCACAGCAGTGATTGCACAGCGAAATACTTGTACACAGTGAAGATATATGTAATTATACAACAAGGCATGGGTAAAGAAGAAGAAATGTATTTTAAAATTCAGCAAGAGAAGGGTTAAGGCTGAGTTCAGCTCGTTGTCTTGGAGTTCCATTAGGATGTATTCATAGTCTTTTTATTTAATCTAATGCGACCACTTAAATATACATGTAGATTTATTTAAAAGCAAGTGGTTGCTTAATACAGGAGGGAAGTCATGGAGAAAGCTCCTGCAGGAGCTTTTCTGCATAACTGCCATACTGCATTAAGCTACTACCTGCCTTTTAGACCAATAATTATATCGCTTTTAGGTGGTTGCATTAGAGGGATTTTACTGTAGTTCTTGTATATCAGAAATGCGTTTGTTTTCTGAAAAGACATTTCGTGTTCTCTTAATTCAAGGACATGCATTGTATGAATTATAGAGAAGTGATGCTGACAAAGTTAACATATTAGCACGATTTAATTCGCCTTTTTCTGTAAATGAATGGCAATGGACATATAGCCTGTGTCCCTCCTCATCGTTGAACACATAATTAGGACTCTTTTTGACGGTGTCTTTTGCAGCTAGCTTAAGGAAGCAGTAATTATAGTGGATATGTGAAGTGAGTAATAGCATTAGCATTGTGTAGAGAAAACTAAACAAACGTAAGGACAGGCACGGGCCAGCAGTGACGTATTCTACTGTCTTGTCACTTACAGATTGTCCATCATATGTTGTATAATCAAAGTATACCACACAAGACAGTTGTCGACTGTAATATAATTTTCACACTTCATTGACTTTAATCTTTAGTACAATTTAGTTACAGAACCGGGGTCTGTGTGACTTGAAACTAATATGGTGTTATGGCACATGGTAAGGAAAAAGTTGTTTGTATAAAAAAGAGAGATTTTTTTATTACCCCGGAAACCAACGGAAACACGCCCGCCATACACCGGAATCTGTCGGAAACATATACGTTTACACAGTAGCCATTCTACATTCGTGTTCAGGCATTCTTTCGTCTGACCCACGGCAGCCATTGTTGTGAAAATCCAGTTTATATTCGTAGAATTTTTCCGAATTCGGAGATTGGCCGAACGTATATATTAATTTTCGTGTGATCAATGTCTTCCCTATTTTAAAAAGTCGGCGGTATACTAGGAATTTAGCATTATTGAGATCTCATTCATATTTACCTGAATTTATATATATAATGTTGGAAGTAGACTGTAAGCATTATTTTCATGATATATGTGTACATGTGTTGGTGTTGTTTGATGTGTACGAAACATATGTAGAATATAACTTTCAAAGCCGGCGGATGTTTAGTGAAAAACGAGAGTAGTTATGCATAACTTTTGTCCTGCATTAAGTTAAAAGATTGTCTTAACTCATTACCTCATATAAACACCTTTTCACGCATTTTCAAACAGAGTAGGCCCAGACCAGATGGCTCCTATGATCAGGGCCTGCTCTGTTTGCTAATGATATTTGATAGATCTGTTTGTTTACTTTCTAAAATACAGTAAAAATCCCGCTAATGCGACCACCTAAAAGAGGCATAATTATGAGTGGTAGAGGCAGGTGATAGCTTAATACAGAAAAGTAATACAGAAAGCTCCCAGAGGAGTTTTCTGCATTACTTTTGTCCTGCATTAAGCAACTACCTGTTTATAAAGACACCCATATTTATTCATTAAGTGGTCGCATTAGAGGGGTTCTACTGTAGCTACAATGTTCCACCTTGCATATTTTATTATAACTATTTTGTCTATGAATAATCAGTAGGTATAGAAATTTGGAATAAACATGGAACAGGGAAAGGGTTTAACAAATAATAATAATAATAATAATGATAAAAAATCAGAAAAAAACCCCATCGAAATTGATCATTGACGAACATATTTTGCCTGATCGAAGGACTCTCTAAGGAGCCCTTTGCGTCAACACTGATTGCAAAAATCTTATATACTCGGTCCCCACACATAAAGGATTCAATAACTCTACTTACATTTATAATTACGTCGATGTAGACCGGTTTTATTTACTAACAATAAAAACAAGGGTATCATTTGATATTGAAACATCGATGAAACCTCTCTATAATGGCCACTAAATTGTGTTAATTAGTTGGTATATTAGGGCAGGTGGCTGCTTAAAGCAAGGTGAAAGTAAAACACAACGATCCTGTAGGAGCGTTCTGTTTTACTTTCACCTTGCTTTAAGCAACCATCTGCCTTGAATACAAAATACTTGATGTAATTTAGTGGCCGTTATAGAGAGGTTTTACTGTACTCAGTATATCATTACGGTGTTAGTTGTTTGCAAAATTTCATCAACGACATGCACAGAGTGAACTTTCTCAATAGCATGTCTATTACTGTGTCTTTGGACGGAGCTGACGAAACGCTTTCCTTGTACATGTAGCACCAGTTGAAGATAACGGGTATGCAGCGCATACGGTGTACCTAATGAACATATTTATTTGGCAGGTTTCGTACTTTGTGCGAATTTGGACGCGGCGTCATCGTAGCGCTCGAGATACTAAGTCTTGGTGGCGGAAATGGTTGCCTGGGTTGATACAAGGGGAGACGGCAAACCAGAGGTCACTACTTGTGTTAACCCTTTCCCTGTTGCATATTCATGTGAGAAATAATGATACCATGACTATTTATAAGCAAACTTTTACAATGGTATATGTACAGAGGCGCTTTTGATATTGGTAGAAACTGTAGAGTTAGATCTATTAGAATTTCACAAGCAAACAGAACAGACCCTGATCAGACGGTGCCTATCTGATCTGGTCCTAATCTATTTGCAAATGCGTGAAAACACATTTACATGAAGGGAATGGTGAAACGGAACATCAATGTATGTGGTTACATTTACGAAATTCTTCAAGCATGAGTCTGTTATTTTTCCTTCGAGTGCGGAGAGTACAATCTATCAATGCCAGGCCACACACCACTGCCATGACGAGAGCTTACCTTCATAAGTATTGTTATTATACTGCACTGGCTATTTAACAGTCTGGATCTCAATCATATATAACACATATGGGATAAACTTGGACATGTTTACAATATAGTGATCAATGCATACATTTCCGCTGCATTTGTCCGCCAATCGAATGTCCCAATGACGGATGTACAGTAGAAACTGTCCTGACCGGCCACTCATTTATTGAACAAGGGCCTCTTAAAACCAGATAGTTGCTTAATACAGGGTAAAAGTAATGCTTTTTGCATTACCTTTGACCTGTATTAACCCTTTACTCCATGAAGTATTCTAAGAAATAATGACATCATGAATTTTAATTAGAATATTTTTTATATAAGTACATGTACATAGAAAATGTTGACCATGACAGAAAATAAAGAATTAGATCTATATAATTCCATAAGCAAATAGAGCAGACCCAGATCAGGCGTATCTTACAGGAGTCGTCTGATCTGAGTCTTTTCTGTAAATGCGAAGGCATAGAAAGGTGTATATATGGAGTGAAGGGTTAAGCAACCAACTGCCTTACATATCCATTATCAGACCTCTTTTTGAGTGACCTCTCAAGACAAGTTCTACTGTATACATCTAACGTCAAATCAACTGTGTTGGGAGTAGAGGGACACAGTGCTCGTAGACAATCGTCACACTAGATATCTACTGAAATAGGAGTAGAGGGACACAGTGCTCGTAGACAATTGTCCCACTAGATATCTACTGAAATAGGAGTAGAGGGACACAGTGCTCGTAGACAATTGTCACACTAGACATCTACTGAAATAGGAGTAGATGGACACAGTGCTCGTAGACAATTGTAACACTGGATATCGACTGAATTAGGAGTAGAGGGGCACAGTGCTCGTAGACAATTGTAACACTGGATATCGACTGAATTAGGAGTAGAGGGGCACAGTGCTCGTAGACAATTGTAACACTGGATATCGACTGAATTAGGAGTAGGGGGACACAGTGCTCGTAGACAATTGTAACACTGGATATCGAGTGAATTAGGAGTAGATGGACACAGTGCCTGCAGACAATTGTCACACTAGATATCTACTGAATTAGGAATAGATGGACACAGTGCCTGCAGACAATTGTCATACTAGATATTGACTGAATTAGGAGTAGAGGGACACAGTGCACGTAAACAATTGTCATACTAGATATTGACTGAATTAGGAGTAGAGGGCCACAGTACCCATATACATTTATCACACTAAGACATCTACTGAATTAGGAGTAGAGGAACACAGTACACAGAGACAATTGTCACAATAGATATTGACTAAATTAAGAGTAGAGGAACACAGTGCACGTAGACAATTGTCACACTAGATATTGACTGATTTAGGAATAGAGGGACACAGTGCGCTAGACATCGACTGAATTAACCAACCTGTAGTCTGTTGGGCCCAATGTAGTATAAAAATCAATCTATAATCAGTTTGGCTACCGAAATGCAACCAGTGTGTCAAACAGTTTTGATCCTGAAGAGACGCCGAGCTACACGATGTCTCACCGGATCTAAACCGTTTGTATGGTTGATCATTGATCCGCTCACAGCAGGCTAAAGGTTAAAAAGCGAAAAGTCTCCCATAAATTTGCAGTTCCGTCACAATTCAATCACAAATGCTTGCCTAATGTGTTTTCAGGGGAATATTTCGTATGTTTCCATTTGAAGCACCTCATGTGTCCACATGTTTCATCTCCGTGACATTCGAGTGATTTTTTCACGCAACAAAGTCACATATTTCTTTTTTTCTATGAAATTTGTGATAATGCCAGATTTTGATGTGACATAAATCACACTTTTCATACTTCAAAACCAATGCACACATTTTCTAAAAAGGTGCAATTGTACATATGAATTACATTGTTTACATATCCATATACTATCGTTATGAAATGCTTTAAGCCTTTCCCTCATATAAACGCTTTCTGACGCCTTTGCAGACAGAGAAGACCACGATCAGACGGCTCCTGTAGAAGTCATCTGATCAGGGTCTGCTTTGTTTGTTTATGGAATTATATAGATCTGATCCTACAGTTTTTATCTAAGCCAATAATTCAATTTTTTTTTGGAATATATTTAATATATGTTTGAATATTTATGAAGTGAAAAATTATGTATAAATATTCATAAAAGAAGACCTTTACCACATTAACCTGGAAAATGTTTCATGTTCCTGGCGAGTCACGGTTGAACATTAGCCTTTACTCCATAAGTACGATTTTCTGCGCCTTTGCAAACAGAGTAGACCCAGATCAGACGGCTCCTATAGGAGCCGTCTGATCAGGGTCTGCTCTGTTTGCTTATGATATAATATAGATATGATTCTACAGTATATTCCATGGCCAAATGTTCCTGTTTTAATGTGTTATTATAACAACTGATCTAATTCATATTCATTACGTCATTATTTCTTGCATAAATATTCATGGAGGAAATGGTTAACTATTTACGTAATGTATAATGATATCTAGGATATGTATTAGATGAACACAGTCGAACCTGTCGTAACCTGTCATTCATATACCCGGTATTGAACATAAGTAAAACCTCTCTATAACGGTCACTGAAGTGTGTTTCAGTATATAAGATGAAAGTAAAACAGAACGCTCCTATATAGGAGCGTTCTGTTTTACTTTCACCTTGCTTTAAGCAGCCACCTGCCTTTAACACACAATACTTGATGTAATTTAGTGGCCGTTATAGAGAGGTTTTACTGTAGCAGTATTTGGCTACATTCTTTGCAAATGCATGAAAAGGCGTTTATATGGGCGGAAGGGTAAACTATCGTTACACAGAATTTGCTTAACCCTTTATTCCATGAATATTAATGTATGAAATAATGACATTATGACTATTTTATCCAGTCACCAGGCTTCCCTAGTGACATAATAAAGGGGGTGCAGATAAACTTAGGTTTATTAGGTTACTTCCGGTAGTAGAAGGTTTATTAGGTTAGTAGATAGGCGGAATGATTCTATAACCATGGAACTATTTTAATTTTCTGTAAATATGTATAAGCATGTTGACGGAATAGATCTAACAGAAAATTCACCGATATAATAATTAATTATTCAAATAAGAAAAAAGAAGTAAAAAAAAATAAAAAAAAATGACTATAGCTGGGTTCGAACTCGCGCCTGATTCTACAAAAGCCAAATCGAATCTCTCCAGAGACGTCATGCTTACCGATTACGCAACTGAGGCCACATACAAATTGACGTTGATTTATCAGTTTTATTAATTTAATTTACCGCTGGCGAAACGCGTTTTTGATAAAAATCAAGTCAGGGAGCAAAGATTTACAGATAAATAGTAAATGTTTTCTCTTCACTCTCATAATAATTTGATTGATAAGCTCTTACAGGGGCGACGATTATCATAGACCTGAATATAGACTGTTCAGTTCCATCGATTTATGAGTGACGTTAGCCCTATCTAAAAATAGAAACCGAGACGACGGAACTCGAATTTGACCAGAGAGCCTCCGGGAGATAGATAATAATAGGTTAGTGCCGTAGATGGGACGCTTTATCCGACGAGGGGAGAAAACGTTGAGGCGAGGCTTGCCGAGCCTCAACTGTTTTCTCTCCGAGTCGGATAAAGGCGTCCCATCTACGGCACTAACCTATTATTCTATTTATCCAGTCAATTTAGTTATATCTTTTTTCATAGACTCATAAGACATACGAATATTGAAATAATTTGCTTTGAAAATGCGGTTTTTCGATCAACGGACCTCCCTTTTCATTTCCATTCTATAGAGACGTAAATAATGAGCTACCGCAGGGGGGAAATAGTTTCGATACTTACATTACAAGAGGGGAAAACGTGGTTGAATTTGAAAAATAAGATCATTTGAATCGAGAGTCGATATGTTAATTCAAACAGGCAAGATAATATTCTCCCGGAGGCTCTCTGGTAAAATTCGAGTTCCATCGTCTCGTTTTCTATTTTTAGATAGGGCTAACGTCCCTCACAAATCGATGGAACTGAACAGTCTATATTTAGGTTTATGACTATCACCGCCCTTGTAAGAGTGTATCAATCAAATTATCATGAAAGTGAAACATTTTTTTACTATTTATCTGTAAATCTTTGCTCCCTGGCTTGATTTTTATCAAAAACGTGTTTCGCCAGCGGTGAATTAAATTAATAAAACTGATAAATCAACGTCAGTTTGTATGTGGCCTCAGTGGCGTAATCGGTAAGCACGTCGTCTCTAGAATGATTAGATTTTGGCTTTTGTAGAATCAGGCGCGGGTTCGAATCCAGCTATAGACATTTATTTTTTTTCTTCTTTGAAATATTATATTGGTGAATTTTCTGTTAGAGCTATTCCGTCAACATGTTTATGCATATTTACAGTTCTAAAATTAAAATAGTTCCATGGTTATAGAATCATTCCGCCTATCTACTAACCTAATAAACCTTCTGCTACCGGAAGTAACCTAATAAACCTAAGTTTATCTGCACCCCCTTTATTATGTCACCAGAGAAGCCTGGTGACTGGATAAAATATGGAACTATTTTAATTTTAGAACTGTAAATATGCATAAACATGTTGATGGAATAGATATAACAGAAAATTCACCAATATAATTATTCAAATAAGAAAAAAGAAGAAAAAATAAAAAAAATAGATAAATGTCTATAGCTGGATTCGAACCCGCGCCTGATTCTACAAAAGCCAAATCAAATCTCTCTAGAGACGCCGTGCTTACCGATTACGCCACTGAGGCCACATACAAAGTGACGTTGATTTATCAGTTTTATTAATTTAATTCACCGCTGGCGAAACGCGTTTTTAATAAAAATCAAGCCAGGGAGCAAATATTTACAGATAAATAGTAAATATTTTCTTTTCACTCTCATAATAATTTGATTGATAAGCTCTTACAGGGGCGGTGATTGTCATAGACCTAAATATAGGCTGTTCAGTTCCATCGATTTCTAAAAATAGAAACCGAGACGACGGAACTCGAATTTGACCAGAGAGCCTCCGGGAGAATATTATCATGTCTGTTTGAATTAACATATCGACCCTCGATTCAAATGTTCTTATTTTTCAAATTCAACCACGTTTTCCCCTCTTGTAATGTAAGTATCGAAACTATTTTCCTCTGCGGTAGCTCATTATTAACGTCTCTAGAACGGAAATGAAAAGGGAGGTCCGTTGATCGAAAAAACGCATTTTCAATGCAAATTATTTCAATATTCGTATGTTTTACGAGTCTATGAAAAAAGATATAACTAAATTGACTGGATAAAGAGAATAATAGCTTAGTGCCGTAGATGGGACGCCTTTATCCGACGCGGAGAGAAAACAGTTAAGTCTCGGCAAGCCTCGCCTCAACGTTTTCTCCCCTCGTCGGATAAAGCGTCCCATCTACGGCACTAACCTATTATTATCTATATTTAAATGAATTTTTAAAATGGCATGTGAACACATGAAGTTTTGGCCATGGCAGAAACTGTAAAAACAAATCTATATCATTTAATTAGCAGACAGAACCAGACCTAGATCGTAGCCGTATGATATGGGTCTAATCTGTTAGAAAAAAAGGCGTTAACCTTTTCCCTGTTCATATTACATTTGTATTTCCAATGTTCAATACCTATTATTCATAGACAAAATCGTCAATAGAAAATATGGAAGGTGGACTACTGTAGCCATCTTAGAAAGTAAAGAAAGAGCAGACCCTCATCAGATGGCTCTTATAGGAATCGATCTGGGTCTTCTCTGTTTGCAAATGCGTGAAAATGTGTTTATATGAAGGAAAGGTTTAAAGGGCGCATCTATGGAGTAAATAGTTCTACATTTTATCAAACAAAACAACAACAAACTACAAATCTAAGCTTCACCGAGGCGACGTGCTGATCCAACACTAGGTATTATCGTAGATTTTTTTTTTTATCTCGGAACCATATCTTCCTGACATTTCTCTCAGATATAAAGTTGCTGGTCAGATTCTGTTTTAGTTCAAACTACAATATACGTACTGATAAACCTATACTTTGACAGCGATAATGTTTTATTTTGTAAACATGACCTGCTTAAGTCGATAATCAATAACATGATCAGCAAGGTTGCTGTTGGCGACTGTTTGGAGACATTCAGATCAACATATGTACTTATATACAGTAGAACCTGTCTTAACCCTTGACCTCATAGGCTATTTTTAGATACAACCTCTTTGAATAAATCTTCCGAAAAAGGATCATTATCTAGAGAAAAGGATTTTTTTTTAATTTTGTAGATTGAAACCATTGTGATAAATAGAGCATTTGCTCCTATAGGAGCAAATGCTCTATTTATCACAATGGTTTCGCAAAGTGACTTTTATAGAGTCGTCAAAAGTCGTCCATATCAGGGAATGGGTTAAGCGGTCATTCATTTATAGAAAATAGGAGTCTTAAAAACAGGTGCGGGGCAAAAGAAATACAGAAAGCTCTTTCTGCATTACTTTTGACCTGCATTAAACTACCACCTGCCTTACAGATCCACAGTTAGACTTCTTTTTGATGACCGCTTAAGACAAGTTCTACTATATTCAAATGTTTTATTACATCCCTATAGCTGTTCAATCCATACTTTCGCTGTCTGTTTATAACCATGTATGTTTTCTTATATATAAACTCTTTTTTTTTCAAAGGTCATGTCAAATTATGCGTCGGGGTGTGATTATTTCTTGCAGAACTAGTTTTATTCCTAGCACCACCTTTTCTACTTTCCCGTGTAATAGGGGGTGGGGCGTTCTTGTTCTGTGGACACTGTTGTCCCAAAGAACTTAACTAGAATATTGGAGGGTGAGTTTGATGCCATCGTGCTATTTGATTCGTGCTTAATCTGAACGGACATCATCGCATCTTTCATCGGCGCTGTGTCGCCAACTCATGTCGCAGCTACACCGAAAAGCATAACCTATCCACATATTCATCTATTTCCAGGACTATAATAAAGCAAATTGTCACAGCTTTATAATTATCTAAATGAATTTTTAAACAAGCAATAGATATCATAAGCGGCAGATACAGAGTTGAGTGATTTCAGCAACCTTTATCATCGTCTGACATCACACAAGACTCTTTCGTAGCTAATTATTGTTGGGTTAGCATAGAATACTGTAGTCCCGTAACATTTAACCCTTTCACCGCGAATGTCGCATTTATAAATGCACAAAGACAAATAGTGCAGTCCCAGATCAAACGCCGCCTTTTCAAGGCGGTGTCGGATCAAGGACTTCACTTTTTGTCTTAATCTCTATTTCTATACATGTGCTTTATTCCTTTGAAACTTGCATTTAATGATCTCATTTCCTTATTATACCGAAGGATTTAACAAAAAATAAATGGATTGCATACGACAATTAGAAATTTGGCGCCGAAAGGGTTAATCTGCTGAGTAATTAACACTGGTTCCTCCTTTTCTGGGTATTACTTAAAACAAAAAATGTATCAAAATTTATCACTGAAGAAAATGATTATTATGACAAACAGTGCAGACCCTGATCAAATGCTCCTTAAGGAGTCCTTTGATCTGGGTATTCACCGTCTGCAAATGTCTTATATACTCGGTTCCCGCACATTAACCCTTTCCCTGATGAATATTCATGTAGGAATTAAATGACGTCATGAATATTAATAAGATTATTTTTATAATGGCAAATGAACACAGCACATTTTGGCTCAGGCAGAAGCTGTATAATCAGATCTATATTACACCATAAGCAAACAGAGCAGACCCTGATCAGACGGCTCCTATAGGAGCTGTCTGATCTGGATCTTCTCTGTTTGTAGATGTGTCAAAACGTGCCTACTAAGGGAAATGGTTAAAGTGCCAATAATTCGTTTCGATTACCCATGCATCCAATAGATTATGAAAAACCTTTAAATGACATCTAACCTCGCGGAAAGAACAGATGTATACTGAACACAGACGAGGCAAGCCAGAAAACACAATTTCAAATGAAATATGCATAATTTTACAACCTGTCATTATTGATAATTGCTTGATGGGAATAGCACACTAAATCTAATCGAGTCTGCTTCGTTATTTCCCCTGGGTATACCCCATTAGCTCTAATTAAGTTGCCAGACTAGAAAATGATGTATTGATAATTCTGTAATATATAATTGTTATATTCGTTCAGTTTCCAATTCTTAATATCTGCTTTAATATACTCTTAATAATTTCTTACCTTCCGTAAAACTTGCTCGTTACCATTAAAAGCACCGTAGAAAAGTGTAACTTCATAGCTATATATTTTCAATATCACAACTACACATTTCATGTTTGTATAGGTTTCATGCTCCTTTAATAAGGCGTTAGATTTATTTGATCTAATATTCTATGAGACCTCGGATATCTTTGTTTATTACAGCTGCGTTTCGATATATTGAACTCGGATAACTCGAACTTCGGGATTACTCGAAGTAAAGTTCGGTCCTTCCAAAATTTACAATACGAATTGTTCTAAAATGTATCACTCTACGCATATTTAGAAACACACACGACAGCTTAATGCAGGACGAAAGTAATGCTGAAAGCTCCTACGGGAGCTTTCAGCATTAATTTCGACTGGCATTAAGCTGTGAAATTGAGAATTGTTCAGATTATAAATTGGATGACTCGAACTTATATTATCTCGAAGTAATGTGTATGGTCCCCTGAAGTCCAAAATATCGAAGTTCAACTGTATTTATGAATCCGATCGGATCATTAAACCATCTTTTCAACAAAATGTGTTTCATTGCATCATGTTTATACTGTAGCACCGACATTTGTTCACAAATCGTAATTATATGAGACTGAGTTTGCATAACCTTTTGACAATTTACGATGTGAAACTATTATTGGACAGATGAGACAAGTATAGCCTTGGTAATGTTCTGTTGATTTATGACAAAGTCAATATTTCGCTGCTCGCATGACCGTGTATGATAATCAGTCCCATTTGTCATAGCTCACCATGGTTGTAAGTTCCAGAGGGCCAGCTAAGATCCGTTATTTCTCCACCAAACTCATAGGGTTTGGTAGAAATGACGGGTTTCAGTATTTGTGTACGTGCCTTTGTCTTTACATCTGGTCGTAACGGACGTCAAATGTAGCTTTACCTCTGGTCGTAACGGACGTCAAATGTAGCTTTACCTCTGGCTGGTCGTAACGAACGTCAAATGTAGCTTTACCTCTGGTCGTAACGGACGTCAAATGTAGCGAAACTATATTAGTTATACAGTTCTTTCCCAGGGTACATGACGATTTATTCCCGGCTGAGGAAAATCATGTTGCCCGAGCCGTTAGGCGAGGGTTACATGATTTTACCAGCCGGGAATAAATCGTCATGTACCCTGGGAAAGAACTGTATAACGAATTTATTATACTGCAAAGTTTTACGGTTCGGATAATTTATATAAATCCATTTTTGCATGTTGAATCACTAAACACGCTAATTCCCCTAAAAGCGCCCCAATTCATTTATTTCTACCCGAAGGTATCCGAAGTGTGGTGTACTGTATTTCATCGGCGTTCGTGTTATTATAGATGGCTGGACGACATAATAACTCCTCTAAAAACTGTTTTATTGGTCATTTCAAACAATGGTGTTTTTTAATTCATTTCTGCATTGTTTTCTTTACGTATCAATAGTTGTCTATTATGAATTTTGCTATTGTTTAGCCGAGTCGAGAAGTCGGTCTTTTGGTTTCTGACCATAATATGTGGGGCCTGTCATGGGGAATTTCTATGTACCCTGTCAGCTCACAGGGTACATGGACTCATGTACACGGCTAGTTAACCAATCAGAAGTGAGGATTTTACTTTGCAGTATAATAATACTATTTGGGCACCAAAGACAGTAAAACCTCTCTATAACGGCCACTAAATTGTGTTAATTAGTTGGTATTAACGACGGGTGGCTGCTTAAAGCAAAGTGAAAGTAAAACAGAACGCTCCTAGAGGAGCATCCTGTTTTACTTTCACCTTGCTTTAAGCAGCCACCTGCCTTTAACATAAAATACTTTATGTAATTTAGTGACCGTTATGGAGAGGTTTTACTGTATTGCATTCAAACGACTGTGCAGAATATCAAATATCGCCGCAATTTTAACTCGACGAATCCATGATAACACT
This sequence comes from Azorinus chamasolen, assembly GCA_963576725.1. Taxonomy (NCBI): domain Eukaryota; kingdom Metazoa; phylum Mollusca; class Bivalvia; order Cardiida; family Solecurtidae; genus Azorinus; species Azorinus chamasolen. Next base: position 65,055,267 of record OY755239.1, on the reverse strand, counting down.
TGCCAACTGAACCCAGAGGGGACCCCATGTTACTTGACGTTTCATAAGGATTCAAATTATCGGACATTTTGTGTGTTTGAAAAGAACTTTAACCTTTACTCTGTGAGTGATTACCTATGCCAACATGTTTGAACTAGGTGTGACGTCGAGTAATTTGCGTCTCATCAGAATCCAAACTGTGTGGCACTCTGGGTGAAATTTCTTAGACAAACAGTTTGGATACTGATGTAACCTTGTCGCTCGGCGTCTCATCTTGATCCTAACTACATTGAACCCTCGTTACAACGGAGGTGTTTGTTTCCAGACATTTTGCTGGTATAACGAGGTTGTCGTTATAACGAGTTTAAATATGAAAGTTTTAAACTAGTACCAACAGGTGAACGCTTAATGCAGAACACAAGAAGTGCAAAAAGCTCCGCACTTCTTGTGTTCTGCATTAAGCGATCACATATCTTATTGGCATTTGACCTACGGTAAAACCCCTCTAAACCGGACGTTCAGCTTAATATAGATATCGGTCTTGGAGACAGGTGGCAGCTTAATGCAGAATGAAAGTCATACAGAAAGCTCCTCTATGAGCTTTCTGCATGACTTTCACTCTGCATTAAGCAGACACCTGCCTAAAAGTATCTAAACCCTTCCCTACTAGAATTCCGGTTTGAGGGTTTTTACTGTATTTATTCGGTGGTTGTTTCAAAGATTTAACGGTAATTTTGTAACAATGCATACTGCCGGTATAACTGGGGTGCCGTTGTAACGAATGCCGGTATAATGAGGGTATTTGTATTTGCACAGGCAATCACTCATCCGCCTGCAGCAGGATAAAAGTTAACAACTTCTGTTGTATCACATCTTCGTGGATACATTTCAGTAATGAGATTAGCATACAGTGTGGTAACGAGATAAACATACAAATAAGAAGTGCAATAAACATGCAATTCACTGATGGGATCAACATATAATTTAGTATAATTGGATAAACATGGTTATCAGCTCCTTGGCGTTGTTTATATGTTTAGTAAGAACGTATTGTGGGATTCCCCTGCATCCCATATAGCATTTTTATATGACGCATATCCGGTCCTAACTATTGAATGTAGAGAGTGTAGAGTCATGTTGTACATTACCATAAATATGTAGTGCTTATATGATTATTGCTTTCCCTGTTCCTGTGTAAAGATTGTTTAACAGTATCACATATCAGTACCATAGCACACATTGTGTCTATTTATGTCCATACAGTAAAAACCCTCTAAACCGGAATTCTAGTAGGGAAGGGTTTAGATACGTTTAGGCAGGTGTCTGCTTACTGCAAAGTGAAAGTCATGCAGAAAGCTCCTAGAGGAGCTTTCTGTATGTTTTTCATCCTGCATTATGCTGCCACCTGTCTCCAAGACGGATATCTATACTAAATTGAACGTCCGGTTTAGAGGGGTTTTAACTGTATAAGCTTTTGTCAATATGTAATTCAAATGTGTGTCTGGTCCGCGCATGTTGTAACAGCGTTCCACTATTTCTACTGAGGACAAGGCTTTACCTCCACCGAAAGACTAAATACGCTATTAAAGACACAGTCCCTACAATAAACGCATATTTTCAATAACATTATAAAACTTGGTGTTTGTTATGTTCAATATTTATTATGAAGATTGTCAATTTGTACTGAAATAAAACAAAAAGAATCCCCCTGTGATAAAATAATGGTTTTGTCATTACTGATCATTTTTTGTTATACACCAAATTATTATCGACCTATTTCGAACAGTTACGAGACTATAACGTTACCCGAATAAATACTAATACATTGACGAATAGCATTGGGTCTTCGACATCAAACACATAAAAGTTTTGTTTTTTGGTTTGGTTTCCTTGCGATATACTTCTTTTCAGCATATAAAGAAATTATTTAATATGATAGCTGTAGGCATTTTTAAAACGCATTACTAGAGGAGACTTCCACTATACTCCTTTCCCTCATATAAACGTGTTTTCACGCATTTGCAAACAGAGTAGATCCAGATCATGATCTGCTCTGTTTGCTAATAGAATTTGAAAGAGCTGTGTCTTTACTTTCTAAATAGCGGCAATTTTCCACCTTCCATATTTTATTATAACTATTTTGTTCATGCATGTTCAGTAGGTATTGAACTTTGGAATAAACATAGACCAGGGTAAGGGTTAAATACGATATGAAGTTGATGTTTGTCTGTCGTGTATCAGCTACATATGTTTTGCCAATCAAATAATGCAGCACAGTAAGAACCGAACATCGAAAAGGGTTTCGGGGTTATTAAACCCTTTATTACATGAATAATTATATCAGAAATAATGACGTCATGAATATTAAGTAGCTGGTTTTTATAATGACATATAAACATAAGAAGTTTGGGCCGCCATGGCAGAAACTATAGAATGAGATCTATATTATTTCGTAAGCAACAGAGCAAACATAATGAGAAACATGTAGCAGACGACAACGTTTACAGACCACAAAATCTGTCAGCGAAATCGTTAAGAATGGCATCATTTGATGCAGTCCGATGTCATTTGTCATCGTTTAAAGTAGCTTCGGGGAACTCTTTTAACTTTTAATGACGACAAATGGCGACGGGTTATGACATGTAATGATGACTTTGGCGAATTATGCGAACTTTCATGTCGGTTTCAATAAATGGCGAAGTGTGACAAATGGGGCTGTCACACCATGGCTTCTTTCAAAGTACACAAACCGTAGAATCAACACATTGTAAACAGACTACAGATGTGATGACATGTGCGCAATGAAAAAGTACATGTATGAGTCATGCAGGAAACACCACATACAAAACACATAGCCGCCCGGACAGCACCACGATAGGAAAGCATAGCAAATGTGCATGTCTATCAAAACATAAAAAAGAGACGCACAAAAACAAAACAAACAAACAATAGAGGGAAGATAGAAGTACCGCCTTGGAACAGTCAGTGACAATAGTCAATGGGGGTTTAAACAGGTTTAGGGGCGCCCAACCCCACCCTAAAAGACAAACAGTGTAAATAAACATATTCCCTCTCCGACTAATCTACAAAAAAACGCGATAGCAAATACAGTGGTAAATTGCAAGTAAAACGAAACAGTTTCAGTCATGTATAGGCCGTGTCCAGGATCATGTATTTCAAAAATACGTCGGGCATTCATTTATTGAACACAGGAGTCACAAAAAGCAGGTGGTTGCTTAATGCAGGGAAAATGTAATGCAGAAAGCTCCTATATGATCTTTCTGGATTAATTTGGCCAGTATTAAGCTACCACCTGCCTTACACACCCATAATTAGACATATTTTTATGACAGCTTAAGATATTTATGTTCTACTGTTCTGTTAAAGCTATGCCTTTCACCCTTTCCCTGTTCTATGTTTATTTCAAATTTCAACACCTAATGAATATTCATGGACAAAATAGTTATAATTAAGTATGGAAAGTGGAAAAATGGACCCTTTTTAGAAAGCACAGAAAAAATCTTTCAAATTCCATAAGTAAACAGAGTAGACCCTGATCAGACGGCTCCTCTAGGAGCCCTCTGACCTGGGTCTACTCTGTTTGCAAATGCGTGAAAACACGTTTATATGAGAGAAAGGGTTAAACAGTAAAGCATGTTTTATATTATTACCTCTTTCGCTGCCAATGTCTCATCTGTGATTACCTATGCAAACAGTTTGGATCTCCTAAGTGGCTATTCATTTATTGAACACAGGAATCTTAAAAAGCAGGTTGTTGCTTAATGCAGAGAAAAAGTAATGCAGAAGCTGTCTGCATTGATTTTGGCCAGTATTAAGCTACATGTACTACCTGCCTTACAGACCCATAAGTAGAAATACGTTTACGACAGATTAAGACATGTTCTACTGTACTTTAAAATACATGCCTTTAAACAGTAAAGTAGAATCACTATGTTCTATATTATTACCTCTTTCGCTGCCAATGTCGCATCTGTGATTACCTATACAAACAGTTTGGATAAAAAAAGGCGCCGAGTAACTTGTTCTCTCATCGGGGTCCAAACTGTTTGTCACTGTGACAGTTTTATGAAACAAAAATTAAGAAAAATAATAAATGAAAATTGTAGCAGACAACAAAGGTTACAGAGGACAACATTTTAACAGCAAAAGCATTAACTCTCTCACCGCCAATGTCGCAAAAATGCACAACGACAAATAGTGCAGTCCTAGATCAGATGCTCAAACACTATTTATATATCTGTGTTTTATTCCTTTGAAATTTGCATTTATTTACATGTTGTACAGTGCTCCCTCTCTACAACAACACCCTTTGGGATACGAAGATTGTATGTGCTGTTCAGAGGGAGTTGTTATAGGGAGGGAAAAATCAAACATAATTAGCTTGTCTGGGTACTACTAGAACATATTAGAGTTAAAATTTGGCACTGAAAGGGTTAATCTGGATACTACTAGACCATATTAGAGTTTATAACTGAGTTGTGTTGTTTCATCTTGGAATTTTTTGGGATCAAAAAGTTCGATGTTATTAGTTAGGAAAATTGAATACCGCTTAAACCGGTGCTAGTGGGGAATGAGTAATATTGCACTTTTAATAACTGCTCATGACCAGACTAAATAAAACCGAGTCTGTAATCTTCTCTTTTTTGCATTGCTGCTTTTGATTTCGAAGGATCTTCTACTTTCATAATTTGTAAGTAATGACGACTGACAAGAAAGTACCAGGTAATGATCCATATTACACAAAACAATATTCATGTGCGAACTCATAGTGCAAAGCTATTATAACTTCGCTCCATAGAACTAATGAATTAGCATACACTTTAAACGCAGATGAGGAACTTTTGATGATATCATCAGGAACAAAATGGTTAAGCTCCGTGATCTTGAGCTTGGAAAGACTTGAACGATATACAGCAAAACCTCGATAAATCGAAATTTTAGAAGAGAAGAATTCACACCCTTTTAGGCAGTTGACTGATTAATGAAGGGTGAAAGGCATGACAAAAGCTCACAGAGGAGCTTTCTGTCCGACTCTCGCCATGCATTAAGCTCTCACCTGTCTTAAAGATAGATAACGATAACGTATTTGTGTTTTCGGATAGTCGAGGTGTTACTGCAATTCAGCGGTCCACATAAGATGCGTATTTTCAAGTATAGCTCCTTTATTTCTCCATTAAACCGTATACTGTGACCACTCTTTAGAATCGTCTCTTCGAGACAATTCTTAAGAGTGGTCACAGTATACGGTTTAGTGGAATTTACGATTTTAGTATTTGGGTACGCACGTTTGTCTGTAGCTCTGAGTATTATGTAAATTGATGCAAATGATTATATTGAATTGTTTGTAAAGGGGACTGAACATACATCAATAGCCTAGGTTGGCATTGAATATATATATCATAGGTTAAATATTCTGAAAATGGGTGATCCTTTGAAAGCAAAAGTAGAAATGCAAAATGAGAAAATTGCAGACTCGGTCTTATTGAGTCTGTTCATGAGTAGTAATTAAAAGTGCAACACTACTCACGCCCCCTAGCACCGGCTTAAGCAGTATTCAATTTCAATAATAATAACATGAAAACTTATGATCCCAAAGGACCAGAAAATATAACAACACTGAGAATGAAGTACGGGGCGACTTTTTACGGCCGCCACACAAGCACTTAACACCTGCTGTTGTGAAGTACATATATTCTGAAAATGCTCTATACCCGTCATCCGAAATGTTTTCCAGATGTCTATATTTACATTCACCTCAAGCTTTGACCTTTCAATTTCAAAATGTTAAGTAGTCGTAAAAGTGAGTTTGGCGACCATGTCTACAAAGCTTTTTAACCAATTAAATTATTTTACTTACAACAGCTCTACCTGAATGTGTTTGTTAGGCTATTTTCACTGAATAGAGGTTAGATGGTGGGGTTGTTAGGCTGTTTTCACTGAAGAGATGTTAGATTTGGTTTGTTAGGCTATTTTCACCGAAGTGAGGCTATATTGTGCTTGTTAGGCTATTTCAATTGAAGATATGGTATATTGTGTTTGTTAGGCTATTTTCACTGACGAGGCTATATTTTGTTTGTTAGACTATTTTTACCGAAGAGAGGACTGTTCACTTTTTTGTCTGTTTGACAAATCTGCTAAACTCAATAATACTACAAGTGGAAAAAAACATTCCAATAGGGAGTGCGACACACGGCACCAAAACATAAACAAACATGAAACTGCAAATTTACAATTCAAAGCGTGACGAAACGCACAAAAAAGCATAAAATATTTACCATATACAAAAACAAAGTAGACGATAGGGTAAAAGCAGGAGTATCACATTGGAACGGTCTGTAGCCAAAAGAAAGGCTACTGGGGGTTTAAACCAAGATTTTGGGGATACACACTTATCCCAACAACAGTTGCATATACATAAATACCAATTTAACAGATATATGCACACGCCATGGTTACTTATTATGGTTCTCATAGCAATTTTCCAAACTTCAATGGCAAATATGAAATTGGCGACACTTTAGCTCACCCGGTAAACTGTACTCAGGTAGACTTTATAGAAACTATTGTATCCTTTGTCCGTCGTTGTGTGCAACAAATTCATATGACCAAACAATTAATACATCTACTACTCCTACTCCTCCTACCCTCCTCCTACTACTGCTACTGCTACTACCACTACTATCGCTACTTCTTATACTACTACTACTACTACTACTACTACTACTGCTGCTGCTACTACTGCTGCTACTACTACTACTACTACTACTACTACTACTACTACTACTACTACTACTATTTCTTCTACTTCTTCTTCCACTACTATATAGACGAGTATGCTACTGCTACTTATTATACTGTTACTAATGTTACTTTATCCTGTAGGAGCCGTTTGACCAGGGTATGCCGTTTGCTTATGAAATTATGATAATTCTAACGCTACAGTTTCTACCAATACAAAACGCATCCTGTGTACATATGTCCTTATCGAACTGCAATTAAAACTATTCATGATGCCATTATTATTTACATGAATATTGAACAGGGAAACTATTTTAATCGACGTCCGCTTCATCTGAATGAACGGTATCTATCTCCCGAGTTTCTCATTTTAGACGCGATTAGATCTGGTCGGTTGAGTAAGGCTCAATAAAAGTACCTTCGCCTCGCTAGTCACCGATCGATACAAAATAGCAAAGGGACACTTTATTAGTTTTAATGGTTTAACGCACAAAATCATCTTCTGCAATGCCGTTCTTTATTTTTTTTTAAACCAGTTATATTATAATCAGATTAATATCATAAGCCATGTTTCATACATTTTAGTCCTAATCTTGAATAACCAAGTCTGACCAGTTTAGATCTCAAGTCTGGCCTGGTACTAAAAAAATTACTGGGAAATGTCGACGTCGTACAATACATGTACCCGATTACGTAGTTGTGCCCTCACAATGAATGTTGGGCATACAGTGCTGTCATTGTCCGTTCGTCCACTTGCTCGTTAGTCCGTACATCCGAACGAACATTTCCAAAATCGTATAGGCCGAACTTTTCCGACACCTTCGATCGGATTTATTTCTAAACTGTCATATATAGTTAACCTGAACATACGGATGCGAACGATGGAAATAGATTACATTTGACAGAATTATGATCCTTTGTTTTTTTGCCTCCTTAACACCGATTAAGTTATTTTACATTATATGCAATACAATGTTGATGGGATTTATTTCAAAGCGCCAAGGTAAGCTATTGTAATCACATCGTGTCTGGCGACCATTGTCGTTCGTCGTGTGTCGTCAACAATTTCTTCAAACGATTTTCACCAAATGTGTCAGGAATTATTTTCAGTCGACTCTCTGTTAGATTGGTATAGATCGTGTCGATCCGCTGCAAAATAGGTCACATGCTAGAATAGATTTTAAAGAAACAATCTCTTTCAATAACATCTCCTCCTAAACCATTGGATGGATTTCCACTAAGTTTCAAAAGAATGGTCTTCATGTGACAATCGTTACAATCGTTCCGGTTCAATGTTCAAGTAACTCACTGGCGCTAAAATATATTACTTTTAACTACACATCCTCCGAGATCACTTATTGGATTTTCACCAAATGTTCGGGCAGTGATTTGTAGGTTACCTTCTATCAGATTTGTATAAATCGCTACAGTCCGCAGCATAAGTATGTCACGAGAGCTAAAGCTAGATTAAAACTGACAACTTCTCTTAAATCGGATTTATTCCAATTTTTACAAAACATTAGATGACATTCTATCGAAGTTACATAAACCATTTTGGCCACAGGAGCTAAATATATTTGAAGCAAACTTTTAAGCAACATCTTGTTTTAAACCGCTGACTAGACTTTCAACAAATTTCATCGGCATGATCTGCAAGTGATCAAATTTGTATAAATCATTCCAGTCCACTGCAAACATGGCTGACTGATTTTCTGTATATGGTTGTGGTGAAAATACAAACCTACCTGAAACCACTGAGCAGATAAGAATTTCAGAAATGTTGCTTAGGCAACCATTTACTAAAATTTCTCAAACCATTGTCATTTGTGAACAAACATAGCCAACGGGGTCATGATTAATTTCCTGGTGCTTTCACTTATAGTACAAATCTGATAATTATAATGATTCACTCTAATATTCATGGGAAGTGCGTTTCAAATCGATGACTGAACACGGATGGTTGGGTTTATTGCCAATTACTTCTACTGATAATTTCTTATCTGACAATTACACTTATCAATAGTGCAGTAAGGCATTGAATAATGAGCAGCAATAACGGCATTTATTACCAAGTAGCTATCACGCACATTATCAAAGCTTTCTTCTATGATGATTGGATGCTAAAATGAGATTATTCAGATATGTTCGAGCATGTATAATCGGTACTTTGCCTTGTATGAGTACCAGGGTCAACATGTTAGGCTTTTATCATCAATTGCCTACGCTGTTACAAGTGTAATCCAAGATACTCTATAATTAGACCAGACAATGCGTCTTTGTCCGGTGCCACTAATGGCTTAGATCAGAGAATGTGTCTTTGTCCGTTGAAACTATGTACTTAGATCAGAGAATACGTCTTTGTCCAGTGAATCGATGTACCTATATCAGAAAATACGTCTTTGTCCAGTGAATCTATATACTTAGATCAGAGAATGCATCTTTGTCAGGTGGCACTTTAAATTTAGAACGGAGAATGTTTCTTTGTCCGATGACATTTTATATTTAGATCAGAGAATGCGTATTTGTCCGGTGACACTTTATACTATGATCAGATAATGTGTCTATGCAGTTATATTGCAGTAGCAAGTTGCTCTTTCTTGTCAACACATTGACCTTTAATATATCAAACTAGCTGTTCTCGATACTAAAATACTTGAGTTGAGGTGGAATGTAAACGTTATGGCAAAGCCGTGGTACAGATCTAGGCTGTGCAAGCTGTGTGGTCAAAATCAAACTCAACGCATGGACTTCACTAGTGAATGCCTTCATGGAGGTCGACGGACCCATGCGTGAATACGCTCATTGTTTCCAAACACAACTCTGTTTTCACTTGAGCAATGAACCGTATCTTTCTGACCTGTGCGAAGATAGACGTGGCATATACAAATTTGCAGCCTAAAAGCTACTGGTCTGATAAAGCTATCTTCACAAATGACTTTGGTGACGCTTTCCGTTGTTGAGATGATCCAGTTATATAAGCAAACTTAATGAAACAACACGAAAACAAGATGTTCTTCAGCAGTTGGCTATTGGAAAGGGCTGGCAGCAATAGTAAGCATGGCTAATGTCGCTAATATGTTTAGGCTTGATCAAAGGAGTTCTTGAAAAAGCACGTCATCTGGCAGATATACCTTTCTGTCTTACGCCTTATGTTCGATATTGCGGTCCAAAACGAATGTTGCCAAGCCATTCTCCTATTCCTTTCCCACGACATTTTACCTATATGTACACCCTTACAACAGTGTTTATTGCATTGCTCTATAAAGTAGCCGAACCTTCAACAACTAAAGTAGCCAATGAGGTCGCTGATGTCCTCTCACGCATCTACAACCGTGCCCCCCTTGCGATGACAAAACTGTAAGTCGTTCCTGGGCGTAAGGATGTGGCTGCAGTTTCTTATTTTTAACGAAAGGCGATACAAAGTTTTGCAATTCATCCGGACCAAGACGTCAATGAGCGATTTCAACGGACCATAGCCGAATGGCTGTACGGGCATCGGTACGCCTAGGTAATGCTGCTTGCGTGACAATGTAATATGAGAGTGTGTGTCGGCTGTTGTTGCTGATATGAACAAAGCTAGAAAACCAAGAATGCCACCAAGGCTAAATGCGAGACATGCCTCTTCTGTTGTCCGTTTTGTCTCAAGGACCAGAAATCCCACCAGGCCTACATGTGTCTTCGGTATCTGTACCAACCTCATGAGCTGTAGGGTGACTGCAAATGCAAGACACATCATATATGGACCCTGCAGATGTATCGGCATGCAAGCTCCGTTTGCAAGCCTAGAGAGTCCGTCGTCTATTCTTTGAAGGATAGATCGGTCCGGGATTTTGTCTGGGAAAAGATATTGCTGTCTGAAAGTAACAGCCGCCGGATAGTGTTCTACGTCGCCAGTTTCTCTCTTTGATGTACGCAACCATCTCAACATGACCAGGCTAGGGTATCCATCCCTATTTCCTGCAATCCTGCGCTTACTATCAAATGAAGACAACGGTATCTTGATTAGGTGGTGTCCACAGATGCGGTTACGCTCAAACTTAAACACATCCAGGTCCTGGTGAAAAGTGATACGACATTGTTATTCTTTTATCACAAAGGCAAGTCCTAGAAATATGTATTCGTGTAAGTTGTTATACGTTTACAATGCCAATACATATGCTGGTTTGTTATTTTATCCGCTGAAACGAATGTGCAAATTATTAGAGAGTGAAACATTTTCGCGAAACAGATTCACAAGTCCTCCTGGGAATCCACTGTGTGTGATAAGACATTATTACATAAGTCGCAGCTGTACGACGCACTTGGTTTTTATGTGATCATTGTCCATGCCACAATTCAATCATAGAATGTTTGGCCAGTGATATTAAAAATGCTATTAAATGTACTATTTGGTCGTCTTACCAAAAGCTATATATGGATGTGAAGCGTCAAATATATTATGCAAATGGTGACATGTTATTTTCAGTAAGAGTCGATCGTTTTTGTGTTAAGGGGCGTGAGTAGTGTTACACTTTTAATTGCTGCTCATGAACAGACTCAATAAAACCGAGTCTGCAATTTTCTCTTTTTGCATTGCTGCTTTTGGTTTCGGGGAATCTCCTACTTTCAGAATTTAAGCATATCTAACTACTGAGCAAGCACTACTGCACGGACTATGATCTTGTGATGTTAGATGCACCACCAGTAGAAATTATCACCGACAAAAGAAATCTCGAATGCTCGTTTAATTCTGTCTTTTATCATGCACATATCTGGCAAAGTTAATGTTCGTCAAGCGTTTGACACGTTATATCAGTATAGATAAATAGTCAGTGTGTGGGGGGTCATATAATAACATATATTGCGCAAGTATGAGATTACCTATTTTGACGCATGGAACATTTCTGTCCAAGAACTCGTGGAAACGATTTTTATGTAGCAATATTAATCGCGGATGGAAAATCCGAAGTTTACAGGCATTGAGTCAGTCCTTAGAAATAAGGGCTGTCTCTGCCTCTGGGAAAAGGCAAGATAATCTCTACAATATTAGTCAGTGGTGTTGGGTTGTAGCTATCTAGTCGGAAAGTGTGGTCATGCAAGTGATGCAGTGCATATATATTATAGAGCACCTGCTTCGCTACTTTGATAAGATCATACACTCAAATAAAAACATTATGGAACTCAGTTGGGCACAACGATGCAGACGAGTTCGAAAGCATTATACGTTTTCCTATTTATGATCAGTTAGCTATAATGCTGCATAATTTAACGGCAATATCAACTAATTGTTGTAATTGTGTGGTTTACCAGTAAGCTCTCAACATATACCTATATGCAGGTGATTAAATCTATCTGAATGTTTTATCCCGGATCATTTTGTAAATATAATTACGTTAGAGGTTAAGTGTTGGGTTCTGTCTCTGTCGAAATATATTGGGATAGAGGTGTGGTGTTCTCGGCAGCTAGAGTATATGTATATATGAGCCCTGTCGTCTAAGGTCCATTCGCTACGGACGGTTCGGGTCCTGATCAGACGCCGCGTTGTCCCCTGCAGAGCTCCCAAGAAAGGCTTGGGTTGGTATAGTGGTGAGATGGGTCTATGTAGTATTGCCGCAAGAAAGTACATGTATTCCGGAAAGTCTCAAAGGATGACGTCTTTGCGATTGTAGAGTTCGTGGTACTCATACAGGCTGTAACATCAGAATAGTTTCCAGACCAGCTGTAAGGGGTCTTGGTCAGCCTCGCTGATGAGTTCATCGGAGAGCATTTTGTCAATTGTAGTGCGTGCTCTTTGAACCACATTTATATGGATGGGTGCCCTTGCGCAGCAGGAGTTTCCATCGTGCTTAGTTGTGCGTGTACTGGACTGTAAACCGGAAGTGATCTTACATGTTGACTGCCACGAGCTTAGAGACCATTCAGAACTTGACCCTGTCGTTGAAACAGAGATGTCCGAGTAGCAGAGGTGTTTTCCGTGTAGTTTGGGAAGAAGTCCGCCCAGTCACTCATATTCGTTATTGATTGAATGATCAGATGCGTGTGATAGCTATGGAGGATGTGAAAGACATCTGATACTATGGTTGTGTGGGAAATGGTCACGGACTGAGTTGCCGCCCAGGTGTTTTCCACACCCGCGGCATGCTAGTCATCCTCATAGTCTGAAGGGTAGCCAGTTTTGACTTGTTTCATGCTCCTCCTCCTGGAGCGTCCGTGTGGAGTGTTCAACGCGTTTTGGCCGTGGAAATCTAGAGGCGGGCTGCGCCAATTGCCCGTCACATTTCTCGACCAGATAGCAGTATTTGCAGGTGTCATGTTCCTTCGATTTTAGGTGTTGCTCTTGGTTGGGTCGAGGTCAGAGTCCTGAATGTTTAATGCGACGTCCTCGAAATCGGCGTAGGTGATGTAGGGGACCGGAAGCTGCTTGTGATGGTTCTGGAAGATAAATGTGTTTATTTCCAAATTCACGTTATGTCTTACTCTTACTCTACGGCACAACGGCTTGTTGGCTTCCAAGAAACATTCCCCTCTGTAGTCGAAGACACAGCGCTCGCAGAAGTACTTGCATTCCCGATTCTTGCTCTTATAATATAGGTGCTGGCAAAGGGTCTTTATCTAAGTATGGTAAAATTTGTATCCTTTTCAATCAGCAACAGGTTATTGTGGCGCATTTACTCAATCCGTAAATCTGTTGATGTGGTGAGCGATTTATCCCCTTGTCCCGTCCGATCATGTTAATGGTCATGTCTTCTGCTTCACGACATTGTGCACCCCAGAACCCCAGTGTCGCTGTACCTGCTTCCAAATTCCTTCCGAATACTGATAAAAGCAAGACCTCGCGCGAAGAACTGTCGTTGGCAGATAAGGAGAAAACCCTTTTTTGATTTGTCAAAAATGAGATCATGGCCCCAAATACAAACAAACCCTTGTTAACCGACATCGATCCGAAACAACACAAATAATTTGTACGTGTGTAAAAATCTTAAAAGTCGGTCTTGTCAAGGTACCCGGGGTTCTACAACTGCAGCCTGCTCACAATCCAACCCTCGCATAAAATGTCTGTAGCCAAAAGTGACCAGACGTTAAAGGCCGGTCGGCTCCTATTTTAAAGATTACACTTAACAGAGAAGAATCCATTCGCGTGTATTTTGTATCGCTAAGCGATGCTTGCGTATGTGTTTGCGTTGATTAACGTCCGTTTCTGCTCACTATGGAGGGAGGGGAAATGATATAGAGAAACCCGTGCGCGAAGCCCTACTCTTTTCATCGACATAATTTCTGTTTCTTTTAGATGCCCAATGTAAGGCACTGATACATCGGACCTCGATGCTAAGGGATGCACTTGATAAAAAAAAGTTTTGGGTGGTATATGAAAATTTGTTTAATTTGAAAGTACGAAGCTGAAACGGCCATAAAAACAATGACTGTTTACATATATAATGCAAGTTGACCATCAGAGCTAGAGATAAAGGTGCGTACCCAAATAATAAAATCATCATTTCTCCACCAAACCCTACACTATGACCACTCTTTGGAATCGTCTCGAAGATGTTTAAATTTATGCATCTTATAAGGATCTCCGGACCATTATGTATGGCCTTGACCTGCAGTATACGAACATGTGTATGAATCCATGGATGTGCATACCATTTTTAACCCTTCGCTTGCTGTTCACGTCAATATACCTACCTGTAAATAGTGAAGACCCAGATGAGACAGCTCCTGCAGGAGCTGTCTCATCAGGGTCTGCACTATTTACAAGTTGATTGTGCAACCAATGCACTCCACAGCAGTGATTGCACAGCGATATACTTGTACACAGTGAAGATATATGTAATTATACAACAGGGCATGGGTAAAGAAGGAGAAATGTATTTTAAAATTCAGCAAGCGAAGGATTAAAACTACCTAGATTGAAGGATCTGGTGATGATTATGACAATGATGATTATACTGAGTGGTGATTAAATTATTATTATTATAGTAGGTGATCCTTCGAAACCAAAAGCAGCAACGCAAGAAGAGAAAATTGTAAACTCGGTTTTATTGAGTCTGTTTATTAGCAGTTATTAAAAGTGCAACACAACTCACGCCCCCTAGCACCGGCTTAAGCGGTAAAATCAACCTCACAAGTGTTAGGTATCTTAAATGTAAAAAGCAAAACGAAAAACCTTTAACAAGATACTGATATATGCTACGACTAATTAATGTCTCTCCCCCATACCGTCGAAAACACTTATAATCCCATAAATGTCTGGTTTAAGACCATTAAAGTTAAGTGAGATATTTCCTGATACCGTTCATTCTTCAAATGCCTGTAACTTAGGAATGTCCATGATACTACGTGCGGTGTAATGTCGTAGGACTTAAATGTTTTCTAATTCATTTATCTTTATGGATTGCACTACCTCGTAATTACTTTACCACATTTTAAACTTAACCCATTCCCTCATAGGCTATTTTACATCCATCCTCTTTGAATAAATCTACTGAAAAGGAGCATTAACTTGAAAAAAGGACACTTTTAGAATTCTGTAGTTCTGAAACCATTGTGATAAATAGGGCATTTGCTCCTTAGGAGCAAATGCTCTATTTATCACAATGCTTTCGAAAAGTGACTTTTACAGAGGCTTAGAAAGGCGTATTTATGGAGGAAATGGTTAGATTAATTACGGCATCCGGTAGAACCCCTCTAAACCGGACGTTAAGTTCTGTATGAATATCGATTTCGGAGACAAGTGGCAGCTTAATGCAGGGTGAAAGTCATACAGAAAACACTACATGACTTTCACCCTGCATTAAGCAGCCACCTGTCTAAAAATATCCGAATGTTTCTCTACAAGAATTCAGGTTTAGAGGGGTGTTACTCTGTACCTTATTTTTTATCTCACGTATGCGAGGCATTACTCTGCTACCTGCCTGTATTAGAATACGTAACAAATATTATAATTCAAACTCTGTCCTATTTCAAAAACCTATCGAGCACAAGCGAGACATGTGATTGTGAGGGGCTGAGAAATAACGTAGAATACAGTAGAACATGAGTTAACCATTTCCCTCATATAAAAGTGTTTTCACGCATTTGCAAACAGAGTAGACCCAGATCAGATGGCTCCTACAGGAGCCATCTGATCAGGGTCTACTCTGTTTGCTAAAATAATTTCATAGATTTCTTTCTTTACTTTCTAAAATGGCTACAATGTTCCACTTTCCACATTTCATTATAGCCATTTTGTCTTTGAATAGTCAGTAGGTATTGACAATTGTAATAAATACAGATCAGGGAAAGGGTTAAGCGGTCATTCAAAAGCAGTTGGTGGCAGGGCAAAAGTATTGCAGAAAGCTCATACGGGCGTATAAGAACTTTCTATATTACCTTTGCCCTGCATTAAGATACTACATGCATTGAAGGCCCATAATTAGACGTATTTTGAATGGTCGCTCAAGACAGGTTCTACTGAATTATTTCTATGCTCGGTGTAGACGTTTTCAGTCAATTAGCAGATATCATCCTATAATTTGTTATAAATAATTGTTCGATATACACAGTATGCCTGATTCTGATAAAGGATACCATAATCGGACTCTAATCCATTTTATCATTTCTTTTTTAAGTAGAGGGTCAGGCTTAACAGACGGGTCTGGCTCAAGATTCTGTTGTACACAGGGATTTATACATAATATATATATATAATTTGCCGTATATTGTCGACAATAAGCCTTACAGTGCGGGACATGAGTCACTATTGTCTTTTGCAAACAGTGTAGACCCATATGAGAGGATTTCTAGAGGAGCCCTCTCATCTAGGTCTGCACTGTTTGTCATGTTACACGTTTTCTTTAAAAACATTCCTAAATATTCGATATAAGCTTGTCCTGTTTGGATTTGTGAATAGTCCGTTTGAAAATTCAGCGTTATAAGGGTTAATAAAGGTTTTCATATATTCGACTAGGCGACGAAATAGTTAACTGCAGACGGGAGGGGGAGGGTGGGGGTCAACATACAATACAGTTTCGCTAATGTAACCACCTACATGTAATTCATTAACTCTTACCTTGTTTAACGTTTATTCAAGATTTCATCAACTCATGAATATTCATGTACATAATCAATAACATTGAACATGAAAATGGGAATTATTTCAATGTAGTGGAAACTGCATAATGAGATCTATAAATTCCTATAAGCAAACAGAGCAGACCCTGATCAGACGGCTCCTACAGGAGCCGTCTGATCTGGGTCTACTCTACTTGCAAAGGTGTGAAAAGGTGTTTATATGAAGGAAAGTCTATAAAAGCAGATGGTTGCTTACTTTTGTCCAGCATTAAGCCACAGCCTGTTTTGAATATCCAGAATAATTTATACAGCAAACCCTCTCTAATGCGACCACTTAATGAATAAACATGGTTGTCTTTATAAGCAGTCCTGCACTAAGCTACCACCTGCCTTTGCCACTGTGAATAATGCCCCTTATTGCTAGTCGCATTAGAAGGTTTTACTGTACTTCGTCGGAGAGGTCGTATTGGCGAGACTTTCCCGTACGTTGTAAATAGCGCGTGATGTAGGCCGGAGTAATTTCTTGGAATCATCCATCACCATCACACCGGGCTATATAACCTAGTAACCTATTCCCTCCTGGACTATTTTTGACCATACTGAAAACCAGCATTTACTAGAAAAAGGGAGTAGTTTAGATTTTTTTGAGCAAATTCTCTGTTTATGGCAATAGTTTAAAAAAGACTTTTACAGAGGCGTCAAAAGGCGTCAGTAAAAGGGAATGGGTTAAGTCACATTGTCGATCAACACCTAAACACGTTAAGCATTATAAAATTATGGTCATTGACAAACTAATTTTCCATACTTGGATTGCAGCGGCAACTTATCGGTAATCAAATCTCTGATGTGTGAGAAAGACGTGAAATGATTGACCAGAGCATAGAGCTGACCAGGCTCTACACAGTTTGCAACTTTCCATTTGCCGCTTCCTCTTAACTCTTCCACTGCCAATTTGCCCGCTTCCCTCTAACACTTTCGTCGCCATAGGCGAATCCGTGATAATCCTTGCTAACAGTTTGGATCTAGATGAGATGCCGAGTAACTCGGCGTCTGTTCCAGACTACTTGACATTGATTATATTTTTTGTAAAGAAATCGAAGAAAATGCCACTTTGAAACCTGAAGCAGCCGACAATCTTAGTAGATGCGACGGAAGTGTTAACTATTTCGCTGTATTGGTTATTCCGTTAACCCTTTCCCTGTTCTATGTTTATTCAAAATGTCAATACCTACTGAATATTCATTAACAAAAAAGTTAAAAAGAAATATGGAAGGTGGAACATTGTTGATTTTTTAGAAAGCACCCCTCCCCCCAGATATTTTAATTTCTGTTAGCAAACAGAGCAGACCCTGATCAGACTGCTCCTCTAGGAGCCGTCTGATATGGGTCTACTCTGTTTGCAAATGCGTGAAAACACGTTTATATGAGGGAAAGGGTTAACCCCTTTAGTGTATTTGTGATTACTTTGCAAACAGATCGGATCAGATCAGGTGCAGAGTAATTTGGGGGTCTTATCAGAATCTGATTGATGCTTTGATTATGTTTGAACCATTTACTCAGTGAATAACCATGTAGGAAAAAAATGACATCTTGGATATCAATTTGAATACAGTAAAACCTCTCTAAACCGGAATTCTAGTCGAGAAGAATTTAGATACTTTTAGGCAGGTGGCTGCTTAATACAGGGTGAAAGTCATGCAGACAGCTCCTAAAGGAGCTTTCTGCATGACTTTCACCCTGCATTTAGCTGCCACCTGTCTCCAATACCGAAATTTATGCCAAATTTAACGTCCGGTTTAGAGAGGCTTTACTGTATTTTATTTATATAAGGACATGAACACATGAAAGTTTGATTATTGCAGAAACTGCAGAATCAGGTCTATATACAGTCAAACCCCATCAAACCGAATTTCTTATATATACAGAGGAATTAAGATACTATTAGGCAGGTGCATGGCTGATTAATGCAGGGTGAAAGTCATGCAGAAAGTTCCTAGAGGAGCTTTCTGCATGACTTTCATCCTGTCTTAAGCTGCCACCTGTCTTCAAGACAGATATTCATACTAAAAATAACGTCCGGTTCAGGGTTTTTTTACTGTCATTCCATAAGCAAACAGAACAGACCCTGACCCTGGTCAGACGGCTCCTACAGGAGCCATCTGATCTGAGTCTACTCTGTTTGCAAATGCGTAGAAAGGCGTATTCATGGAGTTAAGAGTTAATCAAAAGGGAAGACAATTAAAAAATACAAATTGCAATAGAAGACAAACACGTGGCAGCGAAAGTGTTAACCCTTTCCCTCATGGATATCTATGCTAGAAATAATGAATGTTTGATTACTAATCAACTGAGTCTATGACGTCATTGACGAAGGCAGAACCTGTAGAATCAGTTCTATATATCATAAGCAAACAGAGCAGACCCTGATCAAACGGCTCCTACAGGAGCCGTCTGATCAGGGTCTGCTCTGTTTGCAAAGGTGTCAAAAGGCGTTTATATGAGGGAAACGGGTAATGCCTGTCATTATCGTTCTCGTCATACATGATTGCTTCATCATTTACACGGGCAGGGAGCAATAAAGTTTTTTAAGTCGTTTTTAATTGATTACTCATTCGTATTATTCGGAGGACTAATCGGACATTATCGAAGTTGTAACACTTTAAAAAAACATTTTTGCTGGTTAAGCATATTAAATGAACATTACTGGTATGAGTCACACTTTTGGATTCCATGGTAACGGACAGTTAACTCAAGCCTGTGTATTGATGTTATTGACTCGAAGTTGGATCAATCAGTCTGACTCAACATATCGTGCACTCTCATAATCAGTCAAATTCACTGTAAAATCGTTTCCTTTCAACAAAACAATTGTATTGTTTTTATTTTGAAAATTACATCTAGGTGACACGTGCCCAAAGAACCACTAAAATCGGCGGTTAAGTGGCTACTACATTAACCCTTTCCTTCATATAAACGCCTTTTCATGCATTTGCAAACAGAGTAGATCCAGATCAGAGGCTCCTGTAGGAGCCGTCTGATCAGGGTCTGCTCTGTTTCCTAATGTAATTGATAGACCTGTTTCTTTACTGTACAATGGCTACAATGTTCCACCTTCAATATGTCATTATAACTATTTTGTCAATGCATATTCAGTAGGTATTGAAGTTTGAAATAAACATAGAACAGGGAAATGGCTAAGTACATTTGTTATAACAGTGAATATAGTTATGTATCCAGATGAGGACCCCTCGTCAGGATAAACAAAAGTTTACACTAAAATTTGATTTTGAAAAGGAGATTGAGAAAATTATTATTTTAACATTGAAAAAAAGACACTAATTTTGAAACTATTTCAAGGTTTAAGGTATTTTTGTACACCAAGCTCCAACCACTTCATACATACAATATGTGCAACGTATATGAACTCGCTCAAACGTGAGCAAACAGTTTAGATATCCGTCCTTTTGGACATTTCATTCAATATCGAACTCGTTATTCGTCATTCCTCATCATGTTAACCCTTTCACCACCGATCTCTCATAAATGCACCACGACAAATAGTGTAGTCCCAGACCAAGGCGGCCTCTGATCAGGGACTTCACTTTTTGTCTCAATTTCTATATATGTGATTTATTCCTTTGAAATTTGCATTTATTTATCTCATTTCCTTATTGTACCGAATGATTGAATAAAAATTGGATTGTAGACGACAGTTAGAAATTTGGCGCCGAAAGGGTTAACCCTTTCGCTGCCAATGCCGGATCTGTGATTACCTATGCAAACAGTTTGGATCCAGATGAGACGCCGAGTAACCCGGCGTCTCATCAGGATCCAAACTGTTTGTTACTGTTACTATGTTTTTGAAACAAAAATGAAGAAAATCAAAAGAATGAAAATTTGTAGCAGACGACAAAGTTAGCAGACGACAAAGTTAGTAGACGACAGAGTTTGGCGCTGAAAGGGTTAAGCACCAGCTAGTTGTCACTGGCAAACTGTTTCGATGATCAAGATGAGATGCGGAGTAACTCGGCGTCTCACCGGAATCCAACCTGTTTGACACACGGTCAGCAGATTCTTAAAAAGTTTGAATGAATCGGTAAACAAAGATCTGAAAAGACAGGGATTTTAGCTGGCACATTGTTCCACGCGATAAGTTAGTCAGTAGGCATATTGTATACACTTAACACACTTCTTTGAAATACCACTTACCCCTCCGCATCAGTATGTGACTTTCCAATTGTGCAGAGCTATCACAATTGCCCATACATAGTATGTCAGATGTTTAATGTCAAACTTGCAGTAATTGCATCATGAAGCCATTTTAAAAGTAGACCATTTCTTTTCACAAACACGATAAAAACATTTGGATCCTGATGTAACTGGTTGTTATTTTGAACCCACCTGTCTGTATAAGTTATCACGTCTGCCCATCTGGTGTACCTATAATGGGTTTGCACCTAGCAACTAACTCAGTACGCCTGCTGACTTCGCAATGCATTTTCAAAGAATTTCGAGCGGCTCTTTACGCTAGTTAGTGGTGTAAAAATCAGATAACACGTTCATACTAATATGTACAGTGCATTATATCCTTGCCTGAAGTGTTTATAAACAGACAAGGATGTATGCATGTGTGCCTGTATTCATCAGCGAACATGCATCAGTAAAGTAATACCGTGTTTTAATCCATTCCCTCATATTGACGCCTCTGTAGAAATCACTATTTGAAACCACTGTGATAAATAGAGCATTTGCTCCATAGGAGCAAATGCTGTATTGATCACAATGGTTTCTAAACTACACAGTTCTCAATGTTTCCCTTTCTGTAGTTCATGCTCCTTTTCGGTAGATTTATTGAAAAACGTTGAATCTAGAAATAGCCAATATGCGGGAAAGGGTTAAACCCTTTCCTTTATATAAACTCCTTGGTAAAACATGTTTATGACATGTGTTTGTTTATAACATTAATCCATTCGGCGCCAAATTTCTAATTGTCGTCTGCAAAACAATTGTGTTAAATCATTCGGTAAAATAAGGAAATGAGATAAATAAGTGCAAATTTCAAAGGAACAAAGCACATATATAGAAATAGAATTTGAGACAAAAAGTGAAGTCCCTGATCAGTCGCCGCCTTGAAAAGGCTGCGTCTGATCTGGGACTGCACTATTTGTCGTGGTGCATTTTTGCGATATTGGCGGTGAAAGGGTTAAAAAGGATGCCGTTTCATAGACCTAGCTCCACAATTTCTTCCTGTCTACATACATCATAATAATAAATCAGCTGATAAATATGCATGATGTCATTTTTTCTGACATGACTTTTTCAAGAGGAATATGGATGAAAACAGTACCTTCTTTTTAAATTACTACGGTGTTTTAAAATAGCATTGTGTTTAAAATAGTACCGTATTTTAAAATATTACCGTGTTTAAATAGTACTGTGTTTTTAAACAGTACCTTGTTTTAATAGTACATGTACAGTGATATAACACAATGCCGTGTCTACTGACTATGAAATTGCCACACACATATTAACATGTATTTGTTTTACTTTGGGTCTTAATGTCATGAATGTCATTTACAGTTACAGCCTTACATAAATGTTCACAGGAAACAATATAATTTCAAAGCCCTTTACACATTATATAAGTTTGTAAATAATTGCTGTGCAGCTGATCGAGATGAAAATTGGAGATGTTATAACATTAACCATTCCCCCCATAAATACGCCTCTCTACGCCCTTGCAAACAGAGAAGACACAAAAATCAGTCGGTTCTTATAGGAGCCGTCTGGTCAGGGCCTAATCTGTATGATTATGATATTATATAGATATGATTCTACAGTTTCTGTCAGGACAAACAATTCATGCGTCCCTGTGCTATTATAACAGTTAATCTAATTAATTTTGATGATATCATTATTTCTTACTCGAATATTCATGGAGTGAAGGGTCAATTCTCAGTTCGAAACGCACAACGGTCTTGTATGTGTTAGAAAGAAACTGCCAGTACCATGTTGTTGATTTATAAATATGAATATGTTTCCGTGTTCTATATTTTTTCCAAAGTTCAATACCTACTGAATATTAATGGATAAAATAGTTTTAATGAAATGGAAGGTGGAAAGTTGTAGCTATTTTAGAAAGGAAAGAAACAGATCTATCAAATCCAATAGGAGCCGTCTGATATGGATCTACTCTGTTTGCAAATGTGTGAAAATGCGTTTATATGAAGTGAAGGAAAGAATGGATGTCATGCAGAAAGCTTCTTTGGGAGCATTCCGCATGACTGTCACCCTTTATTAACCTGTCTTACAGACCGGCACTGATGCGAAGTTGAACGTCCGGTTGATAAGGGTTCACTGTATATTACGTATTGGATATGGAAATAACGTGACCAGAAGTTACGAAGTGCGGATGCCGTAAGGATATTTAAGACTTGTGAAAGCTCGTAGCCTTCGAGTACCGCACGTACATGCGATCGGGTTTAATTGGCGCCCCACTTGAGCGGGTTGACTATATGGGATTACGGACTGTTTAGCTCATGAGAGGAGCAGTCCTTTCTGTAACGTTGAAGAAATGAAATTTACTTATTTGAGTAATACATATTGTATATATGAATAACCAATCAGGAGTAATAAAATAAAACTATGCATTTGTTTGTTATTATTGCATTATAAGAAATGAATACATTATTGATATTAAAAAGCTAATCGAACTTCCGGTGCAATAGTCTTGCCTTAAGTGTCTATGAAAGTATTACAGTAAATGCACAGTCCAGTGTATTGTCTTTGGTTTAATGCGGATTAAATTAAAGTTTAGATATAACGTGTATTTGCTTTGTAAAGTTTGGTCCACCTACAAGTAAAACTCCTGCAAATTACGGTGTATAAATAAATATTTTAGTTGATTATCGACTTTTAAACCAGTCACGAGGTCTGTCACGTATTATTTGTAATCACACTCACATCAAGAATGTTTCCGCCCGATATTTACAGAATGTCTATTCATTAAAATTAAAACAAAATCAAATATACATGTATGTTAGGACTTTCTTTTAATTTTAGAATATGGATTATTTCTAAAGTATGTTATTGTATAAAACGTGAATGATGGAGCACACTGGGGCCATAAATAGAGCTATCTTAATGTCACGTAATTAGAATTCGGTCTTGCTTAGTGCCACGTATTGACTTTAAAACATTTTGTTTTTCACAGTTAAGCTCCAGCTTTGTTGCAAATATGTGTGTAATAGCAAGTTTAATATGAACGAGATTTTACAATGAAAAATATACTTTTATTTTCTTAAGATTTAATAATGACTGAACCTTCAATAGTTAATTAAAATAATTAATAAAAACGTGCTTATTACCTATCAAAACTACAATTTAAACTATTTCGGTGTTTGATTCATTTCTTAAATTCATAGTATTGAAACGCTTTGGACAAATTCAATTGCGTTTTCATTTAGTTGTTTTAAGTACATTTCATTGTTTGATAATGTGTCTTTTTATTATATAACTGCAGTAGCCTGAAGTTATTTCAACACCACTATGCTGAACTAACCCTTTAAATAATTGCATGATTACATTAAGATAATGCCTATCAGTGCATATGTTCATGTAAAAATATTTCATATGTCTTCATTAATGTTTATACTGTTTCAATAGCAGACAAATATCTTTATTGAAAGGGTTAGTGCAGCACACATATATCATGATCACTCATATTCTATGAATATAAACAAAACCAGTATGGTTGTTCTTTTTAATGGCACCCTTTGATGTTTACATCAATGCTTTTCTTGCAAATTCTTAGAACACCGCACGGACATACATGTATGACCGATTTCATAAATTCTACGAGTTCTGCACGGCCATGTGACCGAGTAATAAATTGTATGAGCTTTGAATCATTTGACCGAGTTCATAAATAAGTCGAACACCTCACGAAAAAGTGAACGATTTCATAAATTCATCGAGCATCGCATGGGCATGTGATGGATTCATAAATTCTATGGCCTTTGCACGGACATGCAATCGATTTAATAAATTCTACGAACATTGGTCGGTCACGTGACCGATTTCATAAATTCTTCGAGCGCCGCAATAACACGTGGCCGATTTCCTAAATTCTACGAGCATTACACGGACACGTGGCCATGCAATAAATTCTATGTGCATTGCGCGGACATTTGACTGATTTAATAAATTCTAAGACCGTTGCTCGGTCATGTGAACGATTTCATAAATTCTACGAACAGTACCTAGATTTGTAGTCGAGGAATGAATTCTACGAGCCCTGCACGGACATGTGAACCATTTCATAAACTTTATGAACAATACACACATATATCTGTGTGTGATCGAGGAATAAATTCCACAAGCATCGCACGGACGTATGACCGATTTCATAAAAGCTTCGAACATTGCATGGATATGTGACCGAGCACTCTATGAGTCCTGCACGGACTTGTGTAAGATTTCATAAATTATACGAACAATACATAGATGTGTGATCGAGGAATTAATTCTACAATATGGAAAAATAGTCAAACAGGGTACAAGAGCCACATACGGAAAAACACCGCAACAAACACCATCAAACAAGAAACTGCACAGCCACAAGAAAAAACATACGGGGACGCATATCAAGACGAAAAAATTTAAATATTAAGTATATTAAACAACAAAGCTGACCATAGGCTGAAAGCATGAGTACCGTACTTGGAACGGCCAGTTGCCAAAACGGTTAGATGTTACGGAGGAGTACTATATCTAACGCTTTTGTTGAAAGTTGTATTACTCAGGCAATATCGTTGTTGCTGCTGGATGAGGTTTTTGTTATGACACTTATATTGATGGAGATCATGATAACAATTATGCAATACAATAGAGTTTCGCTAATTGGACTACTCGAAATAAGTATTCTGTATTTTTTTTAAACAGGTGGTAGATTAATGCAGCAAAAATGGTGCAGAAAGCTCTTATATGAAGGTTTCGTATTACTTTTATCCTGCATTAAGCAACCACCTACTTTACACAGACTCCTTTGTTAATAAATAGGTTCGCATTAGCGAGAGTTAACTGTATACACGCAAGATAAGAAACATTTGTCAAATCAAATCAGTTTCCAGAGCTACAAATAGAGGTGCGTACCCACATTCTAAAACCGTCATTTCTCCACCAAACCCTACACTGTGACCACTCTTTAGAATAGTCTCTCCGAGACGATTCTAAAGAGTGGTCACAGTATAGGGTTTGGGGAGAAATAAAGGAGATATTCTTGAAAAATGTTGATAAATACTGTGGTCGCATTAGCAAGACGTAACTACAGTGCTCCCTCTCTACAACGACACCATTTGGGATACGAAGATTGTATGTGTTTTTCAGAGGGAGTTGTTATAGGGAGGGAAAATCAAACATAATTAGCTTTTTTGCAGATCCCCAGATAAGGTGTATTTCGAGAACTAAAACCGTTATGCCTCTATCAAACCCTATGTTGTGACCACTCTTTAGAATCGTCACAAAGTGACGATTCTAAAGAGTGGTCACAGCATAGGGTTTGATGGAGGCATAAAGAAAATACGATGGAAAAAAGTTGTTTCTGGAGCCTTGTTGTTTCGGAAACAGTGACATGCGTTGTTGTAAGGAGGGAATCGTTATTGAGAGGACCGTTGTAGGGAGGGAGCACTGTATACACGTACATTGTAACAAAAGAACATTTGTCATATCAAATCAGTTTCTTTGTTTTGCGTAAGACTCGATGATAGTGGCATACCATATGTCATATATAACACGTTCTGATGTTGCAAACATCTTGATTCAATTTGCGTGTATAGACGTTGTTAATATTAAGAAGGTTATGTGCCATAAGTCTGGAGAGAAAGCCAAGGAATAATAGGTTTATTTCGTCAGTACACTTTAATGCTGTAATTACACAGGTAAGTATGATTTAAGAATAACTGGAAGAAATGTGTATCGGGCCATTCGCGACGGACAAAGGAGAGGGTTAATCCTTTACGTCATGAATATTCATGTCAGAAATTATGACATCATGAATATTTATTTGTTTAATAAGTTTTATAATGACAAGTGCACACAGGGAATTTTGGCAAATGGAGGAAACTATAGAATCATATCTATATTATTTCATGAGCAAACAGAATAGACCCTATTTGGAGCCGTCTGGTATGGACCTACCCTGTTTGCAAAGGCATAGAAAGGTGTACAGTATATATGAGCTACATGTATAGAAGCTTTCTGCATAACTTTCGTCCAGCATTAAGCAACCACCTGCTTATAAAGGCATAAATGTTTATTCAAGAGGTGGTCGCATTTGAGGGGTTCTTCTGTATTTATGGAGGAAAGGGTTAAATACGCCAGATTATGGATACACCTAAATCCGGTAAAAATCAGTGTATCAACCCCATATTACTATGGAAAGGTTTGATGGGTGGATGGATGGCTGGGTATTATGTAATCAAGGCTCTTATAGTAAAGTCTCGCTAATGCGACCACTTAATGAATTAACATGGGTGTCTTTATAAGCAGGTAGTTGCTTAATGCAGGACAAAAGTAATGCAGAAAGCTCCTAGAGGAGCTTTCTGCATTACTTTCGTCCTGTATTAAGCTATCACCTGCATCTAGCGCCCAGAATTCTACAAAAGTATGTGGTCGCATTAGCGGGGTATGACAACGATAATGATTCAATTACTAAACAAAGGGGTCTGAAAAAATGGTGGTTGCTTAATACAGGGCAAAAGTAATGCAGAAAGCTCATTACTTTTGAACTGCGTTAAGCTACCTGCCTCACAGACCAAGAATTAGACCTCTCTTTGGTGGCCACTTAATACAGTTTCTACTGTATTCAGACGTTTTATCACACCCCTATAGTGGTTCATTCCATTATTAAGCACTTTCAGAAATTTCTATCATAATATCTATTTATAGTCATATGAAGTGCTATTTTGTTCCATATTGTCACCCCTACTGAAAGTGCCAGCCAGTTTGGCTTATAAGGCACCTTATTCTCCTGCACAGCACCTCCCTATTCCTGACCTGAACGCCAGGCACCAGACAAGCAAGCAATCGGTAACCATTATTTAACTAGCTGACAGCTCACCAACTGGCTATACCTGAGTGAGCCACTGACGGGGATCGAACCTTTTGTACCTCCCGGTCCCGAAGCAGGTGTCTTATCCACTAGGCCATGGGGTCGACAATACGTGACATAACTTAATGAAGGATGAAAGGATAATGATGATGATGGTTATTATTATGATGATGATGAGGAGGAGGACGACGACGATGGTGATGATGACGAATTGTTGATTGCAGAAAGATGATTTAATTTCTGCT
Source organism: Azorinus chamasolen (assembly GCA_963576725.1). NCBI lineage: Eukaryota > Metazoa > Mollusca > Bivalvia > Cardiida > Solecurtidae > Azorinus > Azorinus chamasolen. The sequence continues at coordinate 65,027,142 of OY755239.1, read as the reverse complement.
AATACATGTATCATGAGTAACAACGACAATTCATCGATTCAATATCTTCCACCAATTCTTCAGGAGGGAATATATATTTTTACAAAAGAAAAACAACACCCCAAATGACAATTAAGCCCGATAAGTATGACAGGGTAGGAACTGATACAGAGTTAAAACGGTTGAGATATGACACAGCTTACAATGGAAGTTTCATATCAGTAGATATCACAAACACATAGCCTTTACTATAACGTGTGTTATCAGTTGTGAATATACAGTGAAGTATCGCTACTACAACCACACAAAAGCATGTGGTAGCTTACTGCAGGCCAACAGTTATGCAGAAAGCTCCTATAGGAGCTTTCTGCATAACTGTTGTCCTGCATTACACAAGTACACATGCACTTGCTCTTACAGATTACTATGTTAATAAATATGTGGTCGCATTAGCGAGACTATACTGTGTTTATACCGTTCTTTGATATCTCGACAACACATCGGTTACTATAATGTGTTTTAGCAGCTATGGTTATATCTGTACTGTTCCATTAACCTAGTTGTAGAACACAGTTTGAATTTTGATTAAAAACCCAGTTTTGTATCAATTCGAGAATGATATTGAACAGGCAAGCATATTTTCCCGGAAATGCAAAGTGTTCATGTGATGCATAGGTCGAGATAAGATTAATAAATTAAAACATTTTCAATAATAACTTCTTTATTTTTCCACCAAACCCTATGTTGTGACCACTCTTTAGAATCGTCTCTTCGAGACGATTCTAAAGAGTGGCTCTTCGAGACGATTCTAAAGAGTGGTCACAACATAGGGTTTGGTGGAGAAATGATGATTTTAGTATTCGAGTACACCTTTATCTGTGGCTCTGTATGATGCTTTCACACATTGACAGGGATAACTTTATCGAGGTAAGCTCATCGGGTCTGCGGAAATAAAAAATGCTGGAAATCAGTAGGTTTCCTATCTCTAACAGCTATGTGAAGTTAGCTGTGAATTGAGGGTTGGGGGTTGGACATTCATTTCTATAATTTGCGTGCGAATACCCAAAATGGTAACGAAACCACAGCCAGAAGTGAGTTGAACATTCGTTCCCTATACTGCGAACGCACAGCTAGAAGTATATTGCTGGAAGTGGGTTGGACATTCAAAACACATGATCACATACTAAATCGAATACACTTCTAGAAGCGAATACCCAGCCAGAAGTGAGTTGGACATTCGTGAAATGCGAACCCACAACTGAAAATCGAATATCTAACTGGCAGTGGGTTGGACATTCAAACACATGATTACACGAAATTCGAATACACTTCTAGCTGCGAATACCCAGCCAGAAGTGAGTTGGACATTCGTGAAATGCGAACCCACAACTGAACATCGAATGTCTAACTGGCAGCGAGTTGGACATTCAAACACATGATGATATGTTAATTCGAATACACTTCTAGCCTCGAATACCCAGCCAGAAGTGAGTTGGACATTCGTGAAATGTGAACCCAAAACTGGAAATCGAATGTCTAACTGGCAGGGGGTTGGACATTCAAACACATGCTAACATATTAATTCGAATACCCTTCTAGCCGCGAATATCCAGCCAGAAGTGAGTTGGACATTCGTGAAATGCGAACCCACAACGGAAAATCGAATGTCAAACTGGCAGTGGATTGGACATTCAAACACATGATCACATGTTAATTTGAATACATTTCTAGCCGCGAATACCCAGCCAGAAGTGAGTTGGACATTCGGGAAATGTGAACCCAAAACTGAAAATCGAATGTCTAACTGGCAGCGAGTTGGACATTCAAACACATGATGATATGTTAATTCGAATACACTTCTAGCCTCAAATACCCAGCCAAAAGTGTGTTGGACATTCGTGAAATGCGAACCCATAATTGAAAATCGAATGTCGAACTGGCTGTGGGTTCGGCATTCAAACACATGATCATATGTTAATTCGAATACACTTTTAGTCGCGAATACCCAGCCAGAAGTGAGTTGGACATTCGTGAAATGCGAACCCACAACTGAAAATCGAATGTCTAACTGGCAGTGGGTTGGACATTCAAACACATGCTAACATATTAATTCGAATACCCTCCTAGCCGCGAATACCCAGCCAGAAGTGAGTTGGACATTCGTGAAATGCGAACCCACAGCGAAAAATCGAATGTCAAACTGGCAGTGGGTTGGACATTCAAACACATGCTAACATATTAATTCGAATACACTTCTAGCCGCGAATACCCAGCCAGAAGTGAGTTGGACATTCGTGAAATGCGAACCCACAACTGAAAATCGAATGTCTAACTGGCAGCGAGTTGGACATTCAAACACATGATGATATGTTAATTCGAATACACTTCTAGCCTCGAATACCCAGCCAGAAGTGAGTTGGACATTCGTGAAATGCGAACCCACAACGGAAAATCGAATGTCTAACTGGCAGTGGGTTGGACATTCAAACACATGCTAACATATTAATTCGAATACCCTTCTAGCCGCGAATACCCAGCCAGAAGTGAGTTGGACATTCGTTAATTGCGAACCCACAACGGAAAATCGAATGTCAAACTGGCAGTGGGTTGGACATTCAAACACATGATCACATGTAATTCGAATACACTTCTAGCCGCGAATACCCAGTCAGAAGTGAGTTGGACATTCGTGAAATGCGAACCCACAACGGAAAATCGAATGTCTAACTGGCAGTGGGTTGGACATTCAAACACATGCTAACATATTAATTCGAAAACCCTTCTAGCCGCGAATACCCAGCCAGAAGTGAGTTGGACATTCGTGAAATGCGAACCCACAACGGAAAATCGAATGTCTAACTGGCTGTGGGTTGGACATTCAAACACATGATCACATGTTAATTTGAATACACTTCTAGCCGCGAATACCCAGTCAGAAGTGAGTTGGACATTCGGGAAATGTGAACCCAAAACTGAAAATCGAATGTCTAACTGGCAGCGAGTTGGACATTCAAACACATGATGATATGTTAATTCGAATACACGTCTAGCCTCGAATACCCAGCCAGAAGTGAGTTGGACATTCGTTAAATGCGAACCCATAATTGAAAATCGAATGTCTAACTGGCTGTGGGTTGGGCATTCAAACAAATGATCACATGCTAATTCGAATATACTTCTAGCCGCGAATACCCAGCCAGAAGTGAGTTGGACATTCGTGAAATCCGAACCCACAACTGAAAATCGAATATCTAACTGGCAGTGGGTTGAAAATTCAAACACATGCTAACATATTAATTCGAATACCCTTCTAGCCGCGAATACCCAGCCAGAAGTGAGTTGGACATTCGTGAAATGCGAACCCACAACTGAAAATCGAATGTCTAACTGGCTGTGGGATGGACATTCAAACACATGATCACATGTTAATTTGAATACACTTCTAGAAGCGAATACCCAGCCAGAAGTGAGTTGGACATTCGTGAAATGCGAACCCACAACTGAAAATCGAATGTCTAACTGGCAGTGGGTTGGACATTCAAACACATGATCACACGTAATTCGAATACACTTCTAGCCGCGAATACCCAGCCAGAAGTGAGTTGGACATTCGTGAAATGTGAACCCAAAACTGAAAATCGAATGTCTAACTGGCAGGGGGTTGGACATTCAAACACATGCTAACATATTAATTCGAATACCATTCTAGCCGCGAATATCCAGCCAGAAGTGAGTTGGACATTCGTGAAATGCGAACCCACAACGGAAAATCGAATGTCAAACTGGCAGTGGGTTGGACATTCAAACACATGATCACACGTAATTCGAATACACTTCTAGCCGCGAATACCCAGCCAGAAGTGAGTTGGACATTCGTGAAATGCGAACCCACAACTGAAAATCGAATGTCGAACTGGCTGTGGGTTGGGCATTCAAACAAATGATCATATGCTAATTCGAATATACTTCTAGCCGCGAATACCCAGCCAGAAGTGAGTTGGACATTCGTGAAATCCGAACCCACAACTGAAAATCGAATATCTAACTGGCAGTGGGTTGAAAATTCAAACACATGCTAACATATTAATTCGAATACCCTTCTAGCCGCGAATACCCAGCCAGAAGTGAGTTGGACATTCGTGAAATGCGAACCCACAACTGAAAATCGAATGTCTAACTGGCTGTGGGATGGACATTCAAACACATGATCACATGTTAATTTGAATACACTTCTAGAAGCGAATACCCAGCCAGAAGTGAGTTGGACATTCGTGAAATGCGAACCCACAACTGAAAATCGAATGTCTAACTGGCAGTGGGTTGGACATTCAAACACATGATCACACGAAATTCGAATACATTTCTAGCCTCGAATACCCAGCCAGAAGTGAGTTGGACATTCGTGAAATGCGAACCCACAACGGAAAATCGAATGTCTAACTGGCAGCGAATTGGACATTCAAACACTTGATGATATGTTAATTCGAATACACTTCTAGCCGCGAATACCCAGCCAGAAGTGAGTTGGACATTCGTGAAATGTGAACCCAAAACTGAAAATCGAATGTCTAACTGGCAGGGGGTTGGACATTCAAACACATGCTAACATATTAATTCGAATACCATTCTAGCCGCGAATATCCAGCCAGAAGTGAGTTGGACATTCGTGAAATGCGAACCCACAACGGAAAATCGAATGTCAAACTGGCAGTGGGTTGGACATTCAAACACATGATCATACGTAATTCGAATACACTTCTAGCCGCGAATACCCAGCCAGAAGTGAGTTGGACATTCGTGAAATGCGAACCCACAACTGAAAATCGAATGTCTAACTGGCAGTGGGTTGGACATTCTAAAACATGCTAACATATTAATTCGAATACCCTTCTAGCTGCGAATACCCAGCCAGAAGTGAATTGGACATTCGTGAAATGCGAACCCACAACGGAAAATCGAATGTCTAACTGGCTGTGGGTTGGACATTCAAACACATGATCACATGTTAATTTGAATACACTTCTAGCCGCGAATACCCAGCCAGAAGTGAGCTTGACATTCGGGAAATGCGAACATGCAACTGAAAATCGAATGTCTAACTGGCAGCGAGTTGGACATTCAAACAAATGATGATATGTTAATTCGAATACACTTCTAGCCACGAATAACCAGCCAAAAGTGTGTTGGACATTCGCTAAATGCGAACCCATAATTGAAAATCGAATGTCGAACTGGCTGTGTGTTCGGCATTCAAACACATGATCATATGTTAATTCGAATACACTTCTAGCCTCGAATACCCAGCCAGAAGTGAGTTGGACATTCGTGAAATGCGAACCCACAACTAAAAATTGAATGTCTAACTGGCAGTGGGTTGGACATTCAAACACATGCTAACATATTAATTCGAATACCCTCCTAGCCGCGAATACCCAGCCAGAAGTGAGTTGGACATTCGTGAAATGCGAACCCACAGCGGAAAATCGAATGTCAAACTGGCAGTGGGTTGGACATTCAATCACATGCTAACATATTAATTCGAATACACTTCTAGTTTTGAATACCCAGCCAGAAGTGAGTTGGACATTCGTTAAATGCGAACCCATAACGGAAAATCGAATGTCTAACTGGCTGTGGGTTGGACATTCAAACACATGAGCACATGTTAATTTAAATACACTTCTAGCCGCGAATACCCAGCCAGTAGTGAGTTGGACATTCGTGAAATGTGAACCCACAACTGAAAATCGAATGTCTAACTGGCAGCGAGTTGGACATTCAAACACATGATGATATGTTAATTTGAATACACTTCTAGCCTCGAATACCCAGCTAGAAGCGAGTTGGACATTCGTGAAATGCGAACCCACAACGGAAAATCGAATGTCTAACTGGCAGCGAGTTGGACATTCAAACACATGATGATATGTTAATTTGAATACACTTCTAGCCTCGAATACCCAGCCAGAAGTGAGTTGGACATTCGTTAAATGCGTACCCACAACTGAAAATCGAATGTCTAACTGGCAGTGGGATGGACATTCAAAAACATGCTAACATATTAATTCGAATACCCTTCTGGCCGCGAATACCCAGCCAGAAGTGAGTTGGACATTCGTTAAATGCGAACCCACAACGGAAAATCGAATGTCAAACTGGCAGTGGGTTGGACATTCAAACACATGATCACACGTAATTCGAATACACTTCTAGCCGCGAATACCCAGCCAGAAGTGAGTTGGACATTCGTGAAATGCGAACCCACAACGGAAAATCGAATGTCTAACTGGCAGTGGGTTGGACATTCAAACACATGCTAACATATTAATTCGAATACCCTTCTAGCCGCGAATACCCAGCCAGAAGTGAGTTGGACATTCGTGAAAATGCGAACCCACAACGGAAAATCGAATGTCTAACTTGCTGTGGGTTGGACATTCAAAAACATGAGCACATGTTAATTTGAATACACTTCTAGCCGCGAATACCCAGCCAGAAGTGAGTTGGACATTCGTTAAATGCGAACCTACAACGGAAAGTCGAATGTCAAACTGGTAGTAGGTTGGACATTCAAACACATGATAACATATTAATTCGAATACACTTCTAGCCGCGAATACCCAGCCAGAAGTGAGTTGGACAATCGTGAAATGCGAACACACAACGGAAAATCGAATGTCTAACTGGCTGTGGGTTGGACATTCAAACACATGATCACATGTTAATTTGAATACACTTCTAGCCGCGAATACCTAGCCAGAAGTGAGTTGGACATTCGTGAAATGCGAACCCAAAACTGAAAATCGAATGTCTAACTGGCTGTGGGTTGGACATTCAAACACATGAGCACATGTTAATTTGAATACACTTCTAGCCGCGAATACCCAGCCAGAAGTGAGATGGGCATTCATGAAATGTGAACCCACAACTGAAAATCGAATGTCTAACTGGCTGCGAGTTGGACATTCAAACACATGATGATATGTTAATTCGAATACACTTCTGGCCTCGAATACCCAGCTAGAAGCGAGTTGGACATTCGTGAAATGCGAACCCACAACGGAAAATCGAATGTCTAACTGGCAGCGAGTTGGACATTCAAACACATGATGATATGTTAATTTGAATACACTTCTAGCCTCGAATACCCAGCCAGAAGTGAGTTGGACATTCGTTAAATGCGTACCCACAACTGAAAATCGAATGTCTAACTGGCAGTGGGATGGACATTCAAAAACATGCTAACATATTAATTCGAATACCCTTCTGGCCGCGAATACCCAGCCAGAAGTGAGTTGGACATTCGTTAAATGCGAACCCACAACGGAAAATCGAATGTCAAACTGGCAGTGGGTTGGACATTCAAACACATGATCACACGTAATTCGAATACACTTCTAGCCGCGAATACCCAGCCAGAAGTGAGTTGGACATTCGTGAAATGCGAACCCACAACGGAAAATCGAATGTCTAACTGGCAGTGGGTTGGACATTCAAACACATGCTAACATATTAATTCGAATACCCTTCTAGCCGCGAATACCCAGCCAGAAGTGAGTTGGACATTCGTGAAAATGCGAACCCACAACGGAAAATCGAATGTCTAACTTGCTGTGGGTTGGACATTCAAAAACATGAGCACATGTTAATTTGAATACACTTCTAGCCGCGAATACCCAGCCAGAAGTGAGTTGGACATTCGTTAAATGCGAACCTACAACGGAAAGTCGAATGTCAAACTGGTAGTAGGTTGGACATTCAAACACATGATAACATATTAATTCGAATACACTTCTAGCCGCGAATACCCAGCCAGAAGTGAGTTGGACAATCGTGAAATGCGAACACACAACGGAAAATCGAATGTCTAACTGGCTGTGGGTTGGACATTCAAACACATGATCACATGTTAATTTGAATACACTTCTAGCCGCGAATACCCAGCCAGAAGTGAGTTGGACATTCGTGAAATGCGAACCCAAAACTGAAAATCGAATGTCTAACTGGCTGTGGGTTGGACATTCAAACACATGAGCACATGTTAATTTGAATACACTTCTAGCCGCGAATACCCAGCCAGAAGTGAGATGGGCATTCATGAAATGTGAACCCACAACTGAAAATCGAATGTCTAACTGGCTGCGAGTTGGACATTCAAACACATGAGCACATGTTAATTCGAATACACTTCTGGCCTCGAATACCCAGCTAGAAACGAGTTGGACATTCGTGAAATGCGAACCCACAACGGAAAATCGAATGTCTAACTGGCAGCGAGTTGGACATTCAAACACATGATGATATGTTAATTTGAATACACTTCTAGCCTCGAATACCCAGCCAGAAGTGAGTTGGACATTCGTTAAATGCGAACCCACAACTGAAAATCGAATGTCTAACTGGCAGTGGGATGGACATTCAAAAACATGCTAACATATTAATTCAAATACCCTTCTGGCCGCGAATACCCAGCCAGAAGTGAGTTGGACATTCGTTAAATGCGAACCCACAACGGAAAATCGAATGCCAACTGGCAGTGGGTTGGACATTCAAACACATGATCACACGTAATTCGAATACACTTCTAGCCGCGAATACCTTGCCAGAAGTGAGTTGGACATTCATGAAATGCGAACCCACAACGGAAAATCGAATGTCTAACTGGCAGTGGGTTGGACATTCAAACACATGCTAACATATTAATTCGAATACCCTTCTAGCCGCGAATACCCAGCCAGAAGTGAGTTGGACATTCGTGAAATGCGAACCCACAACTAAAAATCGAATGTCTAACTGGCTGTGGGTTGGACATTCAAACACATGAGCACATGTTAATTTGAATACACTTCTAGCCGCGAATACCCAGCCAGAAGTGAGTTGGACATTCGTTAAATGCGAACCTACAACGGAAAGTCGAATGTCAAACTGGTAGTAGGTTGGACATTCAAACACATGATAACATATTAATTCGAATACACTTCTAGCCGCGAATACCCAGCCAGAAGTGAGTTGGACATTCGTGAAATGCGAACACACAACGGAAAATCGAATGTCTAACTGGCAGTGGGTTGGACATTCAAACACATGATCACATGTTAATATGAATACACTTCTAGCCGCGAATACCCAGCCAGAAGTGAGTTGGACATTCGTGAAATGCGAACCCACAACTGAAAATCGAATGTCTAACTGGCTGTGGGTTGGACATTCAAACACATGAGCACATGTTAATTTGAATACACTTCTAGCCGCGAATACCCAGCCAGAAGTGAGTTGGACATTCGTGAAATGTGAACACACAACGTAAAATCGAATGTCTAACTGGCTGCGAGTTGGACATTCAAACACATGATGATATGTTAATTCGAATACACTTCTGGCCTCGAATACCCAGCTAGAAGCGAGTTGGACATTCGTGAAATGCGAACCCACAACGGAAAATCGAATGTCTAACTGGCAGCGAGTTGGACATTCAAACACATGATGATATGTTAATTTGAATACGCTTCTAGCCTCGAATACCCAGCCAGAAGTGAGTTGGACATTCGTTAAATGCGAACCCACAACTGAAAATCGAATGTCTAACTGGCAGTGGGATGGACATTCAAAAACATGCTAACATATTAATTCGAATACCCTTCTGGCCGCGAATACCCAGCCAGAAGTGAGTTGGACATTCGTTAAATGTTAACCCACAACGGAAAATCGAATGTCAAACTGGCAGTGGGTTGGACATTCAAACACATGATCACACGTAATTCGAATACACTTCTAGCCGCGAATACCTTGCCAGAAGTGAGTTGGACATTCGTGAAATGCGAACCCACAACGGAAAATCGAATGTCTAACTGGCAGTGGGTTGGACATTCAAACACATGCTAACATATTAATTCGAATACCCTTCTAGCCGCGAATACCCAGCCAGAAGTGAGTTGGACATTCGTGAAATGCGAACCCACAACGGAAAATCGAATGTCTAACTGGCTGTGGGTTGGACATTCAAACACATGATCACATGTTAATTTGAATACACTTCTAGCCGCGAATACCCAGCCAGAAGTGAGTTGGACATTCGTGAAATGCGAACCCACAACTGAAAATCGAATGTCTAACTGGCAGGGGGTTGGACATTCAAACACATGATCACACGTAATTCGAATACACATCTAGCCGCGAATACACAGCCAGAAGTGAGTTGGACATTCGTGAAATGCGAACCCACAACTGAAAATCGAATGTCTATCTGGCAGTGAGTTTGACATTAAAACATATGATCATATGTTAAGTCGAATACACTTCTAGACACGAATACTCTGCTAGAAGTGAGTTGGACATTCGATAAATTTGTACCCACAACGGAAAATCGAATGTCGAACTAGCAGTGGGTTGGACTTTCAAGCACATGATCACACGTTATGTCGAATACCCTCCTAGCCGCGAATACCCAGCCAGAAGTGAGTTGGACATTCGTGAAATGCGAACCCACAGCGGAAAATCGAATGTCAAACTGGCAGTGGGTTGGACATTCAAACACATGCTAAAATATTAATTCGAATACACTTCTAGTTGCGAATACCCAGCCAGACGTGAGTTGGACATTCGTGAAATGCGAACCCACAACGGAAAATCGAATGTCTAACTGGCTGTGGGTTGGACATTCAAACACATGAGCAGATATTAATTTTAATACACTTCTAGCCGTGAATACCCAGCCAGAAGTGAGTTGGACATTCGAGAAATGTGAACCCAAAACTGAAAATCGAATGTCTAACTGGCTGCGAGTTGGATATTCAAACACATGATGATATGTTAATTCGAATACACTTCTAGCCTCGAATACCCAGCCAGAAGTGAGTTGGACATTCGTGAAATGCGTACCCACAACGGAAAATCGAATGTCTAACTGGCTGTGGGTTGGACATTCAAACACATGATCACATGTTAATTTGAATACACTTCTAGCCGCGAATACCCAGCCAGAAGTGAGTTGGACATTCGGGAAATGTGAACCAAAAACTGAAAATCGAATGTCTAACTGGCTGCGAGTTGGACATTCAAACACATGATGATATGTTAATTCGAATACACTTCTGGCCTCGAATACCCAGTCAGAAGTGAGTTGGACATTCGTGAAATGCGAACCCATAACTGAAAATCGAATATCTAACTGACAGCGAGTTGGACATTCAAACACATGATGATATGTTAATTCGAATACACTTCTAGCCTCGAATACCCAGCCAGAAGTGAGTTGGACATTCGTGAAATGCGAACCCACAACTGAAAATCTAATGTCTAACTGGCAGTGGGTTGGACATTCAAACACATGCTAACATATTAATTCGAATACCCTTCTAGCCGCGAATACCCAGCCAGAAGTGAGTTGGACATTCGTTAAATACGAACCCACAACGGAAAATCGAATGTCAAACTGGCAGTGGGTTGGACATTCAAACACATGATCACATGTAATTCGAATACACTTCTAGCCGCGAATACCCAGTCAGAAGTGAGTTGGACATTCGTGAAATGCGAACCCACAACGGAAAATCGAATGTCTAACTGGCTGTGGGTTGGACATTCAAACACATGATCACATGTTAATTTGAATACACTTCTAGCCGCGAATACCCAGCCAGAATTGAGTTGGACATTCGTGAAATGTGAACCCAAAACTGAAAATCGAATGTCTAACTGGCTGCGAGTTGGACATTCAAACACATGATGATATGTTAATTCGAATACACTTCTAGCCTCGAATACCCAGCCAGAAGCGAGTTGGACATTCGTGAAATGCGAACCCATAACGGAAAATCGAATGTCTAACTGGCAGCGAGTTGGACATTCAAACACATGATGATATGTTAATTTGAATACACTTCTAGCCTCGAATACCCAGCCAGAAGTGAGTTGGACATTCGTTAAATGCGAACCCACAACTGAAAATCGAATGTCTAACTGGCAGTGGGTTGGACATTCAAACACATGCTAACATATTAATTCGAATACCCTTTTGGCCGCGAATACCCAGCCAGAAGTGCGTTGGATATTCGTTAAATGCGAACCCACAACGGAAAATCGAATGTCAAACTGGCAGTGGGTTGGACATTCAAACACATGATCACATGTAATTCGAATACACTTCTAGCCGCGAATACCTTGCCAGAAGTGAGTTGGACATTCGTGAAATGCGAACCCACAACTGAAAATCGAATGTCTAACTGGCAGTGGGTTGGACATTCAAACACATGCTAACATATTAATTCGAATACCCTTCTAGCCGCGAATACCCAGACAGAAGTGAGTTGGACATTCGTGAAATGCGAACCCACAACGGAAAATCGAATGTCTAACTGGCTGTGGGTTGGACATTCAAACACATGATCACATGTTAATTTGAATACACTTCTAGCCGCGAATACCCAGCCAGAAGTGAGTTGGACATTCGTGAAATGCGAACCCACAACTGAAAATCGAATGTCTAACTGGCAGTGGGTTGGACATTCAAACACATGATCACACGTAATTCGAATACACTTCTAGCCGCGAATACACAGCCAGAAGTGAGTTGGACATTCGTGAAATGCGAACCCACAATTGAAAATCGAATGTCAAACTGGCAGTGAGTTGGACATTCAAACACATGATCATATGTTAATTCGAATACACTTCTAGACGCGAATACCCAGCCAGAAGTGAGTTGGACATTCGATAAATTTGTACCCACAACGGAAAATCGAATGTCGAACTAGCAGTGGGTTGGACTTTCAAGCACATGATCACACGTTACGTCGAATACACTTCTAGTCGCGAATACCCAGCCATAAGTGAGTTGCACATTCGTAAAATGTGAACCCACAACTGAAATTCAAATCTCTATCTTACAGTGAGTTGGACATTCAAACACATGATCACATATTAATTCGAATACACTTCCAGCCGCGAATATACATTTAGAAATGAGTTGGACATTCGTTCAATGGAAAATCACATTTGAAAATCGAATGTCTATCTGACAATGGGTTTGGGCATTTAAACGGCAGAGAATTAATTCAAGCGAATACACTGCTAGCCTCGAATACACAGTTAGAAGTGAGTTCAGCATTCGAACCCATATAATCTGGAATCAGGCAAACGAAAATTATTTAATGCACAAATATACCTCATGTAGACCATGTATATACACTTTCACTTTTTCTGATACCAACTACCCAGAAAACAAGAATACAAACAACCGCTCGCAAACGCAATAACAAGAGTTTGGGATGGAACTGCCTTCAGACAACACTATAAACCGAGGTCCGATGTATCTGTGCTCTACACTGGGCATCTAAAAGAACAAGAGAAACTCTGACGATAATAAGAGTAGGGCATCACGCCCGGGTTTCCCTGTATCCTCTCCCCTCTCTCTACTTAAGGCGTCCAATTAGCCCATAGTGAGCATAAACGGCCGGTAATCAACACAAACAAACAAACAAAATAAATGCAGCGTCATCCTTATTGAATCTAGGTAAACAATTTACACTAAAACAAAAGTTTTTCAAAATAAATAGGTCAGACTATGTTAGTCATACGCCCAATACCAGTATGTATACTATAAACAGCACGGACTCTCCGATGTAAATAATGTAAACAGCAGTGACAGTAATATCCATCCATATAGCAGTACATATTGAACATTAATTTCGAAACAAATCTAAAAATACTAAGAAGGGAAGATACAATGGAGGAATCTCTTTAAATAGTTTAAGTCTGATTTGAAAGACTGGGTATAAATTGTTTGAAACCAACAGTGTGGTATAATGTGGGTAAAACCAGACTCACAATTGTTTGAACACTATAATAATGTATATACAGTGGAACATTGATATCTCGAAATCGGATAACTCGAAATGCAAGATAACTCGAATAAAAATTCGGTCAGTCCGAAATTTACTATGCAGAATTGCTCTAAATTGTATCTAGAAACACATTTGACAGCTTAATCAGGTTTAAATGGTTCCGAAAGCCCCTACATGAGCTTTAAGCATTACTTTAGACCTGTATTAAAGCTATAAACGTGAAGAAATGTCTAGATTTAGAAATCGGATAATTCGAGATCATATTATGTCGACGTAATTTTAATAGTACCTTGAAGTTCGAGATATCGAAGTTCAACTTAATGTGTACATGTAATATTAACATTCCACCTATAGATTTGTAATTACATATAAACAAACTATAAGAATAACAAGATTCCACAACATAAGTGATTTAATAAATAATGCACTTGTAATTTCTTAACAAGTTTGAGATTTCGATGACAGAATTAGGAGAATGTTCTGCACAGTTCATTATATATGTACATGCACATTTTCTTTAGAAGAAAGTTGTCCGGTAATAACAATATATGCTTAAAGGAGGAACAGGCCATAGAAAACCGAATAAATTGTGGAATGCAAATCCCGTATGAAGTAACACTTTTCTAGAAGAGGGTCAATTATACTAAACTCAAGTGATATCCGTAATTATGATTCATGTACGCTGTTACGTTAAACCGTCAACTGGGCTTATTAAAGTGTTAAATGATTATGCGACCCGTAATAACCGGTTCAGTTATAAGGTTATCACGGAAACTGCCAATTTACAAAAAATCTAACACGTTGACATATATTTTAGCTCGGTTGTACAAGCTGTTGTCGTAAATCCGGCGTTCGCGTCGTTGTTGTTGTTGTCGTCGTCCGAAATCTTAACATTGACAATGACTCAAAAAGTATCAAAATGAAATGTCATAGATTAGTAGATCTCATTGTTAAATTTTGCTGGACAAGCACCAAATCAGACGAGCGTTGGCGCCGCACGCGACTCTTGTTCTTTTTATATTTGAATTCACTATTAAAGTTTACCTGATGTACCAAAAATTTACAAAAAAGATCTATGAAAGGATTAATTTTTAATGAAACTGTAGAAAATGTCCTTACATCTGGCCAAGTATTCACGGCTAGAAGTGTATTCGAATTAACATGTTATCATGTGTTAGAATATCCAACCCATTGTTAGTTAGATATTGCATTATTCGTTGTGGGTTCGCATTTAATAACTGTCCAACTCACTTCTGAGTATTCACAGCTAGAAGTGTATTCAAATGAATTAACATATGATCATGTGTTTAAATGTCCACCTCTCTGCCAGATAGACATTCGATTTTCAGTTGTGGGTTCGCATTTCACGAATGTCCAACTCATTTCTGGCTGGGTATTCGCGGCTATAAGTGTATTCGAATTAACATATGATCATGTGTTTGAATGCCCAACCCACAGCCAGTTCGACATTCGATTTTCAGATATGGGTTCGCATTTAACGAATGTCCAACTCACTTCTGGCTAGAAGTGTATTCGAATTAACATATCATCATGTGTTTGAATGTCCAACTCACTGCCAGTTAGACATTCGATTTTCCGTTGTGAGTTCACATTTCACGAATGTCCAACTCACTTCTGGCTGGGTATTCGCGGCTAGAAGTGTATTCGACCTACGGTGTGATCATGTGCTTGAAAGTCCAACCCACTGCTAGTTCAACATTCGATTTTCCGTTGTGGGTACGAATTTATCGAATGTCCAACTCACATCTAGCTGGGTATTCGCGTCTAGAAGTGTATTCGAATTAACATATGATCATGTGTTTGAATGTCCAACTCACTGCTAGTTAGACATTCGATTTTCAGTTATGGGTTCGCATTTCACGAATGTCCAACTCACTTCTGGCTGGGTATTCGCTTCTAGAAGTGTATTCAAATTAACATGTGATCATGTGTTTGAATGTCCAACCCACAGCCAGTTAGACATTCGATTTTCCGTTGTGGGTTCGCATTTCACGAATGTCCAACTCACTTCTGGCTGGGTATTCGAGGCTAGAAGTGTATTCGAATTAATATGTTAGCATGTGTTTGAATGTCCAACCCACTGCCAGTTTGACATTCGATTTTCCGTTGTGGGTTCGCATTTAACGAATGTCCAAATCACTTCTGGCTGGGTATTCGCGGCTAGAAGGGTATTCGAATTAATATGTTAGCATGTGTTTGAATGTCCAACCCACTGCCAGTTAGACATTCGATTTTCAGTTGTGGGTTCGGATTTCACGAATGTCCAACTCACTTCTGGCTGGGTATTCGAGGCTAGAAGTGTATTCGAATTAACATATCATCGTGTGTTTGAATGTCCAACTCGCTGCCAGTTAGACATTCGATTTTCAGTTTTGGGTTCACATTTCACGAATGTCCAACTCACTTCTGGCTGGGTATTCGCGGCTAGAAGTGTATTCAAATTAACATGTGATCATGTGTTTGAATGTCCAACCCACTGCCAGTTAGACACTCGATTTTCCGTTGTGGGTTCGCATTTCACGAATGTCCAACTCACTTCTGGCTGGGTATTCGCGGCTAGAAGTGTATTCGAAT
The DNA here is from genome assembly GCA_963576725.1 of Azorinus chamasolen. Lineage (NCBI taxonomy): Eukaryota > Metazoa > Mollusca > Bivalvia > Cardiida > Solecurtidae > Azorinus > Azorinus chamasolen. The sequence continues at coordinate 65,010,727 of OY755239.1, read as the reverse complement.
TAACATATGATCATGTGTTTGGATGCCCAACCCACAGCCAGTTAGACATTCGATTTTCAATTATGGGTTCGCATTTAGCGAATGTCCAACTGACTTCTGGCTGGGTATTCGAGGCTATAAGTGTATTCGAATTAACATATCATCATGTGTTTGAATGTCCAACTCGCTGCCAGTTAGACATTCGATTTTCAGTTTTTGGTTCACATTTTCCGAATGTCCAACTCACTTCTGGCTGGGTATTCGCGGCTAGAAGTGTATTCAAATTAACATGTGATCATGTGTTTGAATGTCCAACCCACAGCCAGTTAGACATTCGATTTTCCGTTGTGGGTTAGCATTTCACGAATGTCCAACTCACTTCTGGCTGGGTATTCGCGGCTAGAAGTGTATTCAAATTAACATGTGATCATGTGTTTGAATGTCCAACCCACTGCCAGTTAGACATTCGATTTTCAGTTGTGGGTTCGCATTTCACGAATGTCCAACTCACTTCTGGCTGGGTATTCGCGGCCAGAAGTGTATTCCAATTACGTGTGATCATGTGTTTGAATGTCCAACCCACTGCCAGTTTGACATTCGATTTTCCGTTGTGTGTTCGCATTTAACGAATGTCCAACTCTGTGATCATGTGTTTGAATATCCAACCCACTGCCAGTTTGACATTCGATTTTCCCTTGTGGGTTCGCATTTAACGAATGTCCAACTCACTTCTGGCTGGATATTCGCGGCTAGAAGGGTATTCGAATTAATATGTTAGCATGTGTTTGAATGTCCAACCCACTGCCAGTTAGACATTTGATTTTCAGTTGTGGGTTCGCATTTCACGAATGTCCAACTCACTTCTGGCTGGTTATTCGAGGCTAGAAGTGTATTCGAATTAACATATCATCATGGGTTTGAATGTCCAACTCGCTGCCAGTTAGACATTCGATTTTCAGTTTTGGATTCACATTTCACGAATGTCCAACTCAATTCTGGCTGGGTATTCGCGGCTAGAAGTGTATTCAAATTAACATGTGATCATGTGTTTGAATGTCCAACCCACAGCCAGTTAGACATTCGATTTTCAGTTGTGGGTTCGCATTTCACGAATGTCCAACTCACTTCTGGCTGGGTATTCGCGGCTAGAAGGGTATTCGAATTAATATGTTAGCATGTGTTTGAATGTAAAACCCACTGCCAGTTAGACATTCGATTTTCCGTTGTGGTTTCGCGTTTCACGAACGTCCAACTCACTTCTGGCTGGGTATTCGCGGCTAGAAGTGTATTAGAATTAATATGTTAGCATGTGTTTGAATGTCCAACCCACTGCCAGTTAGACATTCGATTTTCCGTTGTGGGTTCGCATTTCACGAATGTCCAACTCACTTCTGGCTGTGTATTCGCGGCTAGAAGGGTATTCGAATTACGTGTGATCATGTGTTTGAATATCCAACCCACTGCCAGTTTGACATTCGTTTTTCCCTTGTGGGTTCGCATTTAAGGAATGTCCAACTCACTTCTGGCTGGGTATTCGCGGCTAGAAGTGTATTCGAATTAACATGTGATCATGTGTTTGAATGCCCAACCCACTGCCAGTTTGACATTCGATTTTCAATAATGCGTTCGCATTTAGCGAATGTCCAACTCACTTCTGGCTGGGTATTCGCGGCTAGAAGTGTATTCGAATTAACATATCATCATGTGTTTGATTGTCCAACTCGCTGCCAGTTAGACATTCGATTTTCAGTTTTTGGTTCACATTTCCCGAATGTCCAAATCACTTCTGGCTGGGTATTCGAGGCTACAAGTGTATTCAAATTAATATGTGATCATGTGTTTGAATGTCCAACCCACTGCCAGTTAGACATTCGATTTTCAGTTGTGGGTTCGCATTTCACGAATGTCCAACTCACTTCTGGCTGGGTATTCGCGGCTAGAAGGGTATTCGAATTAATATGTTAGCACGTGTTTGAATGTTCAACCCACTGCCAGTTAGACATTCGATTTTCAGTTGTGGGTTCGCATTTCACGAATGTCCAACTCACTTCTGGCTGGGTATTCGCGGCTAGAAGTGTATTCGAATTACGTGTGATCATGTGTTTGAATGTCCAACATACTGCCAGTTAGACATTCGATTTTCAGTTGTGGGTTCGCATTTCACGAATGTCCAACTCACTTCTGGCTGGGTATTCGCGGCTAGAAGTGTATTCGAATTAATATGTTAGCATGTGTTTGAATGTAAAACCCACTGCCAGTTAGACATTCGATTTTCCGTTGTGGTTTCGCGTTTCACGAACGTCCAACTCACTTCTGGCTGGGTATTCGCGGCTAGAAGTGTATTAGAATTAATATGTTAGCATGTGTTTGAATGTCCAACCCACTGCCAGTTAGACATTCGATTTTCCGTTGTGGGTTCGCATTTCACGAATGTCCAACTCACTTCTGGCTGTGTATTCGCGGCTAGAAGTGTATTCGAATTACGTGTGATCATGTGTTTGAATATCCAACCCACTGCCAGTTTGACATTCGTTTTTCCCTTGTGGGTTCGCATTTAAGGAATGTCCAACTCACTTCTGGCTGGGTATTCGCGGCTAGAAGTGTATTCGAATTAACATGTGATCATGTGTTTGAATGCCCAACCCACTGCCAGTTTGACATTCGATTTTCAATAATGCGTTCGCATTTAGCGAATGTCCAACTCACTTCTGGCTGGGTATTCGCGGCTAGAAGTGTATTCGAATTAACATATCATCATGTGTTTGATTGTCCAACTCGCTGCCAGTTAGACATTCGATTTTCAGTTTTTGGTTCACATTTCCCGAATGTCCAAATCACTTCTGGCTGGGTATTCGAGGCTACAAGTGTATTCAAATTAATATGTGATCATGTGTTTGAATGTCCAACCCACTGCCAGTTAGACATTCGATTTTCAGTTGTGGGTTCGCATTTCACGAATGTCCAACTCACTTCTGGCTGGGTATTCGCGGCTAGAAGGGTATTCGAATTAATATGTTAGCACGTGTTTGAATGTTCAACCCACTGCCAGTTAGACATTCGATTTTCAGTTGTGGGTTCGCATTTCACGAATGTCCAACTCACTTCTGGCTGGGTATTCGCGGCTAGAAGTGTATTCGAATTACGTGTGATCATGTGTTTGAATGTCCAACATACTGCCAGTTAGACATTCGATTTTCCGTTATGGGTTCGCATTTCACGAATGTCCAACTCACTTCTGGCTGGGTATTCGCGGCTAGAATGGTATTCGAATTAATATGTTAGCACGTGTTTGAATGTCCAACCCACTGCCAGTTAGACATTCGATTTTCCGTTGTGGGTTCGCCTTTCACGAATGTCCAACTCACTTCTGGCTGGGTATTCGCGGCTAGAAGGGTATTCGAATTAACATATCATCATGTGTTTGAATGTCCAACTCGCTGCCAGTTAGACATTCGATTTTCAGTTGTGGGTTCGCATTTCACGAATGTCCAACTCATTTCTGGCTGAGTATTCGCGGCTAGAAGCGTATTCGAATTAACATATGATCATGTGTTTGAATGTCCAACTCGCTGCCAGTTAGACATTCGATTTTCAGTTTTTGGTTCACATTTCCCGAATGTCCAACTCACTTCTGGCTGGGTATTCGAGGCTAGAAGTGTATTCAAATTAATATGTGATCATGTGTTTGAATGTCCAACCCACTGCCAGTTAGACATTCGATTTTCAGTTGTGGGTTCGCATTTCACGAATGTCCAACTCACTTCTGGCTGTGTATTCGCGGCTAGAAGTGTATTCGAATTACGTGTGATCATGTGTCTGAATATCCAACCCACTGCCAGTTTGACATTCGATTTTCCGTTGTGGGTTCGCATTTAACGAATATCCAACTCACTTCTGGCTGGATATTCGCGGCTAGAAGGGTATTCGAATTAATATGTTAGCATGTGTTTGAATGTCCAACCCACTGCCAGTTAGACATTTGATTTTCAGTTGTGGGTTCGCATTTCACGAATGTCCAACTCACTTCTGGCTGGGTATTCGAGGCTAGAAGTGTATTCGAATTAACATATCATCATGTGTTTGAATGTCCAACTCGCTGCCAGTTAGACATTCGATTTTCCGTTGTGGGTTCGCATTTCACGAATGTCCAACTCACTTCTGGCTGGGTATTCGCGGCTAGAAGTATATTCGAATTAATATTTTAGCATGTGTTTGAATGTCCAACCCACTGCCAGTTTGACATTCGATTTTCCGTTGTGGTTTCGCATTTAAAGAATGTCCAACTCACTTCTGGCTGGGTATTCGCTTCTAGAAGAGTATTCGAATTAATATGTTAGCATGTGTTTGAATGTCCAACCCACTGCCAGTTAGACATTCGATTTTCAGTTGTGGGTTCGCATTTCACGAATGTCCAACTCACTTCTGGCTGGGTATTCGCGGCTAGAAGTGTATTCGAATTAACATATGATCATATATTTGAATGTCCAACCCACAGCCAGTTAGACATTCGATTTTCAATTATGCGTTCGCATTTAGCGAATGTCCAACTCACGTCTGGCTGGGTATTCGAGGCTAGAAGTGTATTCAAATTAATATGTGATCATGTGTTTGAATGTCCAACCCACTGCCAGTTAGACATTCGATTTTCAGTTGTGGGTTCGCATTTCACGAATGTCCAACTCACTTCTGGCTGTGTATTCGCGGCTAGAAGTGTATTCGAATTACGTGTGATCATGTGTCTGATTTTCAGTTTTTGGTTCACATTTCCCGAATGTCCAACTCACTTCTGGCTGGGTATTCGAGGCTAGAAGTGTATTCAAATTAATATGTGATCATGTGTTTGAATGTCCAACCCACAGCCAGTTAGACATTCGATTTTCCGTTGTGGGTTCGCATTTAACGAATATCCAACTCACTTCTGGCTGGATATTCGCGGCTAGAAGGGTATTCGAATTAATATGTTAGCATGTGTTTGAATGTCCAACCCACTGCCAGTTAGACATTTGATTTTCAGTTGTGGGTTCGCATTTCACGAATGTCCAACTCACTTCTGGCTGGGTATTCGAGGCTAGAAGTGTATTCGAATTAACATATCATGTGTTTGAATGTCCAACTCGCTGCCAGTTAGACATTCGATTTTCCGTTGTGGGTTCGCATTTCACGAATGTCCAACTCACTTCTGGCTGGGTATTCGCGGCTAGAAGTATATTCAAATTAATATGTTAGCATGTGTTTGAATGTCCAACCCACTGCCAGTTTGACATTCGATTTTCCGTTGTGGTTTCGCATTTAAAGAATGTCCAACTCACTTCTGGCTGGGTATTCGCTTCTAGAAGAGTATTCGAATTAATATGTTAGCATGTGTTTGAATGTCCAACCCACTGCCAGTTAGACATTCGATTTTCAGTTGTGGGTTCGCATTTCACGAATGTCCAACTCACTTCTGGCTGGGTATTCATTCGCGGCTAGAAGTGTATTCGAATTAACATATGATCATATGTTTGAATGTCCAACCCACAGCCAGTTAGACATTCGATTTTCAATTATGCGTTCGCATTTAGCGAATGTCCAACTCACGTCTGGCTGGGTATTCGAGCCTATAAGTGTATTCGAATTAACATAATATCATCTGTTTGAATGTCCAACTCGCTGCCAGTTAGACATTCGATTTTCAGTTTTTGGTTCACATTTCCCGAATGTCCAACTCACTTCTGGCTGGGTATTCGAGGCTAGAAGTGTATTCAAATTAATATGTGATCATGTGTTTGAATGTCCAACCCACTGCCAGTTAGATATTCGATTTTCAGTTGTGGGTTCGCATTTCACGAATGTCCAACTCACTTCTGGCTGGGTATTCGCGGCTAGAAGGGTATTCGAATTAATATGTTAGCATGTGTTTGAATGTCCAACCCACTGCCAGTTAGACATTCGATTTTCAGTTGTGGGTTCGCATTTCACGAATGTCCAACTCACTTTTGGCTGGGTATTCGAGGCTAGAAGGGTATTCGAATTACGTGTGATCATGTGTTTGAATGTCCAACATACTGCCAGTTAGACATTCGATTTTCAGTTTTGGGTTCACATTTCCTGAATGTCCAACTCACTTCTGGCTGGGTATTCGCGGCTAGAAGTGTATTCGAATTAACATATGATCATGTGTTTGAATGCCCAACCCACTGCCAGTTAGACATTCGATTTTCAATTATGCGTTCGCATTAAGCGAATGTCCAACTCACTTCTGGCTTGGTATTCGAGGCTAGAAGTGTATTCGAATTAACATATCATCATGTGTTTGAATATCCAACGCGCTGCCAGTTCGACATTCGATTTTCAGTTGTGGGTTCGCATTTCACGAATGTCCAACTCACTTCTGGCTGGGTATTCGCGGCTAGAAGTGTATTCGAATTAATATGTTAGCATGTGTTTGAATGTCCAACCCACTGCCAGTTTGACATTCGATTTTCCGTTGTGGTTTCGCATTTAACGAATGTCCAACTCACTTCTGGCTGGGTATTCGCGGCTAGAAGAGTATTCGAATTAATATGTTAGCATGTGTTTGAATGTCCAACCCACTGCCAGTTAGACATTCGATTTTCAGTTGTGGGTTCGCATTTCACAAAAGTCCAACTCACTTCTGGCTGTGTATTCGCGGCTAGAAGTGTATTCGAATTAACATATGATCATGTGTTTGAATGCCCAACCCACTGCCAGTTAGACATTCGATTTTCAGTTGTGGGTTTACATTTAGCGAATGTCCAACTCACTTCTGGCTGGGTATTCGCGGCTAGAAGTGTATTCGAATTAACATATGATCATGTGTTTGAATGCCCAACCCACTGCCAGTTAGACATTCGATTTTCAATTATGCGTTCGCATTTAGCGAATGTCCAACTCACTTCTGGCTGGGTATTCGAGGCTATAAGTGTATTCGAATTAACATATCATTATGTGTTTGAATGTCCAACTCGCTGCCAGTTCGACATTCGATTTTCAGTTGTGGGTTCTCATTTCACGAATGTCCAACTCACTTCTGGCTGGGTATTCGAGGCTAGAAGTGTATTCGAATTAACATATCATCATGTGTTTGAATATCCAACTCGCTGCCAGTTAGACATTCGATTTTCAGTTGTGGGTTCGCATTTCACGAATGTCCAACTCACTTCTGGCTGGGTATTCGCGGCTAGAAGTGTATTCGAATTTCGTGTGATCATGTGTTTGAATGTCCAACCCACTGCCAGTTAGACATTCGATTTTCAGTTGTGGGTTCGCATTTCACGAATGTCCAACTCACTTCTGGCTGGGTATTCGCGGCTAGAAGTGTATTCAAATTAACAAGTGATTATGTGTTTGAATGTCCTACCCACAGCCAGTTAGACATTCGATTTTCCGTTGTGGGTTCGCATTTCACGAATGTCCAACTCAATTCTGGCTGGGTATGCGCGGCTAGAAGTGTATTCGAATTAATATGCTAGCATGTGTTTGAATGTCCAACCCACTGCCAGTTAGACATTCGGTTTTCCGTTGTGGGTTCGCATTTCACGAATGTCCAACTCACTTCTGGCTGGGTATTCGCGGCTAGAAGAGTATTCGAATTTCGTGTGATCATGTGTTTGAATGTCCAACCCACTGCCAGTTAGACATTCGATTTTCAGTTGTGGATTCGCATTTCACGAATGTCCAACTCACTTCTGGCTGGGTATTCGCGGCTAGAAGTGTATTCGAATTAATATGTTAGCATGTGTTTGAATGTCCAACCCACTGCCAGTTAGACATTCGATTTTCCGTTGTGGGTTCGCATTTAACGAATGTCCAACTCACTTCTGGCTGGGTATTCGCGGCTAGAAGGGTATTCAAATTAATATGTTAGCTTGTGTTTGAATGTCCAACCCACTGCCAGTTAGACATTCGATTATCAGTTGTGGGTTCGGATTTCACGAATGTCCAACTCACTTCTGGCTGGGTATTCGCGGCTAGAAGTGTATTCGAATTTCGTGTGATCATGTGTTTGAATGTCCAACCCACTGCCAGTTAGACATTCGATTTTCAGTTGTGGGTTCGCATTTCACGAATGTCCAACTCACTTCTGGCTGGGTATTCGCGGCTAGAAGTGTATTCAAATTAACATGTGATTATGTGTTTGAATGTCCAACCCACTGCCAGTTAGACATTCGATTTTCCGTTGTGGGTTCGCATTTCACGAATGTCCAACTCACTTCTGGCTGGGTATTCGCGGCTAGAAGTGTATTCGAATTAATATGTTAGCATGTGTTTGAATGTCCAACCCACTGCCAGTTAGACATTCGATTTTCCGTTGTGGGTTCGCATTTCACGAATGTCCAACTCACTTCTGGCTGGGTATTCGCGGCTAGAAGGGTATTCGAATTTCGTGTGATCATGTGTATGAATGTCCAACCCACTGCCAGTTAGACATTTGATTTTCAGTTGTGGGTTCGCATTTCACGAATGTCCAACTCACTTCTGGCTGGGTATTCGCGGATAGAAGGGTATTCGAATTAATATGTTAGCATGTGTTTGAATGTCCAACCCACTGCCAGTTAGACATTCGATTATCAGTTGTGGGTTCGGATTTCACGAATGTCCAACTCACTTCTGGCTGGGTATTCGCGGCTAGAAGTGTATTCGAATTAACATATGATCATGTGTTTGAATGCCCAACCCACAGCCAGTTCGACATTCGATTTTCAATTATGGGTTCGCATTTAGCGAATGTCCAACTCACTCCTGGCTGGGTATTCGCGGCTATAAGTGTATTCGAATTAACATATCATCATGTGTTTGAATGTCCAACTCGCTGCCAGTTAGACATTCGATTTTCAGTTTTGGGTTCACATTTCCTGAATGTCCAACTCACTTCTGGCTGGGTATTCGCGGCTAGAAGTGTATTCAAATTAACATGTGATCATGTATTTGAATGTCCAACCCACTGCCAGTTAGACATTCGATTTTCCGTTGTGGGTTTGCATTTACGAATGTCCAACTCACTTCTGGCTGGGTATTCGCGGCTAGAAGTGTATTCGAATTAATATGTAAGCATGTGTTTGAATGTCCAACCCACTGCCAGTTAGACATTCGATTTTCAGTTGTGGGTTCACATTTCACGAATGTCCAATTCACTTCTGGCTGGGTATTCGCGGCTAGAAGAGTATTCGAATTACGTGTGATCATGTGTTTGAATGTCCAACCCACTGCCAGTTTGACATTCGATTTTCCGTTGTGGGTTCGCATTTAACGAATGTCCAACTCACTTCTGGCTGGATATTCGCGGCTAGAAGGGTATTCGAATTAATATGTTAGCATGTGTTTGAATGTCCAACCCACTGCCAGTTAGACAATCGATTTTCAATTATGCGTTCGCATTTCACGAATGTCCAACTCACTTCTGGCTGTGTATTCGAGGCTAGAAGTGTATTCGAATTAACATATCATCATGTGTTTGAATGTCCAACTCGCTGCCAGTTAGACATTCGATTTTCAGTTTTGGGTTCACATTTCACGAATGTCCAACTCACTTCTGGCTGGGTATTCGCGGCTAGAAGTGTATTCGAATTACGTGTGATCATGTGTTTGAATGTCCAACCCACTGCCAGTTAGACATTCGATTTTCAGTTGTGGGTTCGCATTTCACGAATGTCCAACTCACTTCTGGCTGGGTATTCGCGGCTAGAAGTGTATTCGAATTACGTGTGATCATGTGTTTGAATGTCCAACCCACTGTCAGTTAGACATTCGATTTTCAGTTGTGGGTTCGTATTTCACGAATGTCCAACTCACTTCTGGCTGGGTATTCGCTTTTAGAAGTGTATTCTATTTAGTATGTGAGCATGTGTTTTGAATGTCCAACCCACTTCCAGCAATTTACTTCTAGATGTGCGTTCGCACTTTAGGGAACGAATGTTCAACGCACTTCTGGCTGTGGTTTCGTTACCATTTTGGGTATTCGCACGCAAATTATAGAAATGAATGTCCAACCCCCAACCCTCAACTCACAGCTAACTTCACATAGCTATCTCTAACCTATTTCATTCGTGTCTTCGTTCTGTCTGAACCTTTTAGTGTCACATTGCCCTAAATGATATTTGTGTGGAACAGACAAGGAACATTCTATGATGGGCGTGTGCGAGCGCGTATTTCATTTGTGCTTCTCTGAATTGTCGTGTGTTATTTTCAAATTTCGTGCCTGGCTTTCTATTCTATTTCTACTTTCATTCACAGTTAGCAGTATCGAATTGACTATATGATGTATATCCATATGAACAATCAAACTTGACATTGCTGATTTGAACAAAAAAATCCATATGCAGTAAAAACCCTCTATAATTTAAAAATATCGGTCCTGGAGAGAGGTTGCAGCTTTATGCAAGGTGAAAGACATGCAAAACGCTCCTCTAGGAGCTTTCTGATATGACTTTCACCCTGCATTAAGCAGCCATCTGCCTACAAGTATCTAAATTATTCTTTACTAGACTTCCGGTTTAGAAGGAGTTTTACTGTAAATCTAGTGCGATTTTGAAACATCCGTCCGATTAACATTTACATCTTTGCTCATCATCTGAATGTGTGATGAAATGATATTACTGTGCTCGAATCGTTGAATTTCAATCTGATTTGAATTATATATATAGATCTATTGATTATGCTGCTCCATTTCGGTTTACTGTTTGTTTCTTAAAGTTATAATCTTGAGATGCTTGTTGGTTCCACATACCAAAACAATGCGATCTGCTTTTATATGCACTTTCAGTTTTGTTTATCCATTTTTTAATTGAACCATTTACTCCATAAATACACTTTTGCAAATAGAGTAGACCCCTGATCAGACGGCTCATACAAGAGCCGTCTAATCAGGGTCTGCTCTGTTTGCTTATGCTATAACATAGGGGTAATTCTACAGCTTCTGTAATGGTAACACAGTCATGTGGCCATGTGCTGTTATAACAGTTAATCTAATTAATATTCATGATGTCATTATTTCTTACATAAATATTCATGAAATAGAGAATATAGAGAATAATAGGTTAGTGCCGTAGATGGGACGCCTTTATCCGACGAGGGGAGAAAACGTTGAGGCGAGGCTTGCCGAGCCTCAACTGTTTTCTCTCCGAGTCGGATAAAGGCGTCCCATCTACGGCACTAACTTATTATTCTATTTATCCAGTCAATTTAGTTATATCTTTTTTCATAGACTCATAAAACATACGAATATTGAAATAATTTGCATTGAAAATGCGGTTTTTCGATCAACGGACCTCCCTTTTCATTTCCGTTCTAAAGAAGTAAATAATGAGCTACCGCAGAGGAAAATAGTTTGGATACTTACATTACAAGACGGGATAACGTGCTTGAATTTGAAAAATAAGATCGTTTGAATCGAGAGTCGATATGTTAATTCAAACAGACATGGTTATTATTCTACCGGAGGCTCTACATTGTCAAATTCGAGTTCCGTCGTCTCGGTATCTATTTTTAGATAGGGCTAACGTTACTCGTCAATGGAACTGAACAGGCTATATTTAGGTCTATGACCATCACCGCCCTTGTAAGAGTTCATCGATTAACGGGAAAACGTGCTTGAATTTGAAAAATAAGATCGTTTGAATCGAGAGTCGATATGTTAATTCAAACAGACATGGTTATTATTCTATCGGAGGCTTCGAGTTCCGTCGTCTCGGTTTCTATTTTTAGATAGGGCTAACGTCACTCGTCAATGGAACTGAACAGGCTATATTTGGGTCGCCGCCCTTGTAAGAGTTTATCGATTAAATTATCGTGAGAGTGATAAATATTTTAATGAAGTTTTATTGTTTTATTTTGGGTTTTTTTAAAAAAACGCGTCAATATAGTAGCATGGTAACTTTATATACATCTTAAATTTCGCTTACAGTATGTCTGGCCCACTGGCACTTGATCGAAAAAGACTATAGTTTATATATATAGCAACTAGTACATTAATACAGTACGATATAACTATTATATTACACAACTATAGTCTATTTCGATCAAGTGCCAGTGGTCTGGCCCGATAGCGTAGTGGTTACGATGGTCGCTTATCGTGCAGTTATCCCCGGTTCGATTCTCACCTCTGACGAATCTTTTTTTTTTCTCTTTTTCCTTTCTATTATTTTTTTAAATGACGGTTTGGGTTTTTACTGGGATACTTAATGATAATTATCCATATTAAGTGTTCTTTCTTTCAATTAATACCTTATTTTTGGTAAAACAATTTTGAAGAAAAATTAAAAATAGTTCCTGTCGTAAGAAAAATTCCTACACCTACTATACAAATAAACCTCTACTGTACGTATAAACTTAGGTTTATTATGCTACCCCTTTATTACGTCACTAGCGGCTGTAGTGACGGGATAAAATAGGTTAGTGCCGTAGATGGGACGCTTTATCCGACGAGGGGAGAAAACGTTGAGGCGAGGCTTGCCGAGCCTCAACTGTTTTCTCTCCGAGTCGGATAAAGGCGTCCCATCTACGGCACTAACCTATTATTCGATTTATCCAGTCAATATAGTTAAATGTCTTTTTTATAGACTCATAACACTCTTGAAATAATTTACATTGAAAATGCAGTTTTTCGATCAACGGATCCCTCCCTTTTCACTTCCATTTAGACGTAAATAGATCGAATGAGCTACCGCAGAGGAATATAGTTTCGATACTTGTATTACTAGAAGGGAAACGTTGTTGAATTTGAAAAATAAGATGATTTGAATCGAGGGTCGATGAGTTATTTCAAACAGACATGATCTATATTCTTTGGTCAAATTCGAGTTACGTAGTCTCGGTTTCTATTTTTAGATTCTACCTAACGTCACTCAGAAATCGATGGAACTGAACAGGCTATATTTAGGTTTATGACTATCACCGCCCCTGTAAGAGTTTATCAATCAAATAATCATGAGAGTGAAAAGAAAACATTTACTATTTATCTGTCAATCTTTGCTTCCAGGTTTGATTTTATCAAAAACGGGTTTTGCCAGCGGTGGATTAAATTAATAAAAGTGATAAATCAACGTCATTTTGTATGTGGCCTCAGTGGCGTAATCGGTAAGGGCGACGTCTCTAGAGAGATTAGAATTAGTTTTTGTAGGATCAGGCGCGGGTTCGAATCCAGCTGTAGCCAATTATTTTTATTTTTTTCTCATTTGAATAATTCTTCTGGTGACCAAATAGATCTGTTAGATCTATTCCATCAACATGTTTATGAATATTTACAGAAAACTAAAATAGTTCCATGGTTATAGAATCATTACGCCTATCTACTAACCTAATAAACCTTCCACTACCGGAAGTAACCTAATAAACCTAAGTTTATTTGCACCCCCTTTATTATGTCACTAGAGAAGCCGGGTGACTGGATAAAAAAGGGTTAATTCTCAATCAATGTTTAACCCTTCCCCTGTTCTATGTTTATTTCAAATTTCAATACCTACTTAATATTCATGGACAAAATAGCTATAGTCAAATATGGAAGGTGGAACATTGTAGCCGTTTTAGAAAGTAAAAAAACAACAGATCATCAAATTCCATTAGCAAACAGAGCAGACCCTGATCAGACGGCTCCTATAGGAGCCGTCTGGTCTGGGTCTACTCTGTTTGCAAATGCGTGAAAAGGCATTTATATCAGGGAATGGGTTAATCTCATTTCTCACCACTATTTAGTATACTAGTCGTCATTGAAAAGTTACCACTAAGTCTTGTTAAATCATTCATATTAATTCAATAAAGCAAATGGACATGGACACATTTGGTGAGTCCCATAGTCAAACATTCAATTGTAAGTTTGGCCGGCGTTTCGTTTAGAAATAGTCTGTGTTTCAAATCACAATAGTAAAGTGATATCAGGCATGTGTACATGACGACTGAGCGAAAAAGGTTAATTGTATACGTGCAATTGGTAGGCAATAACCAAAGCGAAAGACGCCTGTTTGTAGACAAATGAGCCTAGTATAATGTATAACGTCAATATCCGGGTACCGTTTTACTAGCAATTCGTAAGTTTTTGTGTACCTTTCGTCGTAATTTACGCCTAGATTCAGATTTACGATTTGCCTAAATCGTTTATTTACTAAACTTTCATAATTTACAGGATTTGCGTACTTAAGAATAGTTCGTAAGTCTTCAAATGGAGGTACAATGTAGTTGTTTTTCAGGAGCGCACCTATCACCGGTATCCAATGTAAACAATCGGATGCTGTATTGCTTAATAATGGAAACACAATCAAAGAAAATACGCAAGAAACATTGTTTACTTGGACAGTTTTCCAAGTTGAGGGCTATACGCTCATGGATACAGATGTACCACGACCTCTGAGTAATGACCTTTGGAAATACAGTAAAACCCCTCTAATGCGACCACCAAAACCAGGTATAATTCCTAGTAGCAGGTGCAGGTGGTAGCTTAATGTAGGACAAAAGTAATACAGAAAGCTCCCATAGGAGCTTTCTGTATTACTATTGTCCTATATTAAGCTACCACCTGCTTATAAAGACAGCCATATTTATTCATTAAGTGGTCGCATTAGAGGGGTTCTACAGTACCGTCACGTCTCAAAGCTTTTTGTTTATCTATCGATTGTCCATTTCACTGACAGCAAAGGAAAAGGATAATTATGGATTGGTTGGGTACTTCAAGTAGGTAAAGTTATCAATTTACCAGTTGTTTTGCTTTCGATTAATCTGTTTTAGTTTCAATGTAAAAGGCTTTCATATTTACGCACGACTTGCGCAAGGGTTTTCTTTTCATAAGTTTACCCAAAATCTAGCGCTTAGTCGTAGCTACGTCAATTTTAGTAAAATGCTAAATCGTAATTTACGCCAAAACTTCTTCATGCGTAGACTTACGTAAGTTCGTTAAGTAAAACGGTACCCCGATGACTATAAACTCAAAGTTGTTAACTTTTTAATGACGCTGAGTATATATGGTCAACGAATGATTAGCAGCATAAAATTGCAATTACAGAAAAACACAAACTCGATACTATACGAACTTTTAGTAATGAAGAATCTATGTATTTGTAGGCAGGTGTCTGCTTAATGCAGACTGTATATACATAAAACTCCTAGAGGAGCTTTCTACATGACTTTCACCCTGTGTTTGGCTGCCACCTGTGTTAAAGATCAATAATGGTACGTATTTGAGTGTTCGTAGTATCGAGTTTTTACTGTACATTGCGCGGTTGTGATCATGCTATTGGCGTGGGTGATAAATAGATCTAACGACCATTGGTGTATAGGTCCATTATGTCCACTCCCATCGAATTTGACAAATGTCTACCCTTCTCCATCTGATCTTCTGGAATCCATCACATAAATAAAAACTCTGGAAAACGACTTCTTTAAGAATATGCATATGTGCTTAAAAGTAAGCAATGACCTAATACAGGACGAAAGTAATGCAGTAGCTCTTGTAGGAGCTTTTTACATAATTTACGTCCTGCATTAAGCTACAACTTGACACTAAGACCCAAATTTAGATTTTGTTGTTATGGTCGCATTAAATGGGGTTTTACTGTATATATTCATTGCCTACGGGAATCACTCAGTTGCATTACGTGTCCCACTCGCTTATCTTATTTTTAACCTGTAAAACTCTTCTAAACCGGAATTTTAGTAAAGAAGAATTTGGATACGTTTAGACAGGTGGCTGCTTAATGCAGAATTGAAGTCATGTAGAGGAGCTTTCTGCATGACTTTCACCCTGCATTAAGCTATCACCTGTTTCCAAGACCGATATTTATACTCAATGTAACGTCCGGTTTAGAGAGGGTTTACTGTAATGTATCCTTTAACACATGCCACACAGCGTGGGTTTGATGTTCGTCTAAACATACCGTAACGATATAAGTCAGTGTAGATTCATGTTCAAAAAGTTGTCATTGGTGTTTCTTTATATAGTTATCGGTAGATGAGGAATTCGGATTACTGTTTGCCTGCGAAATATTATGTAACAAGCAAGTTTACTAATCATTCACTTCATGAATATTCATTTAAGAAATAATAATATATTCATGTAAGAAATAACATATTCATGTAAGAAATAATAACGAAATAATAACATATTCATGTAAGAAATAATAACGAAATAATAACATATTCATGTAAGAAATAATATACAACGTGAATATAAATTGCATTAAATGTTTCGGCCGTGGCAGAAACTGTAAAATCATATACAGTAAAACCTCGATTATTCGAAATTTTAGTATAGAAGAGTTTAGACCCTTTTAGGCAGGTGACTGCTTAATGCAGGGTGAAAGTCATGCAGAAAGCTCCTAGAGGAGCTTTCTGCATGGCGTTTACCCTTGCATTAAGCTGTCACTTATGTTAAAGATCGATAATGATACGTATTTCAGTGTTCGAATAATCGAGATTTTGCTGTATATAATTATATTATATCATAAGCGAACAGAGCAGACCCAGGTCAGACGCCTGATCAGGATCCGTCTGACGTGGGTCGACTCTGTTTGAAAAGGTGTAGAAAGGTGTATATATAGAATAAAGTGTTAAAGTTCCATTACACTTGTATATTTTTATCTGATTTAATCAGCTGCCAAATGGCTACATATGAGGTTTTGTATAGGAAATAAGATCATTTACGTCTTGTTTGCTAAAAAATGTCACACGATAATATCGCGAAAAATCAGAAAAAATGCAAATGTAACGCTTGTACAATGTCAGTGAAGCATGTGACCATCGACTGTAATTTATATAGAAATTATGTTCTACAAAAGATTTTCTAGAACTTTCAGCCAACTGCTTTCATATCTCTGACGTTTCTTGGTTCAAGCGAACAGTGTGTCTCGACTGGGACACCTATCTCATAATATCGTGTATATGTTCCTCTGATATCAGCCTAGAATGCGAATATGTGTGTCATACACGGCTTGTTATTCGCCTCTTAGGTTTACTATCTTTGAGCACCGATGTTACAGTAGTTAAATTTGCATTTAGTGGAATATCTGTCCAACTAGGAATCCCATTAACTCCTTCGATATGAAACTGATGACCAATCAGAGAGAGAGAGAGAGAGAGAGAGAGAGAGAGAGAGAGAGAGAGAGAGAGAGAGAGAGAGAGAGAGAGAGAGAGAGAGGGGGGGGGGGGGGAGAGAGAGAAAGAGAGAGAGAGAGAGAGAGAGAGAGAGTTAAAGCATGTGGTTGCTTAATGCAGGGCAAAATTAAATTAGTAAGCTCCTATAGGAAACTTTTGCCCTGCATTAAGCTACCGCATTTTTTTTAAAATGTAGAATTATCATTCTTTTGGGTGTTCTTTAGTATTTAAAGTTCACGGTAGACGTTACCGAAGAGGCCATACTCTCGGAGTGTGCACGATCAGTCTAGATCAGTATGTAGGCTGGTATCACTCTGAGATAAAATACCTGAAATTACGCACACTTCTCACACAATCTGATGTCATTTAGTTTCATATTATTTTACTTCTGGTGATTTACAGGTGGCGAATGCCTACATTTACATCGAATTAGAGTTGTAGTGGATGCTTAACCCTTAATATGCTTATTAATTAAAACTGATTCCCCCGTTTTGAACATTAATTAAATAAAACCTTATATCTAACAGAATCACTTACGAAAGTAATATTTGTTACAAATACTGCAGACCCTGGTCAAAGCCCCCACCAATCATGAGCTCTTTGGACAGGCTCTACTCTGTTTGCAAAAGTTTTCTATAGGCCTACTCGATTCAAGCACATTAAGGGTTAAAGCTCGTTGCCAAATGTCTATTATAAAAACTCTAGCAGCGCAATTAAACATGAAAACAAATGGGGTTTGTTAGTTTACAATCTATCACATCCGCAATCTATAACATGGCTTAAAATTTACAATACAGTAGAACGGCCATGAAAAAGAGTCTAATTATAGGTATTTACGGAAGGTGGTAGCTTAACCCTTTCCCTGATATTGACGACTTTTGACGACTCTGTAAAAGTCACTTTGTGAAACCATTGTGATAAATAGAGCATTTGCTCCTATAGGAGCAAATGCTCTATTTATCACAATGGTTTCAAACTACAAAATTCTTTTTTTTCTTTTTTTCTAATTAATGCCCTTTTTTGTAGATTAATTCAAAGAGGTTGTATCTAAAATAGCCTATGAGGGAATGAGTTAATGCGGGTCAAAAGTAATACAGAAATTCTGCATTTCTTTTGCCCTGCAGTAAGCAGCCATCTGCTTTTTAATACTCATGTGCTAAATAAATGAATGACCGCTTAGGACAGATTCCTCTGTACATCGTGGTATTTAACACATAATCACACCTCTGATGTGACGGAATAAATATATCCTAGTAAACATCATGTGAACTATTAAACCATTATAACACCCTTACCGAAAACAATAAGATAATTAATAACATCAGTCCACCGAACCTGGCAATGTCGCAAACTATATATCATTGTTGTATTATAACATAGGTAATAGTAATAAAAAGGGAGTGTTTGTTATACATTTCGAAGTATTTCTGTTTTCTCTCATTTTATGGAAAATATAATCTAGTATTCGTGTTTTTTTCTGTTAGTATTTATATCAGACTCGATAAATAGAAATAACAATACATGATCATAAATGAGAGTTCAAGTAAAACTCAATATCTAATTCTTTAGTGTCATTTATTCCTGTATTTGTTCTATAGTCATGTAAGATACAACGACATCATGAATATTCATTAGCTGACATTTTATATTGTTATACCTCGTGAGACTTTCCTATACAAATTTTACATGTACCTGCCATGAAACAAGTCATGCTGTTTCATGCAACTATATCTCGTGCGGGCAACATTACGTGTAGATCAGTGAACGCTTATTAAAGTGTGTGCGTGACGTCATATCTGACTGACGTCATTCGACGCTCGCAATTTGATCACCAACCGTAATTTTGACAGAATTCTGCTTTTGTTTAATAATTTGTGAAATGTCGCATTTTGTGACGATTTCGGTGGAGGATATGTCAAGATTGGACAGTAAAAACGATTTCACCAGTACCAAACGTTTAATGAATAGAAGTGTGAAGCTGTTCCGTGATTTTTTAAGCACCGTGTATAACTTTTGGCTCAAACTGGTTATTGTTGTCATTGAATACTTTTTTTGCTGGTGAAATTGATTGTGATGTTCGGTATAATAAAATAAATATCACATCCCATGGAATGCAACATCACGTATTGTCAACTATCGGTATGGTGTATGGACATTACCAACCTCGGGTTGACAATACGTGCTGTCGCCCTCCATAGGATGTGATTTTTATATAATGTACAATTTCCAAGTGAAGTTTTGCTTTTACAAAATATGTATAATCAGATATATATAATGTCATAAGAAAACAGAGTAGACCCTGGTCAGACGGTTCCTATAGGAGGTAGGTCTTTGTTAGGTTAGCTTTAGGTGGAAGGCGTTCTATGTATGGGTAGTTCTACGTGTGAAAAGGTCTACAGTGTATTTGTTGTTATGTTTAAATGTGGACAGTGCTATGTGTGGGTAGTGCTATATGTTGGTAGTTGTTCTGCGATGGATAGTTCTATGTATGGATAGTTCTATTTGAAGGTAATGTGTCGGTAGGTCTATGTGTGGGAAGATATGCTCTAAATGGAGGTAGGTATGTGTTATACCAGTATTGTTATTATACACAGGTGATCCGTGGAAAGCAAACTTGAACCTCTCTTTATTCTTGTGTTATCAGTAATACAATGGACCACATAATGAGTGTATGGTTCCAATGTCAAGGACCTCATCAGCATACCATGTGCGATTAATTATGGTGAAACAGTTTCGAAATAGTTACGAGTAGGGCAACGGGTGTTGCCAAGAGATATGCGATAATGGGCCAGTGGCCATTGCTATAAGTATTTAGTATTCATGGATAACACTCACACAATTCACGAAAGTGCTTTGTTAGGATAATGTTTACGTAATGTATCAATTCTTTGAGGACATCAATGAGGCATTCACCTTACTCTATGGCAGATGTTAACCCTTACAGTATGGGAAGTTTAGTGTGTAGTTTAGAATTTTGCACTCCAGATAAAAGGGCTCCCTCTGGATCTGCATTGTTTGTGATGCAAATCATTTTCTTTAGTGATAAATTATGAGACAACGTTTTGTTTAATTTATATTCAGGAAAGGAAACATGAACTTTACATATTATGCAGATTAACCCTTACGGTGCTGTGCACGAGTCTCTAATGTCCTTTGCAAACAGTGTAGACCCAGATGAGAGGGCTCCTAGAGGAGCCCTCTCATCAGGGTCTGCACTGTTTGTCAAGTTACACTTTTCTTTTAAAAGAAGCCCTAACTTATCACCATAAGCTTGACCTATTTGAATTTTGGAAGAGTCCATTTGAAAATTCAGCAGTGTAAGGGGTAAGAGTTAGATAGATAATTATAACACGATAGACATTGTAGTTGTTTTAATTAATACCTGAATTCACAATCAGTCGTGTGAGAAATGACAAATCTTTTGGTCTAAAATTGCCTTTTTCTTCTTTAATAATTTAACTATGAATATTCATGTGGGAAATAATAGCATCATGCATATTGATACGCTTGGTTTTTATAAGCAAACAGAGCAGACCCTGATCAGGTGGCTCCTAGAGAAACCGTCTGATCTAGATGCACTATGTTTACAAATGCATGAAAAGTCGTTTATATGAAGAAAAGGGTTAATTGTTTTTGTTTCCTACGGGTAACAAACTGTGTAGACCCTGCAGAGACACCTAATGACAGTGCATAAAAGGCGTAGAAAGGCGTATGTATGGAGTAAACAGTTAACCCTTTCCCTCATACAAACGTGTTTTCACGCATTTGCAAACAGAGTAGACCCAGATCAGACGGCTCCTAGAGGAGCCGTCTGATCAGGGTCTGCTCTGTTTGCTTATGAAATTTGATAGATCTGTTTCTATACTTGCTAAAATGGCTACAATGTTCCACCCTCCATGTTCCATCATAACAAATCTGTACATGAATATTCAGTAGGTATTAAAATCTGAAACAAACATAGAACAGGGAAAGGGTTAAGTCAACGGTTTATATTTATAGATGTTGCACGTAACAGTATTGGTTTCGATTTGTAATGGTCAATAATACCCACTTCATCGTGTCTTATACCGTTATTAGCTGTATCTGCACTTCTCATTCTGTCATTCTGGAGTTTTGAGAAAAAAATACGAACCCCATCAGGACACATTCCGATCTTTTTTTTATTTCAAGGTTATTCTTTGATGTTGAATAGTGTATATCCGAGAAAAATGTATACAATGTTTTGAATTAGTTTATAAGCTTAAAAATCATTTCGGATATTTAATTATACATTAAAAATGTCGGATGTTCTGGTAATCTCTGGAGAGACAAAAGTTTGAATATGAATAAATCATTCACTATCAACAAGCACGTTTATTAAACGCAAACAGAATTAAACATAACATGTTAGGTGTATATCAATTCTGCAAATCATATAACACTGTACTCCATGAATTTTTATTTAAGAAATAATGCCTGCACGAATATTAATTAAAATCAGACATATGTAATTCCAATAGCAAATAGAGCAGACCCTGATCAGACGGCTCCTACAGGAGCCGTCTGATCTGGGTCTACTCTGTTTGCAAAGGGGTTAAAATACATATTTATGGAGTAAAGTGTTAAAACATGTTTATCTTTAAATCTGCTGCCTATACCAATGTTTGTACATTCACACAAGCAACTATTTAGGTTTTGTCAAATACTTCGTACTTTTATTTTACAAAGGTCCATGGCATGGTTGTTGTTTTATTAACGTCAAACAGAACACACATTGGTTTTATACATTTGCGCATGTAGTTATGCAGTAACTGTCAAGCTGATTTCTAGCCATTGCGCCAGAGATGTGTCTGATAAAGATATCGCCACTATCTTACCTTGCAAAACTGTTTGTTTCCAGAAGAGACATCAAAGCAATCGGCACCTTATCAGATACCAAACTATATTGTACTGCATATGTTTTTGTAAATAAATTGAAAAGAAAATTCTGAGTCAGTCGATGATAGACTAATAATGATTGCAAGCTAAATTTACCCCGCATTTCTTTTTGAGATTCTGTTTGTGTGCAAGATGTATACAGATATATAAATATGATAACTGAAGGAAATATTTGATATACAACTTTGATAACTGAAGTAGACATATTGCACGTAGTATGAGATTTGCTGTGATTCAAATATGCACCAATCCTACACCTGATTAAGTATCAAAATGCCACTTAACCCTTAGCCTGCTGGAAAAAATGTCAGCTCAAACTTTGATCTGCTACAGTTGTTGCTGAGTTTCGACCCCGTCAAACTTTTGAGAAACTATTGACCGAGTGTCAAACAGCTTGGATCATGATGAGACGCCGAGTTACTCGGCGTCTCATCTGGATCCAAGTTGTTTGCAAATGCGAGGGATGTCGCGCTTAGCAGGCAAAGGGTTAAAATTGTTAACCCTTAATCTACCGAATACATAAAACCGGCATCTCCCTTTCTGAATATTAATTAAACTGAATTTTGTATCAAAATTTTATCACCGAAGAAAATGACTTTCATGACAAACAATGCATGCCCTGATCAAAGGGCTCCTTTTGGAGTCCTTTGATCTGGGTCTACACTGATTGTAACTTTCTGATATACTTGGTTCACGCACAATAAGGGGTTTATCAGTGATATACCTAGATCCACTCTTTGTAAGCTATATAAATTAGGTTATGACATTTTGCAAAATGAAGATGCAAATTGTAAATACAGTAGATACTTGCTTAAGCGACCATCAAAACGAGGTCTAATAAGGGTATGTAAGACAGGTGGTAGATTAATGCAGGTCAAAAATAATACACAAAGCTCATATAGGAGTTTTCTGTATTACGTTTGCCCTGCATTAAGCAACCACCTGCTTTTTAAGATTTCTGTGACCAAGCAGACTCTACTGTATGCTAAAACCTCTCTTAACCGGAATTCTAATAGAGAATAATTCAAATACTTTTAGGCAGGTGCCTGCTAAATGCAGGGTGAAAGTTATGCAGAAAGCTCCCCTTAATTAAGCTGCCGCCTGTCTCCAATATCGATATTTATACAAACTTTAACACCCGCTTTAGAGAGGTTTTACTGTAGAGGTAAATAGATGTGCACGTAATTTTAAAATAGTGTAGACCCTGATCATATGGCACGTGAAGGCCGCCGCCAAGTTCATGATCTACACTGTCTGAAGTACATTAAAAGAAACATTTTCTTTTGAATCATTTTATATAGTATGACAAAATAAGATTGATACAACACATGTATGAAGTGTGCATATTAAATTGCATTTGTATCTGCAAAGGGATGCTTTTTTCAAAACAGGATGTTATCTAAATAATTATCTATAAAATGTATTTACTTAGTCCCTGTAGAATCAATGAGCTAGAGTTAACGCGCCAGTTTGCACTAATATCCAACACCTGAGAGAACAAATCATCCGGCTGTTTAGAAATCCTCAACGTTTAAAGTCTTAACCCTTCCCTTCATTTTAACATGTTTTCACGCATTTGCAAACAGAGTAGACCCAGATCATACGGCTCCTATATGAGCTTGTGGAATTGAAAGATCTGTTTCTTTACTTTCTAAAAAGGCTACTTCGTTTCATCTTTCATATTTTATTATATTATAACTGTATAGATGATGATGATGATGACGTGTATATTAAATGATGATGATGATGACAACGAGTTTTGATGATGATAATGATTACGGTGATGATTATGATGATGATGATGATGATGATATTGTTGCTGCTGCTGCTGATGACGAGGTATATATTAAATGATGATGATGATGATGATGACAACGTGATTTGATGATGATGAGGAGGAGGAGAAGGGAGAGGAGGATGGTGGTGATGATGATGACCATGGCGTATTTTCTTACTTTATTTCTAACTGAAATATCAACAGTTATATCAGAAATAGATTCGTCATCACGGTACAAAGATAGACTGTCTATGTATGCAAAATGATCGGATGTATGAGTTCCGATATTCGGTAACTTAATCTTATATCCTTCAGGGAGCTCATGAAGTCTGTGCGTTATTTCAATACTGTAAAATGATATGGGTTAGGAATTCCCAGAGAGTCGCAGTTTTGTCTTGCGTTGGCATACGACTTATACTGTAAAACCTCTCTATAACGGCCACTAAATTACATCAATTATTTTGTGTTAAAGGCATGTGGTTGCTTAAAGCAAGGTGAAAGTAAAACAGAACGCTCCTATAGGAGGGTTCTGTTTTACTTTCACCTTGCTTTAAGCACCCACCTGCTCTGAATACCAGCTAATAAACTCAATCTAGTGGTCGTTATAGAGAGGTTTAACTGTACAGTTATTCGAGATTGCCTTTATAGACAGTGTGAATCCGCATGAGAGTCGCATCAAAGTCTAAAGTGTTAGCATCCGGACCGTATATTTGCATAAAAATACAATTTATGGTACAGTAAAACTGCTCTAAACCGGAGGTTCAATTTAGTATAAATATCGTTCTTGGAGGCAGGTGGCAGCTTAATTCAGGGTGAAAGCCATTCAGAAAGCTCCTCTAGGATAGGAGCTTTCTGCATGATTTTCACCCTGCATTAAGAAGCCACCTGAATAAAGGAATCTAAATTCTTCTCTACTAGAATTCCGGCTTAGAGCGGTTCTATTATAATTATATGCTTTAAACACTTTACGTGCGAAAACCGAGTATATAAGACCTTTGAAAACAGTGTAGACCTGATGGAGCCCTTTGACCAGGGTCTGCACTGTTTGTCATAAAAACCTTTTTCTTCAGTGATACATTTTAATACATTTTCTTCAGTGATACATTTTAATACATTTTCTTCAGTGATACATTTTAATACATTTTTTGTTGAATCATTGTTCAGAAAATGAGGAGCCAGCAGATTAATGGTTCAATACAAAAACAAATCAAGTTGTGACTGGATGAATATTTGCTTAGTAGGCTAACGGATTTCAAATCCACATCAGAGGTCCAGATAAGATGCGTAAACTAAAATAATTTCAAGAATAATTTCTTTATTTCTCCACCAAACCCTATGTTGTGACCACTCTTTAGAATCGTCTCTTCGAGACGATTCTAAAGAGTGGTCACAACATAGGGTTTGTTGGAGAAATAACGATTTTAGTATTTGAGTACGCACGTTTATCTGACGCATTGCCATTTCTATAACCATACGAATGGTGTTGACACTTGATCAACACGGTAAGAGCTTCATATTGTTTGGATCCTGATGAGTAGCCGAGTTATTTGGCGTCTCATCTGTATCCAAACTGTTTGCATAGGTAGTTACTTATTCACATGCACCAGGCAAATTGGTTAAAGTATTTGTCACAAATAAAATGTATCATTAAACTAAATAATTCAAAATTGATAGAACATTTACATTACTCATATATAAAGATTTGTTTGATTTGGTATGCATTTAATAAATGTGCTCTGTTGATAATGAATTATTTAGTCAAACTTAAACTTTCTGTTAAGATAATGCCGGAAGGTTCGATTTTAGAAATGTATATAGAGAATATTACATGAAGTGACGATACGGACAAACAACCCTTCATATCGTCACTTCGTGTAATATTCCATTTATTATATACCTGTTTTAATAAAAGAACGCAAAGAACATCAATATTCTAACGCCTTTTATTCAGAAACACAAAACATGAATGGCGCATTGATTTGCAAATACGAATCTTGTATTGCACACTCGTCTGCTCTGCCTGCTTTTGATATGATATATATCTGATTCTACAGTTTTGTCACAGCAAAGATTTTCTTGAAAAAATTACATAATAAAACTTCAATTAATAAATATTCATGATGTCATATTTTTTACGGGGTTATTGAATAAGCAAGGGGTTAATACCCAAATGGCTAGCTTTTTGAAGTATGCACTATAGCCGGCTATCCCATGTTGGATAGTTCATTCTATATCATAAATGTACCGGTCCGACATTGTCTGACTTTTAAGCTCATACCATCCCAGTCATTAGTTCCGGAACATTATAAAGATGAAGATTTTAAGTCTTTGAGCTAGACAGTTCGGCAGAGAACAACGCCTGATTTTATCCCAATTACAGATGTTAATGTCATGAATTTAAACACCAGTGACTGTTGATAAATGTCATATCAATTTGTACTCTCTGTGTTGCAATATACGCTAATAATCACATGCTATTCCGTAATGCACAATGTGTTGTTTGATAATGACTTAGTTTAGTTAATAACTGGAACGGTATTTTTTTGTCGTTTTGTGTATTTATTTTAACATCACTATGAAAGGTGAAAACAATATTATGGCCAATATGGAACAAACATCGAATGGTTAGTGGGTAGACTTTGATAAACGTAGATGTATTGTTATGTAAGCTTTGGCCTATTGCCTCATATTGCCGCCTTCTGACGCCTCTGAAAAAGTCACCTTTGAAACCATTGTGATAAATAGAGCATTTGCTCATATATGAGCAAATGCTCTATTTATCACAATGGTTTCTAAACTACACAGTTCTAAATTGTTCCGGGACAGCATTCCCCAAAACTCCTATAGCCACGGTACATACATTACATTTGAATTCAGCTACGCTCCTGTTCACTGTGAATGTCTGAGTTTGGTGAATAGCTGCAACGATAAAAAATATTTGTCGTTCCTTCGTGGTATTAAAGCATGCCAATTCCTACTCACCATATTGATATGGTCGGCGACATATTTGACATATTTTCAAACTTCTTTAGAATTGTGATCAACGAAACGCACAATGAGTTTGTTTTCCAAACTGCTCAGAAGTTTGGACCTGAACAATGTATTTTGAAAAACATCACAACAGTGCGCCAAAGCCACTCGTACTCTTTTCTTATTTAGCTTTCTTACTTATACCGTCTTGGCCATGATACTTACATGTCAAATTTGTTGGAATTGTGGAATGGGATAGAATAGCATGGAATGCGATTGAACAGGCTTGTTTGAATTGGAATTCCTATCCGCCAAATTAAATCATTCATACCAGCTCGACTTTTCACGCGAATTGCCAATTGGCGAATAACAAGCCTGTTGCCTATTGAAATTCAACATAAACGTTAAACCGTTAACTGGTTAGTTATGGTCGACATTTTCCCACGGTGTTACTCCATGTCCGACAGAATTTTCCTGAATTGCGGCACTGCTCTGATCAGTGCGGAATCCGAGCATTCAGCCAGTGAACGCGGTAGACGCACACGAGACGACCGTGCAAGAACGGATCCGCATACGACTGTTTTGCCAGCGCCGTCCGTCTCAGCGATGCGCGAGCAAAACCGATCGGTCCCACACATCGGTCGTCGGGTTGCAGAACTCTGCGAAACTTCCATGCCAGTCGACTGTCGACTCAAAGAATTATGCGGAGGCCCACCGCGCGCACACTGTTCGAAGCTGTTGTGGGCGCATGACAGAAGCCCCTTACCACCTTGTCAACAGCGGATGCGCAGTATTCCATCGCGTTCGGTCGATGCGTTTCCGCCGTGGTGATTCCGAGCAAACGGCCTCTGTCTAGTGCTCGGCACGCCGGTTCGCGGATATATACGGAGCTACAACACCGATACGCTGTGGACTCTGTGCATTGTTTTGAACAATATGTTATAAATAATTAAACTAGATTTGACAATAGGCATGGATTATGTTAACCCATTACCTCCTGGGCTATTTTCAGACACAACCTCTTTGAATAAATCTAACGAAACGGAGCATTTATTAGATAAAAGGAAACATTTTAGAATTGTGTAGTTTTAAACCCATCGTGATAAACAGTGCATTTTCTCCTATTGAGCAAATGCTCCATGTATCACAATGGTTTCAATAATGACATTTACAAAGGAGTCAAAAAGTGTCAGTAGGAGATAATGTGTTGTGTCCAGTAGCTGTAGCTGCTTTGAAAATATAATTGCACATCTCGATCAGCAATATTTCTCCAGTTGATTCTTTGCTATGTCCTTTTATTAAGAAACAGTGCCAATACACGGGTTTGTTCCTATTAAAACACATTATCCAATCTTCACAAAGCTACGAATGCTTATTGGGATAATTCGAAAAGCAGCCGGGTACCTCTAAGCATTCATGAGTTATGCTCATTTATTTACAAGACAATTTCACATAACTTAACAAAAGGAATAGTTACAAAAATACCAATAGGTGTGTGATCACGTTTAGACCCCTATTGCAACAGTAAAATTAGATGCCACCGGTCTAGTTAACCCTCCATCTGAGAACAGCAACCTATTTATCCCAATAATTATATGTGCTATGTTCAAACACTTTCCTCCGTAAATACGCATTTCTACGCCTCTGTAAAAGTCACTTTATGAAACCATTGTGATAGGGGTATCCCTGTATGCAAAAAGCAAAGGATACATAAATGTATTTATCACAATGGTTTTTCAAAACTACACCATTCTAACATTTTTCTTTTCTCGAGTAATTGATCCTTTTTGGCAGATCTATTCAAAGAGGTTTGGTCTAAAAATAGCCTATGAAGGAATGGGTTAAGCGGTATCCTGAAGCCATTGCTCTCAAGAGGATGGACACATCGACATTGGTAAATATGTGTAGTAGAACTTGGGTTCAAAGTGACATTCTAACGGATACGGGAAAGCAATTCACGTCTGATTTAATGGAAGAGGTAGGTTGATTATTATCAATCAAGTAGTAGGCTACTACTCACTATAACCGATAGCGTAACGGTCTTGTGGAGATACTTAATGGGGCGATCAAGAACATGCTCAACAAGTTGTGCCTTGAAGAACTAAGGTAAAGGGGTACATTTATCTATCCTTTGCTTTTTGAATACAGGGACACCCACCAAGTTAGATTAGGGGGTCCCCCTTTTGAATTTCTGTATGGTAGAATTGTCGGAAGTCCTCTGTGTATCTTGAACGAACTGTGGCCAAAACAATTTGAAATTAATGAAGTTACAACTACGCAAGAGTATGTACAGTAAACCTCTCTAAACGGGATTTCTAGTATAGAAGAATGTAGGTACTTTTAGACAGGTGGCAGCTTAATGCAAGGGTGAAAGCCATGCAGAAAGCTCATCGAGGAGCTTTCTGCATGACTTTTACCCTGCATGAAGGTGCCACCTTTCCCCAAGACCGATAGTTATACTAAATTGAATGTCCGGTTTAGAGAAGTTTTACTGTAGTTGAAAACTTTTACAATGCTAACCCACTTAGGACGTACAGACAACCCCCTCTAAACCGGAATTCTAGAAGAGAAGAATTTAGATACTTTTAGACAGGTGGCTGCTTAATGCAGGGTGAAAGTCATACAGAAAGCTCCATGACGATAAGAGAGATAGAGGTATATTAGAAGTTGAACGTAATAGACAAGAGAATGCAATAGCTAGAATGTAAGATAAAGCATATGTAGCTGCAGTAGAAGCGACATATTAATTAGATGATAAAGGTAAGCCAGAGATTAAATATTCGAACGATAGAGAGTTTAAGGTAGATTTTCCTAGTCTGCGAGCTAAAGGAGTCATAGATGATACTCAGATAAGTCCTGAAATATGAGATGAACAGAGAGAGTAGTTGTGGATGGCATGAACAGTTTAAATTAGTGATATAGATATCTGGTGATATACTTTAGCAATACTTATAGAGCTTTCTGCATTACTTTTGCCCTGCATGAAGCAAATACAGTAAAACTTCGATTATTCGAATACTAAAATACGTATTATTATCGACCTTTAAGACAGGTGGCAGCTTAATGCATGGTGAACGTCATGCAGAAAGCTCCTAGAGGAGCTTTCTGCATGACGTTCACCATGCATTAAGCAGCCATCTGCCTAAAAGGGTCTAAATTCTTCTATACCGAAAATTCGGATAATCGAGGTTTTACTGTACCTGCTTTTAGAAACACCTACGTCCAGTCAATGGATAGTCGCTTAAGGCAGGTTCAACTGCACATTGAGGAGAGTTAAACATCATCTTTCTTTTTCATTTCATTTTCTTCTTCTTCTATATCAGATATTCGCATGTTCTGCTTACACTCGAAAATATAACATGTTCTCCTTACTAATTGGAAAATGATAATGTCATTTGTTAACATACAGTAAAACCTCTCTATAACGGCCACTAAATTACATCAAGTATTTTTGTATTAAAGGGAAGTGGCTGCTTAAAGCAAGATGAAAGTAAAACAGAACGCGCCTATAGGAGCGTTCTGATGTACTGTACTGTCACTTTGCTTTAAGAAACTACCTGCCATAGATACAAACTAATTAACACAATTTAGTGGCCGTTATAGAGAGGTTTTACTGTATTAACATTAAGCGGATAAAATGAGTTTTATCGTATTGTAAACGATGTGCTAAATCTTTGAACCGCATCTATATTACTGATACAACCTGTCTAAATTTAAAAGATCAAATAGCGTTAAACGATATATTTGTTTTCACTTACGTTATCTCTGCAATTCCATGCTGATTTTATCATCTTATGTATTGCACTTCCATTTCCCAACATTTCATTGCGATTCCAAAATACATTAGAGTACAGAAAAACTCCTCTAAACCGGAATTCTAGTAGAGAAGAACTTAAATACTTTCAGGCAGGTGACTGCTTATTGCAGGGTGAAAGTCATGCAGAAAGCTCCTAGAGGAGCTTTCTGTATGACTTTCACCCTGCATTAAGCTGTCACCTGTCTCCAAGACCGATATTTATACATATTTTATGTCCGATTTAGAGGGGTTCTACTTATATCAAACAGAAAGATCACATTGTAATAGAGTAAGACCCTTCTACAGCGACCCCTTTATGAATGATCATAGATACATTTAACCATTTCCTTCATATTAACGCCTTTTCACGCATCTGCAAACAGAGTAGATCTAGATCAGACGGTTCCTTTAGGAGCCGTCTGATCAGGGTCTGCTCTTTATCCTAATGGAATTTGATAGATATGTTTCTATAGTTTCTTATATAGCTACAATGTTCCACCTTCCATATTTCATTATAGCTGTTTTTGCCCATGATTATTCAGTAGGTACATGTATTGAAATTGTAATAAACATAAAATAAGGAAAGGGTTAAAAACAAGTGTTTGCTTAATGCAGGGCGAAGATATTGCGGAAACCACATGCTTTTAAGACACATAATCCAACCTCTATGTTCCGGTCGCAAAAGAGGGGTTTTATTGTCAATGGAACTAATAGATAAGAACAAAGTAGACACACTGGAAAAACCGGGGGTCCAGATAAGATGCGTAAATTTAAACATTTTCAGAAATAGCTCCCTCATTTCTCCACCAAATCCTATACTGTGACCACTATTTAGAATATTCTCAAAGAGACGATTCTAAACAACAAGTGGTCACAGTATAGGGTTTGGTGGAGAAATGACGATTTAAATATTTGGGTACGTACCTTTATCTGTAGCTCTGAGAAATACAGTTGATAATAGTCCCTCATTTTCATGCAGTTGACGTATGCGTGTGGTTCTCGGCGAAGCCATCGTTTTGTTTTTTTTAAATAGAAGAGTTTGTCAGGTCCACAAATGATAATGAAATGAAAACGATAAAGGCATTCAGGATAAGCAATCAGGATCAGGGGAATTGACATGAAACTGTTGTCGTCGTAGCTTTAAATGAATTGAATGAAATTGAACAGATAACTATTTTCTACTCACACATGCATTTCTATTCATCACATACTGATAAACCATAAATTATGCGCCCTTACAAAATGCGCCTTCGAAATATTAGCGTGTTTTATCCAGAGCAACAAAAAAGGTGCGTATTCAGATACAGTAGAACCCCTCTAATGTGACCATTTAATGAATAAAGATGGGTGTCGTTATAAGCAGGTGGTTGTTTAATGCAGGGCAAAAGAAATGCAGAAAGCTCCTCTAGGAGCTTTCTGCATTACTTTTGTCCTGCATTAAGCTACCACCTGCCTCAACCACCCAGAATTATACCTATTTTAGGTGGTCGCATAAGCGGGATTTTACTGTACTAAAATCGACATTTCTCCGCCAAGCCATTGTGAATAACTCGGCAATTATATATTGCATGAATATTCAAAAGTGAGAGGGTTAAACTTAACTAATTTAAGTCCTGAACAAAGATCATTACGGGACGAAACGTTGAATTTAACCATTTAACCCTTTCCCTGTTCAATATTCATGTAAGAAATGATGACATCATGAATATTTATTAGTTGAATCTTCATTATGTAAACATTTCGATCAGTTTTGTTTGCTTTGACAATATCTGTAGAAACAGCTCAATCTATCGTGGCTATGCCATTGACTACCTACACACCAAAATGCAATTTGTAATTTGTGTAGACATCAAACGGACGGGGTTTTATCAGAATCAATCAATACAGTTTGTCACCCATCAGATAAAAAACAATATTGGTTCTGATACCATTACTCAGAGCGGATCCAACACGTTGCATCATGTTTGCAATTAATCGAATGCCTCTTCAACTCACGGGAGTCATGAATGTAATTGCCTATAAATACTGAATACTGATTAGAGAAACACGAAAACCGTGAGGAATTCTATTTACAAAACGTTGGTATCATTTTGTTAATGGTTTTTATTAAAGTTGGGTTCATTATGTTTGTTTGTTTTATTTTTTTGTTTTGTTTTAGAGAACGATATCAAGAAGAACATAAATCCACTTGTTGAAAAGTTGCTTTTCATGGCGATACGAGAATAGCGACATGTTATCTCCATCCTATTCGTATACAGTAGAACCTGTCTTAACCCTTCGCTTGCTAATCGCGTCAATATACCTACCTGTAAATAGTGAAGACCCAGATGAGACAGCTCCTGCAGGAGCTGTCTCATCAGGGTCTGCACTATTTACAAGTTGATTGTGCAACCAGTGCACTCTACAGCAGTGATTGCGCAGCGAAATACGTGTACACAGTGAAGATATATGTAATTATACAACAGGACATAGGTAAAGAAGGAGACATGTATTTTAAAATTCAGCAAGCGAAGGGTTAAGTGACTTTGAACTGACTTGACGCATAAGTATTGAAAAGCAGGTGGTTGCTTAATGCAGGGACAACTGTAATGCAGAAAGCTCCTATAGGAGCTTTTTGCATTACTTTTGACACGCATTAACCCTACCACCTTCACCACAGCCCTATAATTAGGTAGTCTTTATGGTCGCTTAACCCATTCCCTCATATTGACGACTTTTGACGACTCTGTAAATGTCACTTTGTGAAACCTTTGTGATAAATAGAGCATTTGCTCCTATAGGAGCAAATGCTCTACATGTATTTATCACAATGGTTTCAAACTACTAAATTCTAAATTTTTCCTTGTCTCTAGTTAATGCTCCTTTTCGGTAGATTTATTCAAATAGGTTGTAACTAAAAATAGCCTATGATGTAATGGGTTAAGACAGACTGTACATGTACAATAGAACCCCGATATCTCGAACTTCAAGGGACCATACGAATTACTTCGAGATAACGCGAGGTTCGAGAAGTTAGTTTCCTTACCTAGAAACTATCACGAGGTAACAGCTTGATGCAGATCGCAGGTAATGCTGAAAGCTCCGATAGGAGTTTTCTGCGTTACCAGCAACCTGCATTTAGCTGATGCGTGTCTTTAAAGATATCTGTAGTGGTGATATTTAGAGAAAAAAATATAGGTACAGTTGAACTTCGATAACTCGAACTTCAATGGACCATACAATTTAGTTGGAGATAACAGTAGTTCGAGTCATCCGAGTTCTAATCTGAACAATTCCTAAAGGTCACAGCTTAATACATGTCTAAAGTAATGCTGAAAGCTCCTGTAGGAGCTTTCAGCATTACTTTAGACCTGTATTAAACTGTTCACGAACGTTTCAAGATATCTGTAGCGATATATTTTAGAGCAAATCTATATTATAAGTTTTTAAAGGACTGAACTTTTCGGTCGAGTTATACCGAAGTTCGAGTTATCCGAGTTCGAGATATCGAAGTTCAACTGCTTTAATAAAAAACAAGAGGGCCAAGATGGCCCTTAATCGCTCACCTGATTACCATAGATTTAAGATTTTTGCTGGGTAGACCATGGGTAGGGCCAATATTGACATTAGGGACAATATTTGAACAATGTTGATAGTGGACCATGAGACGTGGTTCTACAGAGAACAAGATTTTCAAAGATTTAGAATATTAACTTTATCAAGACAATGATTCTGACCAATGAAGATTGGGCTAAAATTTGCCCGCTAGAGTATTTTTTCTAAGATTTGACCTAGTGACCTACTTTTTATTCCCACCCCACCCATGATCACACTCAACCTTGATATCACCAAGACAAACACTCTGAGCGAGTTTGAGGAAGATTGGGCTAAAAATGTGGCCTCTGGAGTGTAAACAAGATTTTTCTAAGATATTACCCGGTGACCTACTTTTTGACCACACGTAACCCACTTTCAAACTTGTCCAAGATTTTATTAGGACAATCATTCTGACCAATTTTCGTGAAGATTTAGCTAGAAATGTTCACAAGGTTTTCCTACTATTTGACCTAGTGACCTAGTTTTTAATCCCACATAATCCACTTTCAAACTCGTTTGAGATTTTATCAAGACAATCATTATGACCAAATTTCATGAAGATTGGACAAAAAATGTGACTACTAGAGTGTTCACAAGGTTTTTCTACTGTTTGACCTAGTGACCTAGTTTTCAACCCTACTTGATCAACTTTCGAACTCCTCCGATATTTTATCAAGACATTCGTTCTGACCGAGTTTCTTGACCCACTTTCAAACTCATCCAAGATTTTATCAAAACATTTGTTCTGAACAAGTTTCATGAAGATTGGACTAAAATTGTGACTACTAGAGTGTTCACAAGGTTTTTCTACTGTTTGACCTAGTGACCTAGTTTTCAACCCCACTTGACCTATTTTCGAACTCGTCCGATATTTTATCAAGACATTCGTTCTGACCAAGTTTCATGAAGATTGGACAAAAAATGTGACCACTAGAGTGTTCACAAGGTTTTTCTACTGTTTGATCTAGTGACATAGTTTTTAACTCCATTTGACCCACTTTCAAACTCGTCCGAGATTTTATCAAAACATTTGTTCTGACCAAGTTTCATGAAGATTGGACTAAAATTGTGACTACTAGAGTGTCCACAAGGTTTTTCTACTGTCTGATCTAGTGACCTAGTTTTTAACCCCACTTGACCCACTTTCAAACTTACCCGAGATTTTATCAAGACATTCGTTCTGACCAAGTTTCATGAAGATTGGACTAAAATTGTGACTACTAGAGTGTTCACAATGTTTTGCTACTGTTTGACCTAGTTTTTTACCCCACGTTACCCACTTTTCAAACTCCTCCGAGATTTTATCAAGACAATCATTCTGACCAAGTTTCATGAAAAATGGGCTAAATTGTGATCTCTAGAGGGTTCAAAAGGTTTAACTTCTATTTGACCTAGTGACCTAGTTTTTGACCCAACATGACCCACTTTCGAACGCGTCCGAGATTTTATCAAGACATTCATTCAGACCAAGTTTCATGAAGATTGGCTAAAATTGTGACCACTAGAGTGTTCACAAGCAAATTTTTGACGACACACGACGCACGACGGACAACGGACGACGGACATTCAAGTCTCCCAAAAGCTCACCCTGAGCTTTGCTCAGGTGAGCTAAAATATGTATTACAGATTTTGGAAGGGACCGAAGTTTTACTTTAGGGTAACCCTAAGTTCGAGTTATCCGAATTCAAGGTATCGATATGCATTCGGAACTTAATGTTTTCTTCGCCGCATTCTTTAGTGTATAAAAAACAACGCACGGTTCGTAACACATCCTGCTAACCTCACTCAGAGGACATTGTTAAACAACTCAACTGACACAGTTTGTACTGTTTTTACTGCCACGGCAATTAAATGGTGTGCAAACATAAATGATGCATGAGGCAACTGCCATTTCGGAGAGAGAAGAAAAGTCTAGTGACTTCGTGGAATTGATAACAGTCCAGTGTATTTATCTAATAGGCGTTTCAAGCCACTAGTTTTACACGACTGGTTGGGTTTATAGGCAATTACATTTACTTATCAGACCATTGCAATGAATAATGATACACAGGAGCATTTGAACATTGACTGATGTATTCTAGCACTCTGAAGGCTACTAATATGAATTGACATACTGGAATAAAACACTTGAAAACCACGTCATTTACTTCAACTAATATTGTTCTTGTTGTTTTATTAATATTCGAAACAATGTAGTATCAGACAGCTTGCATTCATCACTTCATCATTTAGTTCAACTGTATGAAGTCTGCGAAGTCTACGAATTATTCGCATATAGTTTGCTCATGCTTAGGTTAGCAATATAAAGGGAAGAAAAAGAGAATCGTCAATGGCAACAGTAAACAGTTGACGCTGTTATTCGCCTCATTTATTGTCACCTATACAAACCGACACACAGAAGATCCCCTGCTAACACAGCTGTTCCCCTACTGTGGGTACAGACAGTAGTTCCCTTACGAACACAACCTTTTCCCTGCTAGTACACAACAGTTTCCCTGATAACACAAATGTTCTCCTGCTAACACACAGTAGTATCTCTGCAAACGGCAGTTCCCCAGCTAGTACTTAGCAATTCCCTTCTAACATAGCAATTCCCTTGTTAACACACAGCAGTTTCCTTACTAACACAGCGGTTTCCCTTATAACACACAGCAGTGCCCTTGCTACATATGTAACACACAGCAGTCCCCTTACTAACACACATCAATTCCCTTGCTAGAACGCAGTTTCACTGCTAACACAGCAGTATCTCTGCAAACATCAGTTCCACTGCTAATTCTAAGCAGTTCCCATGCTAACACAGCAGTTCCATTGTTAACATACACCAGTTCCCATGCTAACATAAATCAGTTTACCTGCTAAAACAAGCAGTTCCGCTGCTAACACACAAAGCAGTTCCGCTGTTAACATAAGCCCTTTCCCTGCTAACACGCTCAGTTTCACTGCTTATACTCAGCAGTTCCCTGCTAACACACAGGTCTCCTGCTAACACACACAGCAGTTCCCTGCTATCACACACCAGTTTCCCTGCTCACACTCAGCAGTTCCCCTGCTAGCAAACGGCAATATAAGATGAGTAACGACATATAACTAGTGGGCCCGGGGTCAGTTAATTATATAATTAAGCGTAGTATATTGTCATGTGTTCTCTGCATGATACATGTATGAGTATGACAACGCTATATATGTCACAGGTATATAACAAAACGTTGAGTCCAACGCCAAAACAAAGTCACATTCCGTGCCCGCGCATACACACACACACACACACACACACGCGCACACACGCATGCGCACGCGCACGCGCGCGCACGCGCACGCGCACGCAAAAACAAATCTGTTTTTGTAAAGCGAATGGTCATTTACAGCAGTGACAATGTTTAAATATAAAATTATGCTAGCAGGAAATTTTTATAATATCGTGGAATACTCTAAGTTACTAATTACGTCACACTCTACATCGAGATGAATAGAGCGTAACGGAATGAATAGATTAGAGTTTAGTGACGGTATCGTCACCGGTGACCTTTACACCGACTTTTGCAATCCATTTTGTCGCCACTGCTGTCGTGACTTGAAAATACAGTCATCCACTGGAGGCATGTGTTGATTTATGCTATGTATGCATTAACGGTGTATGTAAGCCGATCGTAACAAATACTTGTAAATGCCAACTTTTACAGGGTTACTAAAACCTTTACTCCATAAATACGCCTTTCTACGCCGCTGCAAACAGAGTTGACCCAGATCATACGGCTCCTGTAGGAGCCGTCTGATCAGGGTCTGTTCTGTTTGCTTATGGTATAATACAATTCTGTTTCTACTGTTTCTTTAACGATAAAAATCACCTCATAATACCATTATGAAAAAAGCAATCAATTTATATTAATGATGTCATTAATTCTTCCATAAATATTCATGGAGTAAAGAGTTAAAATTACCAAGCAAGTAGAGCATACACAGAATGATGCTATGGAATTTCGATTTTACTGCAACTTTCTGAACCATGTCATATACTTGCATGCTTATTATACTGCAAAGTGAAATCCTCACTTCTGATTGGTTAACAAGCCGTGTACATGAGTCCATGTACCCTGTGAGCTGACAGGGTACATGGAAATTCCCCATGGCGGGCCCCACATATGATGATCAGAAACCAAATGACCGACTTCTCGACTCGGCTAAACAGTAGCAAAATTCATAATAGATAACTATTGATACGTAAAGAAAAAAATGCAGAAATGAATTAAAAACACTTTTGGTTTGAAATGACCAATAAAACAGTTTTTAGAGGAGTTATTATATCGTCCAGCCATCTATTATAACACGAACGCCGATGAAATACATTACGCACACCACTTCGGATACCTTCGGGTAGAAATAATGTATTGGGGCGCTATTTGGGGAATGGTCGTGTTTAGTGATTAAATATGCCAAAATGGATCTATATAAATTATCCGAACCGTAAAACTTTGCAGTATAATAAATTCGTTATACAGTTCTTTCCCAGGGTACATGACGATTTATTCCCGGCTGGTAAAATCATGTAACCCTCGCCTAACGGCTCGGGCAACATGATTTTCCTCAGCCGGGAATAAATCGTCATATACCCTGGGAAAGAACTGTATAACTAATAATATTCGGCGTGGCGAAAAAAGGTATTGAGCTATTTCTAAACAATATTAACCCTTCTCTTGCTGAATTTTAAAATACATTTCTCCTTCTTTACCCATGCCCTGTTGTATAATTACATATATCTTCACTGTGTATAAGTATTTCGCTGTGCAATCACTGCTGTGGAGTACGCTGGTTGCATACTCAACTTGTAAATAGTGCAGACCCTGATGAGACAGCTCCTGCAGGAACTGTCTCATCTGTGTCTTCACTATTTACAGGTAGGTATATTGACGTGAATAGCAAGCGAAGGGTTAACAAAGATCAACTACTCTTCTTGGCCAACGCTACTGTCACATCAAGGCGAAACGAATAGAAATTTAAGTTTTACAAATAACTAGAGGTATTTAAAAACACCGGAACAGAATAAGACATTTATGGTAAAAAAATACCAAGATACATATACGGTAAAACCAACAAAATACAGCAAGACATCGACGGTAAACAACATGGAACGAGACATCTTAACCCTTCGCTATTCACGTCAATATACGTACCTGTAAATAGTGAAGATCCTGATGAGACAGCTCCTGCAGGAGCTGTCTCATCAGGGTCTGCACTATTTACAAGTTGATTGTGCAATCAGTGCACTCCACAGCAGTGATTGCACAGCGAAATACTTGTACACAGTGAAGATATATGTAATTATAACAGGACATGGGTAAAGAAGGAGAAATGTGTTTTAAAATTCAGCAAGAGAAGGGTTAAGTAAAGATTAGATCGAGACATCTGGAGTAAAATAGAATGACAAAAAGAACGAGATATTTACACTAGACAAAATAAAACGAGACATAAACAGTAAACAACGAGGCATCTACAGCAAGAAATAGAATGAGGCATCTACTGTAAAGAAACGCAAAACGGGACATTTACAGTAAAAAACCCAGAACGAGGCATGTACTGCAAAAACAAAACGAGGCATCTACAATAAAAAACAGTAAAACTAGGCATGTACTGTAAAAAACGAGATATTTACAGTAAAACAATAGCACGAGGCATATCTACTACATGTATAAAAAAGCAAAACGAGACATTTACAGTACGTAAAGTACGAGGCGTGTACTGTAAAATGCAAAATGAGGCAGTAAAGATAGAGATCGAGGCATCTTCATTAATCACGTAGAACCAGGCAGCTACAGTGACAAACAAGAACGAGGCATCTGCTTAAACAATAGAACGAGGCATCTACAGTGAAAAAAGCAAACGAGACATCCATAGTAAAACTAAAAGAAGGAGATATCTACTGTAACAAATAGAACTAGACATGTACAGTAATCAATAGAACGAAACATCTACTGTAAAAAAACAGAACGGTGTATCTAAAGTAAAGAACAAGACATCTAGATAAACTCTTTGGCTGCCAAATTTTGTCGTCTGCAAACTGTTTCGTCTGCTTCAATTTTCATTTTTTTTTTCTTCATTGATGTTTCGAAAACAGTCACAATAACAAACAGTTCGGATCCTGATGAGACACCGAGTTACCCGGCGTTTCATCTGGATCCAAACTGTTTGCATAGGTTATCACATAGACGACATTGGCAGCGAAACAGATAAATAAAGTACAATAAGACATCTACAGTAAAAATCAACTCATTGCATGTAAGTTAAAACTAAATAAGAGCGAGACATATACAGTGAAAAAAGAACGAGACAGCTATGTACAGTAAACACGTGGAGCGAGACGTCTACAGTAAAAACAATAGAACGAGACACCTAACGTAAAACAATTAGTACTTAGAACAAGGCATTAACTGTAAAAAAAATGAACATGACATCCACAGTAAAAAGGTAAACAATAAACACTACAATAAAATGTAGAACGAGATATCTACAGTAACATTAGAAAGAGACATCTACACTAAAATGTAGACAGAAATATCTACAGTAAATACGAGCCAGTCATGTACAGATAAACTAGTACGAGACATCAACAGTTAAAAATAGAATGAGACATATACAGCAAAAATAGAACCAGGCATCTACAGTAAAATGTAGAACAATACTTACAGTAAAAATAGAACAACACAGTCTACAAAAATAGAACGATGCATCTGCAATAAAAATAGTAGGATACATCTGCAGTAGAAATAGAACGAGACATATACAGCAGAAATAGACCGAGACATCAACAGCAAAAGGAACGAGGCATCTACAGTAGAAAGTGGATCGAGACATCAAGTGCAAAAAAACACAACGAGACATCAACGAACTAGTTATATTATACAGTATTAAAAATAGAACGATATACGAGTGTCTACATTAAAATAGTAGGATACATATGTAAAAACAGAACGAGATATATGCAGTATACAGTATGGACCAGACATCTATAGCAAAAAATAGAACGAGACACCTACAGCAATAGTATGGACCAGATATCTACAGCAAAAATAGAACGAGACACCTACAGCAGATAGTATGGACCAGATATCTATAGCAAAAATAGAACGAGACACCTGCAATAGAAAGTATGAACCAACCACATACAACAAAAATAGAACGAGAAATCGACAGTAAAAATATGAACCAAACATCTACAGTAAAGGATAGACCGAGACATCTACAGTAAATAATAGAACAAGATATGTACAGCAAAGCTAGAAAGAGACATCTACTGCAAATATCTAGAGCAAAACACATTAAAAATGAAAGATCTACAATAAATTAATAGAACGAGACATCAACAGCAAAAATAGAATGAGTTAAATACAGTATCTAAATTAGAACGAGACATATACTGCAAAACTAGAACTAGACATCTACAGCAAAATATAGAACGAGGTATCTACAGTAACAAATAGAACGGGACATCAACAAAACAAATAGAACGAGACATATACTGCAAAACTAGAACTAGACATCTACAGCAAAATATAGAACGAGGTATCTACAGTAACAAATAGAACGAGACATCAACAAAAAAAATAGAACGAGACTAATACAGCACTTGCTTTTAAGCGCTAACTTATTTGTTATAGATAACGTTAAGCTTTGCGTTACTTTTGTCCTGCATTAAGCTACCACTTGTCTTAAAACCCCGTCATTAGAATAGCTTTACTGCACTTGAGGCATATGTTAACATTATTTTGCATAAACCACTGCATAGCTTGGAGTAGTGTAATTATGGGATGGCTCCAATGTCCGGTTATTTAGTAGATTGTGACACTTAGGTGATTATATCATGTTGCCAGTGTGAATCATAATAATTATTAGTAGCTAATAACATTACCATTGATTTGACCCGAAAATGACCTTGATGTCATGTTCATAATTTCCACTCGGTGTTTCTCAGGTTCTACTTGTATGGTATTAATGCGTGAGGGATTGTTATGTTGAGACAACCCTATAGAAAAGGATTGGCACATTCGATTGTAATACTTTATTTAAGCCTGCCATGAAGTACACAAACTGACGACTGCTTCAACTTACAAAGTGCATTTCATCCTATGTATTTAACTAACATGGCAAGCATGTTCCACCGTTTGTGTTCTGATGGGGCTGTGTGATTAACCCTTTACTCCATAAATACTCCATCGTTTGTATTCTGATGGGACGATGTGATTAACCCTTTACTCCATAAATACTCATGTAAGAAATAATGACATCATGAATGTTGAATAGAATTAATTGTTATAATAGTACACAGACACAGGAGTTTTTGTCCGCTTGGCAGAAACTGTAGACTCAATTCTATATTATATCATAAGCAAACAGAGCAGACCCTGATCAGACGGCTACTATAGGAGCCGTCTGATCTGGGTCTACTTTGTTTGCTAAGGCGTAGAAAGACGTATGTATGGAATAAAGGGTAAAGAAGCATGAGCTGGGTCCGAGTTTTACTATTTCTAATACATGTATACGTATTTGCATATTCGACCACGACAAGTATAATTACAAATGTTTTGATAGAAAAATAATCTGAAAATAACCAGCATTATTGTAGCCAGTGAACGTAAAGACGAGAGACAAGGAAACACGCGAACGAGGGAAAAGACAATCAAGAGAGAAAGGATAGCGAGAGTAGCATGAGGTAGAGTGGAAATACTTACATTTAGAAGGTAGAGAGGAGAGACACAGACAGAATGGTAAAGAAGTGAAGATAGAGAGAGGGAGAGAGGGACACACAGAGAATGGTGTACGTATAGAGGCAGAGAGAGAGAGAGAGAGGGGGGGGAGGGGAGGGGGGAGAATGGGGTACGTATAAAAGTGGAGAAAGAAAGAGAGCGACAGAGAAAATGGGGTACCGTAGAGGTTGGGAGACATAAAGAGAGAATGTGGTACATATATGTGTAGATATAGAGAGGGGAGACACAAAGAGAGAATGGGGTATGTGTAGAGATGGAGAGGGGAGTCACAAATAGAATGGGGTACGTTTAGAGATGGAGGTAGAGAGGGGAGACACACGGAGAATGGGGTACGTGTAGAGGTAGATAGGGGAGACACAGAGAACGGTGTACGTGTAGAGGTAGATAGGGGAGACACAGAGAACGGTGTACGTGTAGAGGTAGATAGGGGAGACACAGAGAACGGTGTACGTGTAGAGGTAGATAGGGGAGACACAGAGAACGGTGTACGTGTAGAGGTAGATAGGGGAGACACAGAGAACGGTGTACGTGTAGAGGTAGATAGGGGAGACACAGATAACGGTGTACGTGTAGAGGTAGATAGGGGAGACACAGAGAACGGTGTACGTGTAGAGGTAGATAGGGGAGACACAGATAACGGTGTACATGTAAAGATAGAGAGGGGGCACAGAGAGAATGGGGTACATGCAGAGGTACATGTAGATAACGGTGTACGTGTAGAGGTAGATAGGGGAGACACAGAGAACGGTGTACATGTAGAGATAGAGAGAGGGCACATAGAGAATGGAGTATATGCAGAGGTAGAGAGTGGAGACACACAGAGATTGGTGTACATGTAGAGGTCGAGATTGAGAGGGGGACACAACAGACTGGAGAACATGTAGAAATAGAGAGGGATACACCGAGAG
The DNA here is from genome assembly GCA_963576725.1 of Azorinus chamasolen. Lineage (NCBI taxonomy): Eukaryota > Metazoa > Mollusca > Bivalvia > Cardiida > Solecurtidae > Azorinus > Azorinus chamasolen. The sequence goes on along the minus strand of OY755239.1, from coordinate 64,966,969 downwards.
AATAGAGTGGAGATAGATAGAGGGACAAGGAAAATGAGAGACATTGTACGCGTAGCGGTTGGGATAGAGAGAGGACAGAGAGAGGATTTGGTACGAGTAGAGGTGAAGATAGAGAGAGGGGGGCACAAAGAGAATTGAGTACGTGTAGACTGGAGAAAGAGAGGGGATACACAGAGAGAATAGGGTATTTGTAGACGTAGAGACAGAGAGGAGAGACACAAAATAAATGTGGTATTTGTATAGAGTGGAGATAGAGGGAGTGACAGAGATATTTGAGTACTTGTAGAGATAGAGAGTGGAGCCACACAGAGAATGGGTACGTGTAGTGGTGAAGATAGAGAGGAGACACAGAGGGAGAATTACTTACATTGTACATGTAGAGATAAATAGGGAGACACAGAGAGAATAGGATACGCGTACATGTAGAGAGGGGACACACACAGACAATGGGTAACGTTTAGATCTTTAACCCTTTTAAGCGCTTTTGAACGCACATATCCTGTGTGAAAAGAGCGCTATATAAAAGTGATACAATAGCCCCTAATGTGCGGGAACCGGGTATATTAGACCTTTGCAAACAGTGTAGATCCAGATCAAAGTAATATTTTGGGGAGCGCATTGATCAGTGTGTACACCGTTTGTTATACAAATCATTTTCTTCAGTGATAGATTTTGATACAAGTTTTGTTTAACAACTACATTATATACATGTATTTAGAAAAGGAAGGTGTCAATTGTATAATTACATGTATTCAGCAGAATAATTGTTAAGAAAAAGTCAGGATTGATCGCACCATAGTAATAAGGTGATTATTAGAGTATGAATAGCACCATGGTGACTATTTGAACATGAATCCAGCAGAACAGCAGAACCCCTCTAAAACGGAAATTTATTAAAGAACAATTTATGTTATTTAAGACGGGTGGCAGCTTAATGCAGGATGAAAGTCATGCAGAAAGCTCCTGTAGGAGCTTTCTGCATGACTTTCAACCTGCATTAAGCTGTCACCTGTCTTATAGACCGGTTTTGATGCTAGTTTTAACGTCTGGTGTTAAGGGGTATCAATGTACAGTAGAACCCCTCTAATTCGACCACTTAATAAATACACATACCTGTCTTTTTAAGCAGGTGGTTGCTTAATGCAGGAAAAATGTTATGCAGAATCTGCCTCTGCCACTGTGAATTATGCCCCTTTTGCTGGTCGCATTAGAGGGGGGGTTTACTGTACACGTTTTTTTTGTAATTGCAATTTGTTCCGTGCACATGAAAACAACCTCCGGGGTCTTCCACAATGTGTAATAAGATGGACGTTGGGATATGACTGAAATACTGTTAAAGCGACGTAAAATCTGATAAAATCAATCAAACAAATAGAGCACAGATGATAGATACTAATTATCCGGTATGGTTATGTTGGTTGCCGATTTGCATTTCGCTGTTCGTTATTTGAATAATGAATAAGAAAAATATCAACAGATATTTCAAGCTTCCATTACATTTTGAAAAGTTTGAAATTTTCATGTGTGACTAATGTTTATCATTGGTTGTGATGAACAATTGCTTTTCTAAAGTATTATATACTAAAGAGGGGGTTTAATAAGTTCCCAGCTTTCATTCCTGTCCTTATTAGAAACTATGTATATTTATGTTGTAAATTACTGAAATAAAATATGTTTAAACTAACTATGAACTTTTACGCAGTTCATTATTCGCATGCGAATAACGCACTATTTCGCCGTTCGTAAGAGGAAACACAAAAAATACAGTAAACAGCCAATGTACTATAATATCTTTGACTTATATCTATGCAGCGTTAATATTTGTTATCCAATTATAATTCTAATTAGTCTTGTTCTCATTCGAATAATGATCTAGTTTGCATTTCCACCACCGGATAACGAAATGATCAAACTAAGTTATAAATGGGCCGTGATAATATTCTAGACTGTGTAGATTAAAATCGTCGCTGGTTCGAAATTAAAAATCCACGATATAGTTCTTAGTTCATTTTTCGAATAACGAACTGCGAAATGGCAAGCACCTAACCCTTCCGGCGCCAAATTTCTAATTGTCGTCTGCAAACCAGTTTTGCTAAATTATTCGGTAAAATAAGGAAATGAGATAAATAAACGCTAATTTCAAAGGAATAAAGCACAGATATTGAAAAAGAGTTTGAGACAAAAAGTGAAGTCCCTGATCAGACGCCGCCTTTTCAAGGCGGCGCCTGATCTGGGACTGCACTATTTGTCGTGGTGCATTTATGCGACATTGGCGGTGCAAGGGTTAAGGCTGCCTTATAATGGCACTACTTTATTTGGCACAGCGGGACAAACAAAGACTCCTTTGTCTGGATGCTTTGTAAGTAATAGCTCTTATAGGGCTTCTCCACTTCAAATGATTTAACCTTTTACAATTTACAATATAGATACGCCTTTAAAACCCTTTGCAAACAGGGTAGACCCAGATCAGACGATACCGAGCCGCCTGATGAGGTTCTGCTCTGTTGGCTTATGGATTTCTACAGATTTGATTCCACAGTTCCTGTCATGGCTAGCAATATAATTATTTCTTATTGTCATGACGTAAAAGGGTTAAAGAATTACCAGACGCACGACTCGTCAAAAGTTGTTGCTATCAAATTTGGGCCAGATTAACCATACACAGAACAAGGGACCCCTTGAGACCCAAACGTGTTGCTGGTATATGGAATTCTCCCGTTGGCACGCAACACTTGAATAAACCAATCGATTGGTTTAAAATGCTTAACCTTTTACATGCACTGCGTCACAGACGAATAGGTGATGCCTTTTCCAACTATTGGGATATCAAAATGAGACGTCCGGTTATTCCGCGTCTTATAAAGTACACACACTTATTTCTGTGATGATTCTTTTGTATTTCTTGCAGAAATTATAAAAAGCATAATTACTGTTACGCAGGCTTGGTAAGAGCCTTATTGCTCCACGTGCTGGCGGTGGATTGTCCCCATGACGGTCTGTCTTCTGCCTGCCGCATTGGTTTAGAAGCAACAATTATTAATCCGTAACCTGCTGAATTATTAAACAAAACGTTGTATTAAAATATATCACTGAAGAAACTGATTACTATGACAAACAGTGCAGACCCAGGTCAAAGGGCTCCTCCAGGAGCCCTTTGATCTGGGTCTACACTGTTTGCAATGGTATTATTTACTCGGTTCCCGCATATTAAGGGTTAGTCCCTTTTTCTGCTGCGAAAATGAGTTGTTGCAATGTTTAATTACCTCTGATTCGTTCGAATGATTGAAAACTACACTAAAATCTCGATATTACGAAATTTTAGTAATGAAAAATGTATGTCTTTGTAGGCAGGTGGCTGCTGAATGTAGGATGAAAGTCATGCTTTCTAAAACCATTGTGATAAAAAGAGCATTTGCTCCATAGGAGCAAATGCTCTATTTATCACAATGGTTTCAAAACTACACAATTTTAAAATTCTCCTTTTCTGCAGTTAATGTTCCTTTTCGGTAGATCTATTCAAAGAGGTTGGGTCTTAAAATAGCCGCGGGAGAATTAGTTAAGCGATATTGTAATCTTATTTACCATGCTTATGTATACTGTCAAATCTTTCAACTGTTACTGATACAAAAGAACTTGACTTTACAAAAAATCCCCAGATCAAAATTTCGAGAAAAATAAAAGAAACAATAAACAATATGAAAAAGCATGGAAGTCGACCTTATAGCACGAGTCTCTGGATATCCTCCCGGGAAAATTAATGTTTACTTAAATACATCGTGGTTTAATGTCACTTGCATTAACACCAGATCATCGAGGGTAATGCAAATAAACCCAACTCTCGGGCGTTATTACTTTACAAGAACGATTTCAAATGTCGGCAACAGCCAGAGTGAACATGTGTCGCTTTCTGCAGTTCTAGTGACTGTTAATACGTGACATTAATGATTGTTATGATAACCAGTAAAAATACGTGACATTAATGATTGTTATGATAACCAGTAAATTTAAAAACAAAGGAATAAGTGCCCCGTGGGGGTTCTTGTAATTGGCAAATGGTAAACAAAAGCTAGCAATCGCGTCAGAGATACAATATGACCGCACAAAGCTCATTTCGCGTATACAGTAAAACCCCTCTAATGCGATCACGAAAAAGGGGCATAATTCACAGTGGCAAATGTAGGTGGAAGCTTAATGCAGGACGAAAGTTATGCAGAAAGCTCCTATAGGAGTTTTCTGCATAACTTTCGTCCTGCATTAAGCAACCACCTGCTTATAAATACAGCCATGTTTGTTCATTAAGTGGTCGCATTAAAGGGGTTCAACTGTATAGTAAAACCCCCTCTAAACCGGGCGTAAGATTTAAAATATAAATGTCGGTCTTGGAGACAGGTGGCAGTGTGATGCAGGGCGAAAGTCATGCAGAAAGCTTCTCTATGATTTTCGCCCTACTTTAAGCAGTCATCTGTTTAAAAGTATCTAACTTCTTCTCTTCTAGAATTTCTGTTTAGAGAGGGTTTACTGCAACTCGCGCGCAAGCTGTGCGTGTATGCATAAAGCACGACGAAAGGGCAAGCTATATAATATGCATGAACAATCCGAAAACTATGTTCTTTTTGGCCGGAACAAGTTTAAATGTTTTCAGTTCATGTTACGTGTTCGCCTATTACTAACGGTTCTGATTTCGAATATGATATTAAAGTAACATTCCTCTAAACCGGACGTTCCATTTTAGTATAAATATCAGTCTTGGAGGCAGGTGGCAGCTTAATGCAGGGTGAAAGTCATGCAGAAAGCTCCTCTAGGAGCTTTCTGCAAAACTTTCATCCTACATTAAGCAGACACCTGCCTAAAGGTATCTTAATTCTTCTCTACTAGAATTCCGGTTTAGAGGGGTTCTACTGTATATCAGAAACGACATAGAATTTGAATAATTCTCAATTTTGACATTTAGTGGTTGGTAATCGATCCAGCACTTCACCAAACATGAATTGAAAAACATTTGTGAGAGCGTTTCCTGTGAGTTACGAGATGTTCGTTTCACAAAAGCTCGATTTTTGCGATTTGAAATTTTCTGTTTACACTTCATTTTAAACCTTTAACCTAAAAACAAACTTTCGTTGGTAGCACGTGTCATAGACTTCATTTGTCACTGTTGAATTATCTCTTTCAATTTATTTTCAACACCACGGTCAGAGTATCACACAGTTTGAAACACCGAGTTACACGGCTTCTCATCTGTATCCACCATGTTAACCCTTCGCTTGCTATTCACGTCAATATACCTACCTGTAAATAGTGAAGACCCAGATGAGACAGCTCCTGCAGGAGCTGTCTCATCAGGGTCTGCACTATTTACAAGTTGATTGTGCAACCAGTGCACTTCACAGCAGTGGTTGCACAGCGAAATACTTGTACACAGTGAAGATATATGTAATTATACAATAGGGCATGGGTAAAGAATGAGAAATGTATTTTAAAATTCAGCAAGAGAAGGGTTAAGAAAGTCACTCACCCGCACACAGCAAGCTAAACGTTACTATTGCCTATTGCTCCTGCTGCTGATGATGATGATTATGAAGATGACGAAGTTGTTGTTGTTGTTGTTGTTGTTGCTGCTGCTGCTGCTGATAATATTTCAATGATGGCAATTTAACGAAGTAATGATTCTGATAAAATGTAAACTGTCTTATTTATTCATCCTCCACAAATGGAAAGCAATAGAACGAGAATCATATAAACGCGGTTTCGAATTATGAAAAACATTATTTTATAAATTTCTTCGTGGCATTGAACAACATAATTACTGACAGCTATAACTGAATCGGACACGTGGACTCTGATATGGAAATCATATATAAGTACATTTCTCTCCTTGTAAAATGCGGTTACGTTGAGGTTAACCTATTTGCCAAAATCTAGACTTTAGTAAATTATTCTAGCGCTAATGAAGTACAAAAGGGATTAACCCTTTCCCCGTTTAACCATTTCCCTGATGAATATTTATGTATGAAATAATGACGTCATGAATATTAATAAGATTATTTTTGATAATGGCTTATGAACACATGGCATTTTGGCTCAGGAAGAAGCTGTAGCATCAGATCTATAAGCAGACACCATAAGCAAACAGAGCAGACCCTGATTAGACAACTCCTATAGGAGCCGTCTGATCTGGGTCTACTCTGTTTGCAGATGCGTCAAAATGCGCTTACATAAGGGACAGGGTTAATATCTATTCAAGATAATATTACCTCATCAATGTTCACAGACAGATCAATACAATGGATCATGGAAAATGGGATTTTTGACCAAGTTGAAACTGTAAAATCATATTTATAAAATTCAACAAGCAAACAGAGTAGACCCTGATCAGACGGCTCCTATAGGAGCCGTCTGATCAGGGTCTTCTCTGTTTGCTTATGGTGCAATATAGATCTGATTTTATTCTTTTTGCAAATGCGTTAAAAGGCGTTTATACGAGGGAAAGGATTAAAGGCACATGTTTATCACATAAAGCTTACCTGAATTACATCTGCGAGACCGCGCCTCTATGTACAGGTATGCAGGAAAAAGCCTCTGTTAGTCTACTTTGATTTGCTGGTATAAGATGTAGAACAGAACACACATTCATAATTCATCCTAACTATTTCCTTCATATAAACGCTTTGTCATAGTTTTGCAAACAGAGAATTCCCAGAACATTTCCCCTGTAGGAGCAGTCTGACCAGTGTTTGCTTAAATAGTTTTACATATGTTAATGAATATTCATGAAGTGATCAATTTTGAATAAATGTTCTTTAGGGAAAGAGTCAAGCAAAATGTGGCACACGCCGAGAAAAAATACCTCTTATGGCTTGGATCGTACAAGCAATGTTCACGTATACCACCAAACGCTAAGGCATGCTACCGCACCCATGCTACCAAACGCATGCTACCAAACACAAACGCGTGCTACCAACCGCATGCCACAAAACACATGCTACAAAGCGCTTGCTACCAAACGTAAACGCATGCTACAAAACGCAAACGCATGCTACCACATGTCTGCTATCAAACGATACTAACAAACGCAAACACATGCTACTAAATGCAAATACAAGCCACCAAACGTATTCTACCAAACGTACGCTACCAAACCCAAATACATGCAACCAAAAGCAACTGATACCATAAGGAAACGCTTGATAGCAAACGCAGATGCATGCTAATAAACGCATGCTCCCAAACGCAACCATGTGCTACCAAACGCAAACGCATGCTGCAAAACGGAAATGCATACTATCAAAAGCAAAAGCATACTACCAGGCGCATGCTACGCAGAGGTGCGGTCGCACAATGCATAGGGTCTGCGCTGATTGTCAGCTTGGATGAAGAATTATCAAAGCTTCTGATGAATGTCAAAGAGCGTTACACTGATCACTACCGACCCGGGTCTACATGGTCTGCATTGGCATGTGCCTTTTTTGTTATGCTTACCTTATAATCGGATACATCGAATGTAGTTCCACAGTCCGTTTACACGATTGCAGTGGGTGGTATTGCAAGCAGGTGGTCTCTGGGTATGTATAATTGTTTTTTTTTGTTATTTTACCAGTATTCGACTTTTTCCTCTAGCAAATTGTAAACATTGTTGCATCAATTAATAGTGAATCCTGACATGTTATTCACTAATGAGAAACTGATATAGCGATGAAGATAATTCTTTGCCAATATAACGTTTTTATTAACAGTGTTAATTTCTCCTATCGGAACTGCATTTAGGGTTTGCGAATAAGCTTCGATACTCAATGTCATTCTTAACGTTTCATTTTATTTTTCGTGTGAATTAATTGCCACTCTATGCAGATGGCTACAAATGAGGCTTTGTATAGAAACTAGAATCATTTTATGTTTTGTTTGCTCCGAAACAACACAAGACAATATCGTTGAACAAGCAGAGAAATCTACACTTAGCGCGTACATGGTGGCCGTGAATCACGTGGCCATGGTTTGAAATTTATTACAGAATTCAGTTCTACTTTAAAATATATCGATAACTGCGACCAAACAACAAAAACTGACACTGGATCTTAACCTTTTCTCTGTTAACCCTTTCCGTGTTAACCATTTCCATGTGAACCATTTCCATATTAACCATTTCCCTGTTAACCATTTCCCGGTTAACCATTTCCATGTTAACCATCTCTCTGTTAACCCCTTCCCTGTTCTATATTTATTAAGATTTCAATACCTACTGATGTTCATGTCCAAAATAGTTATAATGAAAAGTGGTTGGTGTAACATTGTTACCATTTTAGAAAGTAAAGAAATAGTTCTTTCAAATTCCACTAGCAAACAAAATAGACCCTGATCAGACGGCTCATACAGGCGTAGAAAATCGTATCAATGGAGTAAAGAGTAAGAAAGCAAGCATCTGGTCCCAGATTCCCCACTTTTCTTGGTTTGTACGGAAGATGTGACTCGACTGCGATCACAACTTTTTTTTTATTTTCTGTTCTCCTCTGATATCAGCTTTGAATGAGACTCAGCTGTTACTCGTCAGTTTTGTTTACTTTCTTAGAGAGCAGACGACATGTCACGATGACGTTACAGTATCCCGTTTCCATCAAGCGAACGACTAGACAACTAGGGATATCATGGTTAACCCCGTTCATTTCATAAAACTGAAACAGTTTTCGAGAATCGCTGCTTTTTTGCTGGTGTTTAAAAAAAAACTCCCTTTGACAAAAAGTCAATCTTTTCATTTGTTCACAAGGAAAAGTGATGTTAACATAGTTGGACTTAAAACAAGTAATTGGCAATTGAAAGTTAAAAAGTAAAAGCAATTGCAGATATGTCTATAGTGACGTATACTTATCTGTAGCTGATGGAACACAAGCACCGTTATACATTGTAGATCGATGATATTTGACAAATGTGAAAACAGAATACAATTACAGTAGAACCCCTCTAAACCGGAATCCCGGTAGAGAAGAATATAAATATTTTTAGGCAAATGGATGCTTAATACAGGGATACTTTCACCTATCACTTAGCTGTCACCTGTCTCCAACAATGATATTGGTACTACATTGTAAACTGAACGTCCGGTTTAGAGCGGGTTTACTGCATTTATAACGGAATTTCGTCATTGATAAAACAGTTTTCTCATAAGTGGATAACATGCCCGGGTTGGTTCCCTGCTATATTCTGAAACAGGTCTACAAGTATATTTAAATATAGTATAAACTGTCTTAATCGGCCTTATATGAATTGGACCCATCCTCTTTGAATACATATACCGAAAAGGAGCATTTACTAGAAAAAAATATATTTTTAGAATTGTATACTTTTTAAACCAATGTGATATTTATCACAATGGTTTCAAGAAATGATATTTTCAGAGGCGTCAAAGGGCATCAGTAGTGTGTGTGTGTGTGGGGGGGGTGCATTGGTATAAAGCTACGTTGTACCACATGTTTTACAAATCCAGAAGTATACTTCTTTTTGGGTGGTTGTATTAGCGAGACTTTGCTGTTTATGCTTTTCTTTCATTCTCTTGTCAAACTACGATGGGAATGTCCACCAGTTAAGATCTTTCAGCCCAAATGTGTTTATGTCTCGTCAAATGTTTGCAAAGGGTTGCAAGACCAACCTAACTCCACCCCTTCCACACACACGCACACACACACGCATGCACGAACGCACACAGACAGAAATAGGCACGCACACACACACGCCTCAATTATATGATACCCGTCCTGAATACTTATACAATAATTCTCTACATCTATACTTACAGATCAAACAGAGATGCTTGGCCATGACAGATAATCTGATCTTTAACATTATTTGAACTGTTTCCTCAAATATATACAGTACAATCTCCATACTACGTAAGTTTAGTAATGAAGAATGTTTGTCTTTGTAGGCAGGTGGCTGCTTAATGCTGAGTGAAAGGCACGCAGAAAACTCCTGCATTAAGCTGCCACCTGTGTTAAATATCAATAATTGTACGTATTTGAGCGTTCCTAGTATCGAGATTTAACTGTATATTCATTATGAAATACTGCAATTACACATGTATGTATATTAATAGCTGACCTTTTACGATTGCATTATAAACAAAAACATTTACGGCCGTGGCAGAAACTGTAGAACAGGAAGACAGACCATGCTTCTATTGTAACAAATCCAACAGTTTGAAAAGGAAACAATTTTAGAGATCCAGCTAAGATGCGTAAAACTATATTAAAACATTTTCAGGAAGAGCTTCTTTGTTTCTCCACCAAATTCTATGTTGTGACCACTCTTTAGAATCGTCTCTCGAAGAGACGATTCTAAAGAGTGGTCACACCATAGGCTTTGGGGGGAGAAAAGACTACAGTAAAACCTCTCTATAACGACCACTACATTACATCAAGTATTTTGTGTTAAAGGCATGTGGTTGCTTAAAGCAAGGCGAGAGTAAAACAAAAAGCTCCTACAGGAGCGTTCTGTTTTACTTTCACCTTGCTTTAAGCAACCACCTGTCCAAAATACCAACTAATTAGCACAATCTAGTGGTCGTTATAGAGAGGTTTTACTGCATTTTAGTATTTGAGTACGCATCTTTATCTGTTGCTCCGAAACATAATATGCATGTGATGTTGTGTTTAATCTACTATTAATATGATTTTAGAAAACCGTGCATATTGATTTTGACAAAATAAAATAATTATTAGGCTTTGGTCAGCTTTGGTTTTTACGTGTTTCTCGCCGAGGAAGCGTACAACGATGACCCTTGACCAAGGGATATCAACAGTCTTTTTAATCTTATTCCTCATGAATATTCATGTAAAAATGAACGCACAAAGGAACTTTTAGCTGAGGCAGAAACTGTTTAATCAGGTTAGTTTTATTCCAGAAACAAACAAACAAACGGAACAGACCCTGATCAGACGGATCCTGCTGGAGCTGTCTGGTCTGTCTACTCTATTCGCAATATGCGTTAAAATGTGTATCTAAGGAGAGAAAAAAAGGTTAAATATTGAAACAGACACAGATGAGCTTCGATATCTCGAACACGGATAACTCGAACTGCGGGATAACTCGAAGTAAAAGTGCGATCCTCAATACAGATTTGTACAAAAATGTATCAATGTATATATCTAGAAACACATGTGACAGCTTAATGCAGGTCCAAAGTAATGCTGAAAGCTCCTAGAGTTTGGACCTGCATTAAGCTGTGAATTTGAGAAATTGTTCAAATTAGAAATCGAATAACTCGAATCTCTGTTATCTCGAACAAATTTGTATGGTCCCTTGAAGTTCGAGATATCGAAGTTCAACAGATATAAGTAGATAATGTCTCATTTAACATACATCTATAATGTCATATTTATCAGTTTTAAAAGAACTTTAGTGTTTTGTCCTATTTCTTTCTGAGAGATGTTCAGAGTATCAAGGACCTTGCATCCCGATAACAGTTACCCGGTGTCTCATCTGGATCCATTCTACATACAAGGGTTATCGGAATTCGATTACGGTTGAACATAGCGAGAATGGAGACAATTTTTTAAATGTCGCAAAAATGCACCGAGACAAATAGTGCAGTCCCAGATCAGACGCCGCCTTTTCAAGGCAGCGTCTGATCAGGGACTTCACTTTTTGTTTCAAACTCTACTATTTCTATATCTGTGCTTTATTCCTTTGAAATTTGAATTATTTATCTCATTTCCTTATTTTACCGAATGATTTTACAAAATTGGTTTTCAGACGACAATTATAAATTTGGCGCCGAAAGGGTTAGGCCTAAATTAAAAGACAGCTGCATTTTATAGACTTTATGTCCACGCTAGTACGATCGACGTTTAAAGATAGCAAGCTGCTGTTTTATTCAGACCAATAGAAGATGGCATTCAAATACATTAAAACCTCTCTATAACGGCCACTATATTACATCAAGTATTTTGTTTTAAAGGCATGCGGCTATTTAAAGCAAGGTGAAAGTAAAACAGAACTGTCCTATAGGAGCGTTCTGTTTTACTTTCATCTTGCTTTAAGCAGCCACCTGTCCTAAATACCAACTAATTAACACAATATAGTGTCCATTATAGAGAGAGTTTACTGTACCAACTAATTAACACAATATAGTGTCCGTTATAGAGAGAGTTTACTGTACCAACTAATTAACACAATATAGTGTCCGTTATAGAGAGAGTTTACTATACCAACTAATTAACACAATATAGTGTCCGTTATAGAGAGAGTTTACTGTACCAACAAATTAACACAATTTAGTGTCTGTTATAGAGAGGGTTTACTGTAATTCATATGATAGTACAGTAAAACCATTCTAAAGCGGAATTATAGTAGAGAAGAATTTAGATACTTCGATGCAGGTTCCTGGAGACACTTTAGCAGCTTAATGCACGGTGGAAGTCAAACAGAAAGTAGGAGTTTTCTGCATGATTTTCACCCTGCATTAAGCTGCCGTCTGTATACTAAATTGAACGTCCGGTTTAGAAAGGTTTAACTGTATAGAGAATTTTGAACTGTCAACTTTCTATCCATGTAAATCGTTAAACTCCAAATCAACGGTTGATTCATACTCCAGCCATTAAAAACAAATTGGGTAGCATATAGCATGATAATTGAAGCAGTCCACACTATTTATCACCACTTTCAAATACAGTAAAACCCCTCTAAACCGGACGTTCACTTTAGTATAAATAATGGTCGTAGAGACAGGTGGCAGCTTAATGCATGGTGAAAGTGATGCAGAAAGCTCCTCTCTGCATGAATTGCACTCTGCATTAAGCAGCCACCTTCCTAAAAGTATATAAATGCTTCTCTACTAGAATTCCGGTTAAGAGAGGTTTTACTGTACTTAAAATGAGTTACTAACACAGTAACACAACAAATGACTCGCGCAGTCACTGCAGCAGTGGAACGAGGGAGTATTTAGTACGACTATGATAGTAGAGAGAAGGCAGAGCAGTGTGTGAGATTCACACGGAGAACGAAGTGATGCTTGCGGGATGCTAGTTATTGGAATACAATCCGATGTGAACAATTGATCGCTTTCCTAATAATTCACTGCGAAGAGTCAGTACCTTTCGGATTACGTTTATCAGATAGTAACTCTGTGCCCAGAATTGGACTAAAGTACTGATTAATTATGTAAAGCCGGTTACGATTTTCTTTGTGACCAATTGAGAATTGATTGCTGTATTCTGCCTATGTTACTGTGGATAACTGCTTCTGTGAATCAGGATGGATATTAAATAACGTAGTTTTCGCCGTGTCTTTTTCTGTTAGTACTAATTTAATGTATATTTAACACTGCTTTATTCCAAATGGCGTCGTTGTTTAGTTAAATACAATGGAAGCAATGTATTTAATAAACAATGGGTTGATCTGAATTAAAGGATATGCAGTCTTTTCATATGTGGCTGTTGGTAAGTAATTTCAGTTTCAAAATTAATAGTTTGAAACTTTTATTTTCTTCGACAGTGACCTAGGATAACTGTTAACAAAGGACCTGAAATTGCATTTTCAATTCGAAGTCGGGCCGGTTTACTCTTTCCCGCATATAAACGCATTTTCACGCATCTGCAAAAAGAGTAGACTGGGATCAGACGGCTCCTATAGGAGCCGTTTAACCCTTTCCCTGTTCTATATTTAGGCCATTTTTCAATACCTACTCAATATTCATTAACAAAATAGTTATAAAGAATTCTTGAAGGTGGAACATTGTAGACATTTTAGAAAGTAAAGAAACAGATCTATCAAATTCTAATAGCAAAAAGAGTAGACCCTGATCAGGAAATTGTTGTAATTGTCGGTATAATTTAATTAAAAAACTGTGACGTACACAGAATAACGTAAAAACACGCTATATGTGAATTAGCGATGAACCTCGCTAACATGTTTACCTATTGAGTACGCCTTTCTACGCCTTTGCAAACAGAGAAGACCCAGATCAGACGGCTCCTATAGGAGCCGTCTGATCAGGGTCTGCTCTGTTTGCTTATTGAATTATAACAGGTTTGCCCCTCTACAGTTTCTTCGTTGGCAAAACAATCATGTGTTAATATTCAATTTTGAAAATTAATATAATTAATATTCACGAAATCATTCTTTCTTACGTGAATATTCAAGGAGTAAAGGATTAAACCAGAATAAATTTGTACCTGATCACAACTGTTCTAATATATAGACAGCAGTATTTTTCTCACAAATAAATAATCTGTTCAATGGGACTGAAGCAGGCGACAATTGGCTCAATTTGCTAATTGGATATAAAAGAGTCTAGTTGGGTGGGACAAACCTCTTTCAACTACGAGCGCCGGTAGGTGATAATATCGCAGGCAGTTACGAGTTCAATCCGTGAATTAATTGTATGAAAAAAACCGCAGCCAGTCTTACATGTAACTCATTCACTGTTCTGGACAAGTCGGTGGTTTCATTTGTAGAGTTTGGACCCAGACCAGACAATAAATAAATCAGTGTCTCGTCAGAATGCAACGCTATTTGACAAACTGATACTTAGTTCCAAATATAAACGGCTGAGAACTGTCTTTTTAGTGAATCAAAAAGACGGCAATAATGGCGGACGAAAGTGACGCTGCGTACAAAGGGCTGTTAAAGTAATACCCAGTCAGCCGGACTGCCGATTTTCAGTATATTGGCGTACTATTGTTAATACCTTAAAAGGATTAGTTAAATCTTATTTCATTGTTATTCCGACCTTTCGCATGCAAGGCATGTCTTACTCTGCAAAACTTGCTGCCTGCTTCAAATTTCAATACTGATTTCTATTTCATTCTTTTAAACAATAGCAGTTTATAACTTTGTTGTAGGAAAGCCCGTTATACAACGTCTCATGCGGATTCAGACTGCGTGTTTTTTGTCACGCATGTGTTTATGCCTATAATAGGCTAAATGGTTAACACTTAATGTGCGAGAACGTAGTACATAAGACAATTGCAAACAGTTCAAACCCAGATCAAAGGGCTCCCGAGGGAGCCCTTTGATCAGGGTCTGAACTGTTTGTGATACAACTTATTTTCGTCAGTAAATTAATTTTTATACAATTTCCTATTTAATTATTATTCGAAAACGGAGGAGCCAGTTTTAATGAATTCAGAATATTAAAGGTTTATAGTAGGGTTTAGGTCTTGGTGTAAAAGAGATTGTAAATATTGAACATATTAGTCAAATAGACCATTATGAATTTGAAAGTAACCTGGACTAGAGGTTTGTCACATTTGCTTGTAAAAAACTGAATCTAGTTTAGCTAGTTTATTCGTATGAGTGCCCTTCTAATCATAACCTAGTTCTTCTTAAATCGACAGAACTTATTTATACGATGAAATTAAAAAAAGATTATTTCTTTTTATGGAACATGTATTAAAATATAATCCGTGAATGACATTTGAGAGAGTTTGCGCGTAATGGTCTGTATCCCCATTACTCTGCCCTTTTAGTTTTACTTCTTTATGTAAATCTTCTATATTGCTCATGTATTTTTTAATAACGAAATACTTAATCAATACTTTGTGATCTTTAGTTAGTTTCGTTTATTTATTCTTACAGGGTGCTGAACCGTGTGATTAGGCGAAAGTGAATAAGTGATATATTTCAAATTGTGTTTCTTGTTGAACCAACATCTGGATGTAGTGTAGTACCTGTAACAAACAAAACTGCAACGCAATGATACAAAACGAGCCGTGCACTTTCTGGATAAATAGTCTTCTTGGGCTACTTTGCCTTCTGGATAACGTGTACTATGGTATGTATATAAAAATATAACAAAATGTTGATGGTGTATTATTCAGAGCTACAGATAAACAGGGCTACAGATAACGGTGCGTACTCAAATACTAAACTCATAATTTCTCCACCAAACCCTATGTTGTGACCACTCTTTAGAATAGTCTCTTCGAGACGATTCTAAAGAGTGGTCACAGCATAGGGTTTGGTGGAGAAATAATGAAGTTATACATGAAGGTAGTTTCATTTACGCATTTTATCTGGAGCTCTGGATAAAGGTGCGTACATGTACGTAAATACAAAAATCGTGATTTCTCTACCAAACCCGATACCCTGACCACTCTTTAGAATCATCTCTTCGAGACGATTCTAAAGAGTGGTCACAGTATAGGATTTGGTGGAGAAATAAAGGAGCTATTCTTGAACATGTATAAATTTACACATCTTATTTGGACCTCTGTGACATGTATGTTTCCCTGTCTTTCTTTCTTTCTCTCGTTCTTTATCTTTCTCTCAGTGTGTCTTATATTCTTTATCCCAGTCATACTTCTTTTACTTTCATTTCTTTTATACATTCTTATTATCCATTCTAGGTTTGTGGGTTTTAAATGATTTGAGCTTAAGTTGGTCAACCAGTGGCTTAGTGAGTCATATGACCGCCAGATCGGATGCATAAGGTCTTTGTTTGATTTGGGTTTTTATGTCGCTTTAAGCACTTCAGTCATATCATGACGTCCAGTTAATTACCGGGTAGAGGATGGCCCAGAGGGTTTTCCCATGCATGGGATGGAACAAATTGCACTGTTTCGTGCACGAAACACCCGTATAGAACCCCGGCCTACCGCACGCCAGCTTGAAGGCCTCCTCTCATAAAATATCCAAATGCCCAAATGCATTCACGAAAAAATGTGTTGCATGTCATATAATTATCCTAATGTGAAATCTCGAATATGTTTCTGAAAAAACGGCTACATATCTTAACATGAGTTCTATCTTGGTATTTCCTTGAACTGTAAACACTTATTAAATAGAACTTGATACATGTATATAGCTAGAAAATCATTACTAAACTTGTTGTATAGTAAAACCACTCTAAACCAGACGTATTAATACCGGTCTTTAAGACAGGCGAAGCCTTAATGCAGGATGAAAGTCATACAGAAAGCTTTCCGAGAGCTTTCTGCATGATTTTCACACTGCATTAACCCATTACCTCATAGGCTATTTTTAGATACAATCTCTTTGAATAAATCTACCGAAAAGGAGCATTAACTAGAGAAAAGGAAAATTTTAGAATTTTGTAGTTTGAAACCATTTTGATAAATAGAGCATTTGCTCCTATAGGAGCAAATGCTCCATTTATCACAATGGTTTCACAAAGTGACTTTTACAGAGTCGTCAAGAGCCGTCAATATGAGGGAATAGGTTAAGCAGTCACTTGCCTCAAAGTAGTTAAATACTTCTCTACTAAAATTCCGGTCTAAATGGGTGTTTTACTGCATTCAACTAAAACATTCATCCACGTTTTCATGAATACAGTAAAACCCGTCTAAACCGGAATCCTAGTAGAGAAGAACTTAGCTACTTTTAGGCAGGTGGCTGCTTAATGCGGGATGAAAGTCACGGAGAAAGGTTCTTCTGTGAGCTTTCTGCATGCCTTTCACCGTGTATTAAGCTGTCAGCTGACTTACAGACCACCATTATTACGTATTTAAACGTCCGGTTTAGATGGATTTTACTGTACATGTTAATAAACGATGTATATCGTACATGTATTTGGATGAATTCTTCCGAAAATAGCGGAATGTAGCTTCATTGACCGGATACTTATTTTCGCGATAAATTTCGCGGACATATGATCGAATATGTTTGCCATCTCTTTCGCGAATGTTTTAAAAAAACACTTAACCCTTTCTCTGATCAATGTTTGTACACGTATCGATAACAACATAAATATTCATTTACTTAACCGATTCTACAGTTTTTGTCTAAGTCTGAACTGCCCTTGAAAACCTTATAACGTCTAGACGTAAAGAAAAACTGTAGGACCAGATCTATATAATTTCATAAGCACACAGGACAGACCCTGGTCAGACGGTTCCAATAGAAGCCGTCTAATCTGGGTCTCCTCTGTTTGCCAATGCGAGAACAAGCGTTTATATGAGGGAAAGAGTTAAATGAATTGTTATGTGGAGACAATGTATAAGTCGCCAACAAGACTTTTTCGTGACAAGATAATTATCTGTTTTATGCCAATATTTGATCTATCACCTACTAAAGAGTTATAAAAAATGTTTTGGTGAAGGAAGTTGAGGTCGAATAAACAACCATAAGAAACAGCTAACATTAAAATTGTTCAACCTTTAACTTGCTGCGGATGAATTAGTGATTACCTATGCAAATAGTTTGGATCCAGATGAGACGCCGAGTAACTCGGCGTCTCATCAGGATCCGAACTGTTTTATCTCGTGATTGTATTTTCGTAGACCTACTGATGATAGATTGAAGTTTAAAGATATAGTGGGTGGGGCATTGCGTAAAAATAAGTAACTCAGCAGGCTAAAGGATAAGAACTGTGACTCGTCAACGAATGATGTCATAATTTACAAACTATGCGATAGTGATGTTCTGTGTAAAAAGCGTTATTTTAAACAGATGATTCGGCTTTATTTATTAAATTATTCGTTAATTGCATTTAAGTTTTGTTCAGAGAGTTAAGACAAATACCAGAATGAAAATAATCTATAACAAATAGTTTGCATACCCAAAACTGGCTTTTTACTTAGTATTAAACATAAACCCTCTCCCTTATGTAAGCGCATTTTGACGAATCTGCAAACAGAGTAGACCCACATCAGATGGCTCTTATAGGAGCCGTTTGATCAGGGTCTGCTCTGTTTGCTCATGGTGTAATATAGATCTGATTCTACAGCTTCTGCCTGAGGCAACATGTCCTGTGTTCATATGCCATTTAAAATTATCTTATCAATTTCATTACGTCATTATTGCCTACATGAATATTCATCAAGGAAAGGGTTAACCGTGTGTCTCGTTCATAAACAAGTAAATATCATTAACCATTTCCCTGTTCTATGGTTATTCTAAATTTCAATACCTACTGAATATTCATGCATAAAATAGTTATAATGAAATATGGAGGGTGTAATACTGTAGCCATTTTAGGAAGTAGATAAACATATCTATCAAATTCCATTAGCAAACAGAGCAGACCCTGAGCAGGAGCCGTCTGATCTAGGTCTACTCTGTTTGCAAATGCGTTAAACACGTTTATATGAGGGAAAGGGTTAAAACACGTTCAACTTGAATGTGAAACAAGAATGGAAAATAAGATAGGTACCCGGATTGAAAGATCCATAGAGCCTGGGTAGACTATATTAATTTTATAGTTGATATGTGCTATACCCATTAATGAAGAGTGTGTGTCTAGACTATTCTCATACAAAGACTTCTATAATCATATTCGAGATATTGAGCGGTCTATGATAGAAAGATGTATAGATATTTAGCTGTGATGGTTATTATAATTATGTTTGCCCCTGCAGTATGATATTAATATAAATGTAATAAACAAAACCTTAA